>CM076569.1:622496250-622982450 GCA_034641835.2 Pinus albicaulis
CGCTCATGCATATGTGAGAAAATGTAAAACATGCCAAACTACTGCTAGAAGACAAAGAAAACTAGCCTTACCCTTGCAACCAATCAACATTGAACAACCTTTTGAGCAATGGGGATTTGATATCATAGGTGAGATTGTTCATAACTTATTCAAAAAACATAAATACATTCTCACTACAACATAATATTTTACTAAATGGGTGGAAGATGTTCCACTAAAGGTAGCTAATTCCGAAGGAATAATTGAATTTATTGATCAATTCATTATTACCAGGATTGGCTTACCTAACACAGTTATGTTTGATAATGCATCTTACATTTTGGGTAATATTATGACTGAATTTTCTCTCAAAAGAGGTTTTAAAATTAAATATTCCGCTAATTACTATCCCCAAGGGAATGGATGGAAGAATCAACAAATAAAAATCTCATAAGAATCATAAAAAGGACTATTGATCAGAGCCAGAAAAATTGGCATAAGTATTTAACATTTTCACTATGGGCAGATAGGATCACTCAGAAAGCCTCTATAGTTACTTCTCCATTCAATCTAGTTTATGGGAAAGAAGTTTTAGTTCCATCAAATTTAGCTCTTCCTTGATTAGCCCTAGTTCAATTTATTGAATAAGTACCTTCTTCTTCCTTACCGTTAAGAATGTCTCAGATCCTTAAACTAGAAGAGGAAAGGGAAAAGGCCAAATTAACTCATCAACAGATTGTAAAAAATTCTTTCGATGCAAATTTCTTTTCCCCAAAATCATTTTAGGTTGGAGACTTCATCCTTAAGTGGGAAAAGGCACATGAGGAAAAAGGTAAGCATACCAAATTCCAAATAATGTGGCTTGGACCATTTCAAATCACAAAACAAATTGGCCCTTCAATCTTCGTGATACAAGATCTTCAAGGGAGAAAATATTTTCTTCGTGTCAATGGGATGATTTTGAAAAAATTCTTTTCTTAGAAGAACATTTATTATAAATGTACCATACTCATACTTTTATATTTTAGAAGAATAATGTTTGATTACATACTTTTGGCTTTTCGCAACATATTGAATCATTTTATGATTTTTTATTTTGAAGAATACTTTTTTTTTGACGAAATGATTACAAACTCGAAAAATGGACAAATACTATATAACTCTGAAATATTTTTCCATTGAAATTGTAAATTTTTTAAACCTAAAATTTGTAAAATATTTTACTCAATTATCAGTCAGAAAAGGTTCATTTTTACAAAGTAAAGACTAATTGTCACTAAGCATATTTAACTCTAAGTTGTCATCCAAAAACTCTTAAGGAGTCAATGATTGCCCCCATCCATTAATTATGATTTTTCTAGAGCGTAATTCAAAAATATACAAAACTTAAAAGGATAAGGGGTCTCATCATGATCTTGATTACCATGATCATAGGTAAATAATAAACTGGCATTACCACTACTGTATATCAAACCAGGGTAATGGCTTATGATTATTAAATAATCATAAGACAAGGGGTCTCATCACGAGCCAACTTGTTCAGTCTAATTATAACCAATGAATGGCGTTGTCACTTTCTGGTCTCCAAGCCAGGACAATGAATTTTTAAGAACAAGAAAAAACAAATTATATGATTAAGAATTTATCTCAAAAGATTGTAATAATAGATGGATGGGATACTGAATCATTGGTGGCTAAAAGGTAACCTTGTCGAGGCTATAAATGCCTACTGGTAGCAGTGGCTCTGCCTATGACAAAATAAGTAAATCAAAAGGCTAAGTTACAAAAGGACACCTAATTTATCTTTTAAAATATTTGATGATTGATATAGAGGAATGAAGATTTTTATTTATGAAAGGTTTATGAAAGATTAGCAATTAGATGAGTTTTTCTTATTCAGAGTAATTTTATTCATTCAAATATATATATATATATATATATATATATATATATATATATATATATATATATATATATATATATATTGTTTCGTTAGTTATTTTTACTTATTGAAAGATACCAAGAAATTCATTTTTTAGAGATAACTTGTTCTTCCAATGAATCGCCAATTGTTGTGCTATTCAAAAACCCCCCATTATTTAGAATAGTTTACTTAGAAAAAAAATGGGGAATGAAATGGGTTAAAAACGTTGAGTTTTCGTTTAAAGGACACTTAGGAGAGAATATTAAGCAAACATGAAAGTAAATCACAATCGCAATAACAATCGCGAAATAAAATGAATGACATATCGCTTTTAAAATCCATTCTAAACAGTTTGCAGTGCAAAAGACAATAAAGCACTTTAATAAAGGAAAAATGTTTTTTTCCCGAAAGATATTCCACGAAAAGCAAACTACGGGACCCACCACCTCCACGTAATCAAATCGCAAATCACATATCGCATTTTTGTTATGATAACCTTTAATCCATCATTCACATTTCCTCGATACCATATACTCAATCGCATCACACTTTCGCTACATTACCACTACTTCCCATTGTCTAATTCCATCGAAATTGCAATTGCGATATCACAAACAACAAAAGGTGGCTATTCAACATTATAAGAGGTTCACACACAAATAAGGTCCGCGATGCGAACAAATCTTGTTTAAATGCTTAAATGATTACGTGGGCACATCAACCCATGCTTTCCATTAATGTCATAAACTTAAAGAGTTTAACAACTCATGCCTCCAAAATTATTTGACTGCAAGAGTATTGAATTTTTGGATTATCCGCATGCCAAGTTTCATTTGCCCATTATTTCCATTATTACAGTACTTTCTTATTTGTAAACAAGATTACCCATTTTATACTTATCATTCTTGATTATCCGCAGGCAAGTCCAAACACGCATAGCTCTTTAGAAATGTCAAAGGTTGCGAAGAAATCCAAAAAATCCATGGCTCCCATTAATCCTACAGTTTCTGCTAGTGAAGTAAAAAAGATGCTCCCCTTATTCATAGACACGACATGTGCATTAGAGAGTGGTTCTTTCTCTTGGGAAGCAATGTATAGATTATTTGAATATGATAAACCCCACAGGGTTGAAAGAGAAGCTACTGTAGATGCTTCTTATTCTTCAGAAACTACTATAAAAGAGGTTGCCAACACTTTTCTACACCAGATTGCTACACGCCCCAAAATTTTACCATATACTGATATGGTAAAATGGATAATTGAAAATCTCAATATTGGAGAAAAAAATTTCTTGAAAAGAAGAGGAACAATGATAGGATCTTTCAAAGCTAAAGATTTGAAGAGAATGTACCACATTCCAGAACTAGAGAATGTATACGACAAAGAATTTCTAGCACAATTCGCCAAGGAGATTGAACTAAAGTCGAACCCCATCAAGCAGTCGAGGACTAACCCAAACAAACATAAAAATTATGATAAGGGTATGTATTCCACTAATTCCCTTGCTAGTCCTTATTGTTATATTGCTGCATTGATTTCTATATTCTTCGGCCAACCTGATACCACTAAATTCTCAGTTGAATGGGTTCCCCTTATGAAAGCAGTTACAAATTCTTATATCATGGACTGGGGAAGCATTTTGTCCAATAATATTGCCACACAGATTCTTTAATTAAGAAAGAATCGTTCCATTTCATCCAAAATATTTCCCCCATTTTATATGAGTGCTTACATTATGGATGATGTATGTTTTACCTCAGATTTTCCAACCATGGGTTGGAAATGGACTACCCAAGGCCCTACTCTTATTCATGTCTATCATAGTATTCTATGGGAATCAAAATATGAAACCCATTTCTACAAAATCTACCATGCAGTGATGATCCCATTATTTCAAGCTGTATTTAATGAAAAGGCCCCCAGATTATCCAAGGAAGCTCAAGCATACTTCACCTCCATTGGAAAATGGTTCGGTGAAGAATTGTTTACTTATGTCAGAGTCTTCGAAAGCTTGGCTCGACCACATGTCCTACAATTTTATGTTCTAGATAAACTTCCCGTAAGAGAAATCACTTATGAGACTGTTGGTAATGGATTGACTAAGTTTTTGAAGGAAGAAAAGAAATCTTCGTGGCCCTCTTTTCCTATTCACTGTGGTGTCTACATGTTATAAAATTCCAAGCATGTAGGGTTAGAGATCAATAAAATTCAACACTTGAAATTGTTTACAATTTCAAACACACAATATGACCCAAACCAAGTTTCCTTTGATTTCACAAATCAAGTTAAAATCATACCATTTGTGCATGATGATTTTGATGACTTGTTTGAGTCAGTAGACACTTATTCTACAGTACATAAATTAGCAGCATCATGCTTCAATCCAAAAAAAATTTCAAAGTTCAAGCATTATTGAAATAAAATATTGGAAGGGATTCCTTTAAATATACTAGAGGTATCCCAAGCCATCTCACAGAAGGAACAACAACAAAAAGTGAAGGAACATGAGCAACAAAAGAATATAAGTCTATTGGAGTGGAAGCCAAAGATCCACAGTTTCCAAGTGATTTAAATGATGTCTGGAAGAATTTTAATCAAAAAATCCAAGGAGACCAAGAAATGGTGATCATTGATCATAAATGAGAAATGGAAACACCTCAAGGGAAAAGTCAGAACCCGTTTACTGCTGGGTCAACTGAAAAATAAGTTAACAAAGAACAAGTGGAATTCATCCCAACCTACCCTACTTCAGAGATTGTACTGAAAATTGAAGAAATTCCTCCTTCAGATTTATTTTATAGTCCTAGACATAAAGCTGTCATGAGCAGGCAAAGGAAAAGGAGGAGAATAGAACATTCTAAAATCCTTGTTCCTAGAGATGTCCCTATGAAAGTAGTTTGGAAAGATTCACAAGTAGATACTTCTCAGGATCGAACTCGTTTGACTCAGTTTGCAGGAGCCTATGCATCCGCCACTATAGACAAGGTCATCGAAGTTCAACCATTAGTCAAGGAAAAGGATGAAAGAATCCTTCAATTGGAACATTAATTACAAGCACAAAAGTATAGTATTAATCATCAATTACATGTGCAAGTATCATAACTACAAGAGAGCCTAGATCAATTAAATTTGTAGCACTAATTTGAAATTTGTGCTAAGGATACTCAAATGCATCAATTGCAATTCAATGTTGAGAAATTGGAAGGCAATCCCAAAGTAGATGAATTTAGGAAGGAATCATTGGAATAAATACCCTGTTGGCCCAAAAACAAGTTGTTTTCTGCCAAAATTTGTCTAGTATTATTGAATTATGTGAAAAAAGCGATTCAATGATGAATCTAGTAGCGTACCAAAGAATCAAATTTGATGAGATCGATGACAAAGTGTCACAATATGTCACCTGGAAAGATACTACTGAAGGACGAAAGGCTAATCTTCCCAGGATAAAAGATTCCAAAAAGGAAATTTTATTTACTGATTGGGACATACAGATAAAACAAGCTGAAAGGGAAATTTGCAAAGCCATAACTTTTGCTAACAACATTGTTGAAATAGTTAGCCAAAATCTCATTGCTACTAATTTGATTGATAAATGTTGTCCTGGTTCTCTACCTATTGTTAAATATTTAATAATACAATGGCTGGAAATTTCCAAGGTAAAAGAAGAAAGCATCAGAAAATTGGAGAAGATGGATTGGGAAGAGTATTGGAAGTATTTGGTTAAACCACATAGCCAATGGCTAATGTTGTGTTTTATCATAGATACTTCCTCTTACATGATGCCCCCACTTTCATATGCGGTTTATACATGAAAGATGCACATAAGGCTAGACCAACATCCCGAGGTTCAGCCTATGCTCAACATCCTTCAACTGGAGGAACGGATGGCCAATGAGACATTAGTGCAATCCTAAAGAGAGTCACCCCACCAAATTATGTTTCTGTTTTTAATTTCACTTAATTTAAGGAGAGTTATTTACACCTCCTCAGCTCTTTATGTAATTACTATTTTTATACTATTTATTTTATTATATAAACCCCTTCATGTATTTTAAGAAGGGGTCCTGAACTTTTGAAAATAAGACTTTATAGAAGTTTCACTTTTGTACTCTTAAAGTTTTTCTTAATAGAAAAGGTTGGATCAGATACTGTTTTTCAAATGAGTAGAGTTAGCATATATAAGGTACTTTTATATTTATGTTAATATTCTGTTTCAAATGAGAAATAGTTGATTTTTCTTATGATGTTTTTTAATATGTATCTTTTTAACACAATCTAGCATCAATTCACTTTTGAACATGTTCGATTTCTTTTTTATACATATTAAATACATGCAATAAATAGATGCGATATATGCTTAATCAATTGATTTAATTAAATATTTAATTAAATCAATTAAATCAATTATCTCAAATTGTTTTTCATCTCTCTAAGTGTTTGTATAATATTTATTTGCATTCACTGAAAGATCATCTCTTTAAATCACATAGAAAGGAAATTCATCCTAGGATAGAGATAGGTAGTTATATATTTTCTTTAAGCTTGTTATCACCCCCATTTATCAAGTTACAATCAATTAAAATACCACCCATCCACCAAATTTTATTTCATTTGAAAACTGGTCCTATAAATCCTATCGGAGCCACCATCTCAAACGGATAAGGGGCGGTTTTTAAGTCCCCGACTGGGTGGTTTCCCCGATGTTGTTGCACTAATTTCCGAGGCCTCAACAGGGTGGAACCCACAATATATACCTATTGTTGGGTGGAAAACTTCTCTTATGTAGCTAATTTCTTGGACCAATTTTTTTTTTTAAATAAATTTTTTATCGTTGTTTATGAATATGAGAAATTGTTGTTATTTTTTGTTAAAAGATATATGTGATTGCATTTTTTATATTTGCGTGTGTGTGGTTAAATATGCATATGTAAACTCATGAAAATTGTTAATCCATGCTTATATATTCTACTACATTCGTTCACATTGCATTTTTTCTATTTAATTAAGGTCATTCTTGGGAGGCTTATTCATTTTTTATTGAAGGGATATGACCTTTGAGGGTAGAAATTTGAAGGCTATTTAATGTTTCTAACCATGCAATGACTTGAGTGCTAGGTAATAATGTCACACAATTCATCACAATAGATCTTAAAAGTTTCCACAAACTCTTTTTTGTGCAAATTTTTTCATAAGATTAAGATTTAATATTACTAGATTAGTGCTCAAAATTTAGAAATAAGCTTAAAAAAAATAAAAAAAACTAAAAAAAATACCACACCATCCACACTATGAATAAAATGTGTACCCTATTAAACCCAATTAGAATTTGAGGACCATGCCTTCCTCTTTTTTCCGGAGATAAGAAAAGTAAATATAAGCACATTGAACTCACCATGGAGTTTCCATTTGTTAGATATATAATCCTTCATAATTATTATTATTGTACATCATAGGTAAGTAGACAAAATGAGGAGTTATGAGGAAGATAAATATTTCCTCATAAAATGTCCAATAGGCATATTATTTTTATGTATCTAGATTTAAGCTAATCAAATCAACCATCAAGCACAGTTTCTTATGTTAACATGGTATCAAAGTTGAGCATGTCTTTTGATGTTCTACCTTCTTCTTATAGTCCCTTTGTTTTCAATGACTAGACCTATCCCTTTATTTGCACACATGCTCAAAAAATTCTCATATGTTTCCTCTCTTTATGTGAATTGATCTCTCCTTCCTTTTCCCTATCATTACTTCTTACGTTTGACTCATATGCCTACAAGTTTCCACTACATTGTCGATTCCTACCTCATAAGAAATTTCCTTCCTCATACTTCTACTTGTGAGCATTGTAGTCCTCTCCGAGTTTTGTTTAGTGCATTTAATGGTTTTGAAAGCACACCAATGAAAACCTAAATCTAAACCTAATTCTATACCTCTGCTCAAAATAAGGAGGCTTGGGTATCAAGCTCATGCCTTAGCTTCCTTATCGTCTTCCTTGAAGGAGGGTTTTATAATAATGCTACAATTATTGAGTTTGAGGTGGACGAAAGCATCAAAAAAGTATAAAAAAAGACTAAGTAGTTTTCTACATACTCCACCACCTCTGTCCTCAAATGCTTTAGAAAACTTACACTACCCTCTAAACATAATATGATGTTTGATATCTACATTTATTGCAGATAGGAAGGAACTAAAATATTTTTTTTTAAATCATAAGAGAAGAACCTTGCATCCTTGTAGGTATTTTTGGTGTCTCTATCTATGGGTTTGGGTTTTTATTTCACAATTGTATCTCCAACCGTGTATCTCTCAATGGCCCCATAAAATAAACACCAATCTAACTTGTGACATCAATTATAGTGGCATGGATTTTCACCACAATACCAATGACAAATTACTAGCAAATATACAACGATGACTCTTGTGAACTAGTGCAAAACAAGTGTTTTTACACAAAATTTTAGTTTCCATCATGGTTCATGGATATTAATGATATATGTACAGTGTGAAGGATTAAAATTTTACATTATGAGAGTGCTATGGCTGATAAACAAGCTACTAGTGAAACTACAACTTTTGAGAGATGACCTTTGTAAAGAATCAATGTTTTGTAGATAGTATAGTGTGAATTTTTTCTCACTAGTAGAAAATGTTGCAAGGCCCACTATAAGCCAACTTGCTTGCTAAATATGAGGGCCTCGACTTAGATCTCTATTTGAAGATGCATTCTATCATTTCTATCATAAGTGTGGCATTGATGGGAAAACAAAACTATCTATAATGGGTCAGAAAGATAAAAAACATGTTTATTAATTATTTATGAGATGACATCTATGAAGGATAAACCAAAAAATAAGTTGAAGGTTAATTCCAGTGGAATCCTAGTGGACCTACCAAGCCTACATTAGCCGAGGAAGAACAAAGACAAGAAATAATATTCTTTTATTTTTGTGAGAGGAAATGAAGAGGTTATTCGTCACATTGTTCACATTAATTATTCATTTGGAGATTTAAAAAAATGAAATGATTTGTATGACTTCACTCATAACTAGGAATTGTACAACTATTGGTGAAGCTCTTCAACCTAAATTTGAATGATGATGATACCATGGATTTAGCCTCTAAGATAAAAGCCATCATGCATGATATATATGCCACTAGAATAAATATATAAATTCCTCTCATAACCTTTATCAAGGCCCTCTAACCTACATATTATGACTACCTTGAATCCCTACAAGACATAAACCAACTGGAATCTATCATATTTGACTCTTTGGTGGGAAATTTTACAAAATTTGAGAAAGTATTCATAAAGAAGAATATAACATCTCATCCACTAGAGATACCATGTGGCATGCTTAGAAAGGGAAGAATCAATCACATGATTCTTCTAAAGGAAGTGGTAGTTAAGTAGGACTAGGAAGAAATAATTCTAGATGTAGGGGGTAGGAATAATAAAGGAGAGAGGCATGATACTCATTATATTTGTTGTGATAGAAATGGACATGATTCAATTACATGTAAAATATCATTGGATAAGATCAAAGACAAACAAGATGAGAAAGAAGAGAAATAAGAGAAAGGTAAAATACCAAATCTAATGAAAGGTAAAACACTTGAATCTACTCACTACATTGTTATCCAATTCAATATTGGAGTAATTGAATACTTATTTCAAACTTTATTTTCTTCTTGGAGAGATGCATGGCTGCTTGACATAGGTGCAACATGCCACATGACCTTATATAAATAATTTTTTGAATATTTTAATGACAATATTGATGGTATAGTGTATTTTATAGATAAATCAAGTCTAAGAATTGGCACCGTCAAGCTTAAATTTTGTGGACTCTACGATTTTCTTCTACATTATGTGCTTTATGTTTTGGATTTTTTGAGGAAATTGTTGTCCCTTGGTCCATAAACTTCCATGGATCTTCCATTTGTTAGTTCATCACAACATATGTGATAAATTTATACTGAAAATCCAAAATCTATACTACAAAGGTTAATTTCCTTAGACTTCTGGATTTATTAAACTATTGTTTCTATGAATGTAATATATAAAATTAAATCCCATAGGGTCTTGGATAGATAATGATCAGGTGCAATGTTAACACACTCATAGATGTTAAGTCACCGGTTCAATTCCCCGCCCTATTCATGTGTTATTCCTGGACATGACCATGATGTAGCCTCACCAATGTCGAACTTATAAAAAAATATAGAAAATTAAAAAAATAGATAATATAAAAAAATTAAATCACTGACAGCCATAATAACACACGATATGATCTAGGAAACCCTTTAAGGAGAAAACCCAGTTAGAAAGTGAGACTTCTCGACACTCCCTTTCTTTGAATGGAGATACATGTAAGTACAAAGAAGTGAGGCTTGTGGTCTATAGGATGCTAAAGTGCACAAATACCCTCTATTTTCTCTCTCTCCCTATCCACTCTTATCTAATATACTAATTTATGGAACAAAATGCACTCAAATATAATGGAACCCTTTCCTTACCAATGGCCTTGTTATAAAACAACTCGATAACCTACTAGCGGTTAATTTTGACTTCTTCAACTCCTAACTAGAGTTACAATATGGAATTTTCTAAATTCTTCTTCATCATGATAATGTGACTAACCCCTTTTCCATGAAGAATGGTGGTTGACATGGAATCATCTCGAATCATGGTCGTCAAAATAGGAAGGTCAACTTTTAGGTGGCATATCTTTTGTGTACGAAATTCAATTGAGGTGGTTCTTGCACCATTGGTAAGGTATCTATGTGTAGAATAGTTCGAGGGGGTTCAAAAAATCACAAAAAAAATTTAGCCCTAAAAAATATCATTTGATGCCTCAAACTAATTTCAAAAAGTTTCGAACCCTAATTCACCAAACTGAGACCTACTGGTGAAAATGGTCCATTGAGTTGATTATTCCCCTTTTCCACTCTAAAAGAATCAAATATGGATTAGAAATAATATAATGATCTAGTACAAATAGTACCTACCCATTTTGGGAGGATTTTCATCCCCAAAAACTTATATTGAATGAGGTGAGAAAAATTTCCCTCCACCTTCTATTGAGTGTACCATTTAGCCTTGGCTAAAAGTTTTCCTTTCAACCCAATCTTCTAAAGGCCAAATTTCCCCTAACTTGTAGTTCTACATCTATTCTAAAAAAACATATGTTTTTTCAACTCTGCTTGAAAATCTCATGCCAAACCCTCCACTAAAGGTAGCACTTGTTCCTCTTTGTGATTTATCATGGAAGGCTCATCGAATTTTAGATTGTCTACATTCATCATTGAATAAATGTGTATGTATGGGGTTATACTAAGTCTATAAGTGATATCTCCAACCTTTTCTCGTAACTCAAAGGGACCATATCACGGGTCCTTTATTTTATTAACAAGACCCTATAGTCATTCCTTATTCAACTGTAAACATACTCTGTCTCTCAGCTTGAACAACTTATCTATTTTGTGTTAATCATCCATGGCCTCGTATTTTTCCTATGAATTTTGCAATGTCTCCTGTACCTAAATATGGATTTTCCTAATCTTCTCAACTTTTTTTTTCTCCCTTAAGTCATCCCCTGTAAAATCCCCCTCACTCCTCCCTGCTACCCATATGAAATAACCAAAAGTGAAGGGAAAATATATAAAGCAAGTTTCAGATGGTGGCTTACCAGTAGAAGTGTGGACTGCTCTGTTATAAGAGTGTTGTATATATACCATATTTTCATCACATGTCTTAATATTCTTATGATTGTGTCCCCTAAAAAGCTACATGAAGGTTTTTTTGACTACTTATGTTTTCCCATCTATATGTAGATGGAATGTTCTAGACGACTTTAGCTTCATATCCATCTTCTCCCATAATGTAGTCCAAAATGAACTGATATATCTTGTGTCCCTGTTTAAATTGATGCTCCTTGGTATCCAAAAGTGCATCCAAAACTGTAAAAAGAAAAAGTGTGTTACTTCTTGTCCACTGATGGTATTATTTTAGGGAAATAGAGCACACATCTTGTTGAACCTGTAAACTACCACGAAAAAGTAGTCATGTCCCTTCCTGGTTGTTGGTAAACCTCCCATAAAGTCCATGTAAATTATTTCCCAAGGACAAGTCAGTAAATACAATGGATGATATAGCCCCTGTCTCCTATTAGTAGGTTTGCTAGTACAATAAAGCATGCATCCTCTTATGAACCTAGCTACCTTTTCTTGTGTGCTCTGCCAATACAGATACCTCTACAAGTTGGCCATAGACTTCCATACACTAAAGTACCCCGCAACCTTGGAAGTGTGAGCCTCTTTAATTATCTATAGTTTCTCACCTTTAGGAACACATAACATATCGATTCTATATCGTAACCCATCTTAGAGATGGTAGTCAATTGTGTTATCAAAATTATGCACATGAATTTGGCTCTATAATTTTTGAAACACCTCCTTGTAGTCCTCATTCTCTGTGTATGCCTCTCTATATGCATCATGGGTGAAAATATCCACGTGCGTAAGATTTACCAAAGTTGTGATCTTTGATGTGGGTTGCCTTGAAAGCATGTCAACCAAATTGTTTGTGCTTCCCTTCTTGTACCTTATCACTAATTGAAATTGTTGTATAAATTCCATCCACTTGTAATTCCTAGGCTTGCAATGGGTTTTTAGGTACTATAATGGTTAGTTATATGTGTGGATTACTTTCTCCTTTCACATCAAATAGTCTTTCCACTTCTTCACAACTTGCACTAAGGAATAAAGCTCCTTGTCATAGGTAGGGTAGTTGAGAATCACCCCATGAAATACTTTAGAATGGTAGTCTATTGGCATTCCTCCCTACATCAATACTACTTCCATAACATACTCACTCACATATGTCTCCACTTCAAAGGGATACTACAAGTTTGGTAATGTCAAAACTAGTGCCTGAATGATGTTCTTCTTTAACTCCTTAAAGGACCTTTTCTAACCCCTTTCCCACTAGAAATTCTTGCCACTCACTATTATGGCATGGAGTGGTGCTATCACTATTGAAAATGTGGCTATAAATTTCCTCAAGTAATGTGTTATCCCAAAAAAATTCATGACCTTATAAACATTAGTAGGCATCGACCACTTCATGATGGCATCCATCTTGGAAAGATCTGCCTTCAACTCTCCCCCACTAATTACATATCCCAGATACACCAATACTATTGTGAAAAGTCACACTTCTTGAGATTGTCTAGCAACTGGTGCTTCTTTAATGTCTCTAGCACCTTCATCAAATGTGATATGTGTTCCTCACAAGTAGCACTATATACCAGGATATAATCCAAATGGACAGTAGCTATGAATATATAAATGAGCACAATATATCATTCAATAACCTCAAAATTGTAACTAGTGCATTGCAAAGACCAAATGATATGAATAACCACTCATAAAAACCTTACCTAGTTTTGAAGGTGGTATTTCAGGTATCTTCTTCTCTGAGCCAAACCCATTGATATTATGATTTTAAATCCAACTTGGTGAAGCATTTGGCTTGCTGAAATTTATCAAGCATACCATCTATCTTTGGTATTGGGTAGCTGTTATAGAGTGTAATTTTGTTTAACACCTCGTAATCAATACACATCTGCCAAGTCCCATCCTTCTTTGTCACAATGATGATGGGTGACCCACATTGTGAGGTACTTGGTTGAATGAAACCCTTTTCTAGTAGCTGCTAAAATTATTTTTTCACCTTACTTGATTCTATAACATACTACCTATAGAACCCAAGGTTTGGTAATGGGGAGCTTTGAAATAGTTGGATCTCATGTTCCACTTCCCTCTTGAGTGGAATTCCTTTAGGATCATGGAACACACCCCTGTGTGCCTATAGAAAATCTTCCAATTGTTTTTTTTGTTCCTTAGTACACCCCTCTAGGGATGAATTTTCTCTCACTAACCCTTCTACTCACCAATTTTATCTTAAAAATAGTAAGACATATTTCTTGCTAGAACTAATCGATTTCACGACTTGCTTGGCACTTATCAATAAAATTGTGTGCTTTCCCTTGTGCACATTAATGGTTAAGGATTTTCCTTCCTTGATGAGGTGGTTCTGATTGGCTCTCTACATGAAGATTGCATCCTGCATGTACACATAGGGACTTCCAAACACCACTCCACATACATCAAGGGGAACTACATCTAGTTCTACGTCATTAATAAAATCAACAATAATAGAAAATTTGTTTTTTCACGGTTTGGTTACATTTATTTATGCATCCTTATTTACCCATCCCAATGGATATGGGTTTGGATTATCATGAACTTCCAATCCCAATATTTTGATCAACTCTGTTGCAATGAGATTTTCCTATGATCCCGAGTCGAACAAAGCATCAATTTTTGTCTTCTTTAGCTAAATATTTATATGGAATATTCTGGTCATTTCATTCTCTTTCTATTGATGAAGGATACTCAAATTCACCCCCTTCTACACTAATGCACACAAAATTCTCATCCACATTCGAGATGCTTTCAACTTAGGTGCTCGAATTAGTGGCCATGGGATTCTTCTTCTTATCACCTTTTTTTTGGTTCTTTGGGTTAAGTTTTTTTTTGTTCCTTGGGTTAAGCTCAGATGAAAATTTGAGCACTTCTCCTTTGTATGACCATTAATGTTATAATGGATGCATTTATTTTTAGGATCTTTGCAATAATGTGTTGTGGCTGTTATCTTTTGTCTTTGCCCCCTTTCTAATTCTTCTTTGTCTCCTTGGAAGCTTCCTTGTGATCCTTCTACTTTGACCCACTTGATTTACCCTTCTTCTTATGCTTATATACAATCCTCGTCCACCAATATGGACTTGAACAACATCACTTTATTTTGCATATGGCTTTGTAGCCCCCGATATACTTGATGAGTACTTCTGGGTTATTTTTGGAGATATCCGACGTTACCACCATCTTCCTAAGTTCTTTGGTGTACTTTTGTAAATTTTCCCCTGTCTCTTCCTGAAGTGATGCCATCAGAGTTGATGGTCCTATACATACCCAATAAGGTAAAATTATGACTTTATGAGGGTTTTGAAACCCCCCACTTAGTCACTAGAGGATATCCCTCCAATATAAATGCCTACATGTGTATTTACCACTAGGCCCCTCTAATTTTAACCAAGAGAATGAAATATTCTATTCTTCCTCTATATTATGAACACTGAAATAAAATTCTAATTGCTCCAACTAGTGAATTAACTTCAGAGTGTCAATATCAACTTTATATGGCTTGATGTCGACCTTCACTTCCATTTGGAATATGTATTGTGAATAGTTCACGACACTTGAACTAATTTGTCCCTTTTTAGATTTTTTTCTTAGATTCCATCTCTATTTATTCTTGATCTACTGATTTCCCCTCCAATTTGACTTCTACATTGTAACTTCCATATGCTACGAATAACATGATCTTGTTGGTTAATATTGCCATGAGGAGGCTCACATCACAATTTATATCTGTGACTTGTACTTCTAGCCATCACAAACCACTCCTATGTGAGTTCTTGAGGGTTATTCATGGATTCATTGGCCATGGCCAGGGTTCTGTAACTTTTGGCTTGATTGATATAGATCCCTTGTAGGTCCCCGCAATATACCTGAAGAAACCTGTCTTAACACCAATATGGTCTATAAATTGCCATGCATATTCCACTAGACAAATTGTCACAACATATCTAATAAATTTATATTGAAAATCCAAAATATATACTATGAGGGTTATTTTACTTAGACTTATGGATTTATTAAGTTATTGTTTCTATGCATGTGATATAGAAAATGCATAAAATATAAAACAAACAAAAATACGATAAATTACAACCACAATAATACAATATATGATCTAGAAAACCCTTTCACAAGAAAACCCAGCTGGAAGGTGAGGTTGCTATGATCTCTCATTATCTAAATGAAAATGAATGCAAGTACATATAAGTGAGGCCTATGGCCCATGGGATACTACATTGAAAAGAACCCCTATATTTGATTTATCCTCCTATCCACTCTCGACTACTATGCTTATCTATGGAAAAAATGCACTTAAATCATAATACACAACCCTTCCATGATTCCTCTCCCAAAACACATGGAAAAATTGAACTGGTACATTCTAATTTATGTAGCCCCCTACATATTCCATCTACTAATGGCAATAAGTATATCATATCTTATATTGATGATTACACAAGGGTGTGTTGGGTGTACTTGTAGAAAGATAAATCAAAAGCTTTTTAAACTTTTATAAAATTTCATGTATGGATTCAAAATGAAGAATAATCACATATTATCTCTCTTCATATTAATAATGGAGGATAATATACAACCAATGAATTTGAAAACTACTTTTTCCAACATGGGATTTAACATCAAACTATAGTAACACACAATCCTCAACATAATGGTGTAGCTAAGAGAATGAACACGACTATCCTAAATATGGTTTTATCATAATATTTTTCAAAAAATTAAAATAGATGTTTTGGGTTGATGTGGTTTTCTGTGCAGTAAATCTGAAAAACATGTGTCTGTATCATGCTATTAGATACAAGAATCCTTGTGAAATATGGTATGGGCACATTTCTTCAATGAGGCATCCTGGGGTCTTTGGTTCCACTTGTTATACCTTGAATAGACAAGCTTGATGTTAGGAGTTGGAAGTGAATATTTTTGGGATATTAAAATACCACCAATGCATATAATATTTACGTTGAAGTGGATAGGAATTTTATTGTTTCTAGAGATGTAAATTTTCTAAAATCTTCCAATAAGGAGAAAACTATTGAACAACATCTTAATCATTGGGGTAAATTCACTCATGTAAACATATAACAAATTTGATGATTCCACATATTGAAGGGGGATCCCTATCTTGAATTTGATATCATGTAGAAGCCAATATTATCCATTTGATACATTGTTATATAAATGAACAAATTGTGGATATCTTTTCCAAAGAACTTGGAAGAGAAAAGTTTGAAAAGGTCATAATGATGCTTCCACTCTCAAACTCCCCTTTGGCCTAAGGCGAGGAATGTTAGATATGTAATCATTTGGGATTATTATTATTGCATATAATAGGTAGGTTGATAAATGAGGAGTAATGAGGAAGACCAAGAGTCCCTCATAAAATGTGAAACAAATAACCACCTTATTTGTACATATCCAACTATGATTTAATTAAATCAATTTCCAAGCGTAATTTCTCAACTTGACACCATTGACACCATGAACTTTAGAGCTCTACAAGGTCTTATACTTCTATTATGCTCCAATTTCACATTTCCTTGCTCTACTCAACAATGTAACAATAAATGAATACAACAAGAATGAAACCCCTTCCTTTCTTAGTATCACAATATTTAAAATGTTCCAGTAGTTGTCTAGGTTCAAAGTTAGGGTTTTTGCATGCCCCAATTCCAAATTAGGTTAGGTTTTTGGACCTTATTGGAATGAAAAAATTTCGATGTCAATAAGGAGTTTTTCTTGCTAGACTTTCCCTTATCATGTGTGTGATATTTTTTTGATTTAATTCAGGTATTTTTTTTGTTGATTTGACCACCAAATCATCGCTTGGAATTTCTATTGTTTGAACTGCAACTTCCGAATATGTTTTACCTTCAACTAATTTGTCATTTTTGTGAGTTGTGATATTGATTGGATCGGTGTTTGCATTTTTTTTCTTCAACATGGACTAAAGACTTCATTACTTTTTCTTAATTAAGTTGTTCTAACTTGAAATTTAGTAACTTCTTATCACTTTTGAGCTTTTTTATTTGCATAAGAAAGTTTTTATTATGATTCCTTAGACATAAAAGTTCTTCGTTTTCAAAATTGTTGACTTTATCCTTAATATCCTTCTGTTCATCTTTTAAATTTTTTATTTGTTCTAATATTTTTTTATTAAGGTTCTTTAAACGTAAAATTTCCTCTTCTTGTTCTAATAAGTGCTTCTTGAGTTCCTTCTTTGTGACCTTAGTCTTCTTGACTTGTGCAAATAATTTTTCAACGTGGTCCTTGAGGCGAAAAATTTCTTCGTCCTTTTCCATTACTTGTTTGTAATGCATATTTGCAAGATCTTCATATTCCTGTTGCTGCAACACTTTCTTATTTTGCCATAGTTTGGCTATTTCGTCTTTCTTTTGATATTTTAACTGCAATTTATTGGTACATTGGATTACATCGTTTTGTAGGGGTGATGATGGACATTTATCTTGTAATTTGGATTCCATATTCTTCATTTCCTTAATAAAATATATATGTTGTTTCCCAACAATTTGCATTGATTGTTTCATATCTCTTTCTAATGATTGTTTTTTTGTATCACTTGGACATTCAATTAAAGTAAAAGTTTTGTGACATTTTGTGCAAACGAAGTTTTGATTTTATGAATGATTATTGAAAATTAGGATATCTTTCTGAACAAAAATGACATATTGAAAAGAAAACCATATTTTTTTTCAAAACCTTCAAAAATTTATTATTCCTTCGGACTTTATTATTAATCCTTAACAAATTTTTCCATTTCAATTTTTGACTATCTCTCTCTCTCTTTTAATATTCCTTGTTAATTATATATAAAACCCTTAAATAATTCTTTATATATATACGATTCCTTTATAACTATTCTCTTAATATATTCCTTTTGTAAAATAATCAATGATAATATTTGCTTATTCTTTTTTTTGTAAGTTTGGTAGAACCTTTCATTTTTCTTTTTGTTTTTCTCTCTTGTTTTTTTTTAACTCCATATTCATCAACATGTCCAGGTACATCAGCCCGATCGGGGAAGGGAATTGAACCTGTGATGAGTGCCATAACAACCCGCCTCATCACCGTTTAACAAAGACCCTGTGTATGAGAATATTTGTTCTTAATACCTTCTTGCTTCAACACTTTATTCTCAACATTTTCTTTTTCTTTTTCTTTTTTTTCTTAAACTCCCTTCTTTTTTATAATATATTTTAACTTTATTTTTCTTTTTCTTTTTTTTTTACTTTATTTTGTCTTCTTTTTTTAATATAATTATTTATTTATTTATATAATTTATTTATTTTTTCTTTTTGAAAAGTTACAATCATAGTGCAACGTGGTTATTCACCTTTTTGGGATATAATATAAAATATATGTCCACTTATGTGCCTTTGACTCCATTAATTTTCTCCAAGTAAAAAGTAAAACTTACAATTCACATAAAGAGATTTTGTATTCCTTTTGTTATTCTTTTACCTTGAAAATACCATGGGAAATTACCATGGGTTGCTAAAACCACGAGCTTGTAAACCGCTTAATGAAGAATCAAGATAATCTTATCTATTCTTCCTTATATTACGTATAGTTTTAAAGATATTTGCAAATATTCCCTTTTGAATTTATCATGCACTTTATATCAATAATGTAGAACCCTTTTATATATGTGAATATGCTCCTTCAAAATTTACATCGGAATATATATATATATATATATATATATATATATATCTTTTTATTTTCTTTGTCTTTTTTCTTTTTTAAATGGCCAAAGGTTTGAGGATGAAACCTGCAAAATGGAAAAACTCCAAATTTGTAGTGAAAAAATTGAACAATGGCGACAACAAGGTTTACAAAAATTGATGGTCAAAGACTTGGATCCGAGAACGAGGCTCTTGTGCAATGGTTGAACAACTAGAAGATCAAACAACTCTAATACCAAATGGAATGAACAAAGTTCGTACTTCAAGTTAAATACTCCAGAAAACTTGGAATATAAAGATCTCCATTGAGATACATGTATATATATTGAAAGGTATGAATGAGAATGATGTTACACATGAGAGTGAGGGTCTGCGTATATACCCTAGGCATGTGCCTCTTCATGGAAGGTCATGTCCCATTTATACATGTCTCTTCAATACTAAGTACTAATTAACTTATCACTATTACAATTATCATCATTATTTATATTTATTTTATTTATATATTTTTTTCATAACACTTATAGCATCTTCTTGAAACTTAACACTTGACTAACTCCACATGGGTGAATAATAAGAGTTTTTGTGGCATCCATTCAGTACCATGTTGGTCAAGAACATAGGTCAAGTTGTGGAAATCATAAGTTCCTCACATGAACTTCGAAGGAGGTGATATTTGTACCATTGTAATTCCTTGATGTGCATAACAACATTAAGAGGCTAAGGTGTATTTCTATTTGTTTTTGACTAATTATTAAATAGCTCTTGAACTCCAAAAACAATTATTTAATAACCCAAATAAGTTCCAACAATTTCAAAATTCCAAATTACTAAGAAAAAATACCATTAAACTTAATAATTATCCCCTTTTAAAAAAAACATCAAAATTTACCATAAATTATATAATTATCCACTTCAAATCAATAAAAAGGTAAAACAAAAATGAAATGACATAACAAATTTTTTAAAGATATTATGTACAATAATAAAAATTTCAGTAAAATGAATGTGTAGCAATTAAAGTAAATTTAAAGGAGATTTTTTTTTAATTGAATGTTGATCAAACTAGAGCTCCTTTCTAGATTTTGGTAGTACAAATATTTTTCGTGAGCTATTTACCATTAACTAAGATGTTTTTTTTTCAACAAGTGGTGCGTTATTATAGTGATGAAATTTAGTAAATATACTAACTAGCGCAACCACATTAATAAATGTGCTTGATATATGCCCATAAACATATATCAACCACATTAATCATTATTAAGTGTATGGTAAATATTCATAATATTAAATATAAGGTTTAATTTTAAGAAATTAATTTTATGCATATATCAACCACATTAATCATTATTAGATGTATGATAAGTATTCATAATATTAAATATGAAGTTTAATATTAGAGTTTATAATATTGGGTTTAATATTAAGATTTATAATATTAATTTTATGATATAAAGTTTAATATATCAAATTTATAATCATTATGATGTGTATGGTAAATATTCATAATATTAAATATGAAATTTAATATTAAAATTTACAATATTAAGCTTAATATTAAAAAATTAATTTTATACATATCTCAATCACATTAATCATTATTAAGTATATGATAAGTATTCATAATATTAAATATAAAGTTTAATATTAGAATTTATAATAATAAGTTTAATACTAAAATTTATAATATTAATTTTATGATATAAGATTTAATATATCACATTTATAATATTAAGATTTTATATTAATTAATACAATTACAAATTATTTTATTAATAAATTTATAAACAATGTATTAATGCATTTACAATAATGTTTTAAACATATTTAATACACTAACTCTCGACCATGCTTTCATCATTGTAAAAATGAAATCAATGATAAATTAAATTAATAAATTCTCCATAAAAATTATAAACTAGATTGAAAAACCCAAGTTGATCTAAACTATAGCCTTACGATTTCTGGTATGGTCACTTATGTTGCTCTACAATCCTCTTTTGGCAGGAAGGAATGGTTGTCCGGTTGGTCCACACAAAACTAAAGAGCCACATTATTGAATCGATGAAGAGAAACCGACAATGATCCCAATCCGCTCCAAGAAAAGTTGGCGAAAGACAAGACAAGTGGTCAAGAAAAATAATGAATAAATTTAATTGAAAAGAAAAATGATATTTAAATTTAATTTGTTTTTTTGGGATTTGAATTTGAAATTTGTTCAAATACTTTTAATATCATCCATTTGATGGTATATAACATGAAGAATATTTTAAGTTTATTTATTTATTAAAAAATCAAAATTTATCAAGTTCATATTCATAAGTTGAAATAGATATGTTTATTGGTGTAAATATGTTGAATTTCGAAATCATTAAAAAATTATTTTAAACTTTTATGAAGAAAAGAGTTAATAGTAAAATACATTTTAAGGTTTCTTACAAAATTATTTCACACTGAATTATTATAACGAGAATTATTAACTACCACAACCACATTGGTAAATGTGGTTGATATATATGTAACACATCATTTTGCTAAATATTTTATTACTGATATATTTTTCGTTATAAACAATTTTATATTTATGAAAAATAAAAAATCCTCAAGACCAATTCCATATAGACTGGGCCTTTTGCACAATAAAATCATTTAATGTGGATAGACTAGTGAATAATAACCCTACATGCTTTAAGACATGAATCTAGTAATTTCATTAATTTGTCCTCCAATTGCACCATCGTGTTTATATTATAGTAAAAACAAAATTTATAAGCATGAATTACTTATTAATGGATGTCATGCAACATTTAACCATAGATAAGTTTTACATTTTCTAAATCCTACACAAAATTATGCTAAATTATTTTAGGGAGAAAACATAAATTTTCATATGGACAAAATTTCTCAACCATAAATTTAAAAGATTAAAAAGATTAAAGAGGTGGACTTAAAACTATATTATAGGAAATATTTTTTTTTTGGTAAGTTGGGCTATTATATTAATTCGAAAACATAAAGTTACATATGCTATAGGATGGGTTGGAAAGCTGCGCTTAACCGATCCCAGCCTTGGTTACACGGTTTCTAGGCTGCCTTGGGGGAGGAAACCAGCCTAGACAAAACTTAGAACAAAGAATTACATTATGCGCAGTAGCGCTGACATATCTAAGAAACATTAAATAAACGGTACCAGAAAGGCACTGATGGTGAGCATGACAAAAAAATAGGAGAACTGTGCAGCTGCGCAGACTTCACTTTCCATCTTCATCATCACTATGGGGGGCCTCCTCCTCAATGGGGCAAGTAGGAGCCTGCGCAGCAACTGCCTCCACATCTGCCACTGTATGCCAGGGATTGCAGATAGGTGCGCAGAGAATGGGGGAGTCCAGATCTACTCCGTCGGGAACACACGTCCAGATGCCATCGGAGTCCATCACCCAGATGTTGGTATCCTCACCTTCCTTCTTCGGAACCGACAACAGGTCATTTTTTCAGTATAGGGAGTACGTTTGTGGAGAGATGGTGGAATTCCTCGGACCACATCTTCCTCTCTGTGCATCATGCCCAGAGGCTTTTGCATGCTGCTCGGGATCGGGACACTAACGCACAAAAGTGCTGGAAGAGGAGCCTTCTATCGACTCTAGATGATTATCCTCGCCACGGTGATAATGGTCAGGGAGAGCCCCTCTCTGTCCTCCTTATATAGTTCGTTGGCGAAGTCTTGGAGCCATTGCGCACCAAGGTAGGGGGAGCAGTTTAGGAAAAAATGTGGCAAAAAAGGGCGAGCAGTGCAGGGGCTCAGGGGGAAAGAATATATGGGGGAAAATGCACAGGAAGGCATGCGATAGCCCAAAGGAGGCTGCGCAGTGCTACGCTGAGAGTAGAGCTTCGTATCCTTTTGAAGTCAGGGAGAAGACAGAGCAGAGTTAGCTAGGAAAAAGGCCAAGATAACAGATTGAGTATTGAAAGGGGATGAGTGCTCATCTTTTTAAAGGGGCAGGGATGTGTGCGATGAGGATATTAATGAGTAGGCTTCGCACAAATCTGCGTGCTATGATTGAGAACCTGAGCAGGCTAGAGGGAAGGGGGATGGTTGCAATATAGGTTAATCATGATGGTAATTAATGGTGATGGATGCGAGGTGATGCTCAGGTCATGATGACTCAGTTCTCGTCCTCTCGTCATCATTTCTGATTTTGTAAGTCTCGTGTGAATGGCTAATGGTATGAGGATCCGCAACAGATGAGGCTCTGCGCAGGAGATCTCTGTTTCCTGAGGAGTGTGGGATGTGATTGTCAAGCGTTTAAATTCTATCACCCACATCCGGAGAGTGCTGATTGTTCTGAATAAGAGTGAGGCAGCCCTGTCTGAGAGTTCCTCCTCAACCTGTTCAAGGGTGGAGTGATGCAGCTCACAATTGCTTTCCACCCCTTTGTTCTCCAAAAGATCCGCAACAGAGTTGGCTTTCCTGCGAACGTGACCAAAAGTGATGGCTCTGTGGTTGTGAATCAACAGTTCCAACATCTTGAGCTTATGCACAAGTTTGCAGCTGTTGGAAACTTTTGAGGAAGCCGTGCCTTGAAGGATTCTTGTGGTAGCCATAGTTATGATTTGCGAATATCCCTCCATTTCCAGGGGGAAGTAGTGAAATTCGATGGAAATTTGAATACCCTGTATTAGCCCTTCCAGCTCTGCCGAATTATTACTGTCCCAACCTATGTTCTCGTAATAATTTCTAAGAGGATCTCCTTGAGATTTCCTGATAATGCCTCTGAAACCTGCATTACCAAGGTTTCCTTTGGACGCTCCATCAAAATTGCATTTGAAGAAGCCATTAGAGGGGGGAGACCATTTTTCTAGAGCAGGGGTTCTACCAACGCTTCTAGGATTGATGTCCATGGGGGTGTTTAGACTCATTTCCTAGTTGTTCCATATGTGGAATTTTGCTGCAAAGGTGGGAAGGTCCTCTTGACTCCAGACGTCTAAGGCTAGAGTTTCAGAGACGTTGCTGTGGATCCTATCCTAGAGCTGATCAAGAGTGGAAGCCTTCTCCTTGAAGATGCATCTGTTTCTTTCCTTCCAGATGTTCCAGATGAGGATGCCCAAAATGATCTTCCATAATATATTTAGGAGGGTGCTGGTGTAAGGGTTGTCCTGCCAGCTGCTGATGGTTTAATGATGTTTCCCCTGGCACGGTAAGAACGTCGACATAAGACAACTATTCTGTCCCACAAGAAATTGGCGATAGGGCATTAGTCCAACAGGTGGTCGAAGGTTTCCAAGTTATCCTGACATAAAGGGCATCTAGAGGGCCCTACAAACCCCTTCTTCAAAATATTCTCCCATGTGATTATGCGTCGTTTACTAAGCAACCACAGGAATGTAGCTATTTTAGGCCACATATTGGCCTTCCATATCTTTTTCAAGACGAGGTTTGCTGGGCTGGGGTTCTGCTGATGAAGAATGTTGTAAGGTTCCTTGGTTGAGTAAGTTCCGCTGGGCATATGCCCCCAGCAGAGGACGTCAAGTCTTGTTTTTAATCTGATTTTTCTTTTTGTACTGAGCTCCTCCCATATTTCTATGTGGCTTTCATTGTTCCAATTATCTTTCCATATTCTCGTATGTAGCCATTTCTTGTATCCTTGGGAGGTGTCGTCCATCCACAAGTCTTGAGCCTTCTGTATTTTCCATCCTTGGAGTGCTGCACTCCATAGAGGTTTATGGAAGATGGAGGAGAGGCTTGGCATATGTTGCTAGGATTCCTCCCATAATCTGGCCTGGTTACCACTTCGCAACTCCCAGAAATTGTGATTTTGGATCATCCGTTTTTGATTGCTTGTTGCTTTCCAGATTTGGATCCAACCAGATCTAAGTTATACCTTATGAGATCCTCCTTTGGCCAATAAGGCACATACTTGGCAACCCATAGGTTGGCCCATGGAGTGTTGGGGTTGGAGACCCATTTCCACCAGATGCTGGCTCCCATTATGGTATTGTTGTGCTCAGGGTCACGTAGTCCTAGTCCTCCCTAACTTTTAGGGGTGAAAACATCCTTCCAATTGACTAAGGCCCATTTTTTTTTTCCTTTGGTGCCTCCCCATAGAAAATATCGTTGCAAGTTGCACATGGATTTGAGGACCCATTTGGGAGATGCAAGGACTGAGAAGAGATAGATGGGAAGCGATTACAGAACAGATTTAATGAGGACTAGAAGGCTAGTAACGTTGAGGGTGCAGTGGGTTTAGTTGGATAGACGAGTTTCCATTTTTTCCAGTAGAGCTCTCTATCAGGAGTGATTGATGGCTGAATTAGTCAGTGGAGCTCCTAGATATTTGGAGGGTAAAGATGCAATGGAGAATCCAAGGATGCGGGCGATGGTACGTTGGGTTAGAGGGGCAGTATGAAAGAAGAAAATATGCATTTTGTTAGGGTTAACCTCTGTGCCAGAGGCTTTAGAGGAGGAGTCTAGAATGGATTGAGGGTTTGGGCTTCCTGTACCGAGGGGTAACCCATAATCAGTTGTCATCCACAAACTGCTGGTGAGAGGAGGGAGGCAGGTTGTGGAGGGGTAAACCAAGCATGGTGCCAGTCTGGATGGAGCTTTTAAGAAGGCGACCCAGTTCTTCAGCCATGATGATGAAGATAAAGGGAGAGAGAGGGTCCCCTTGTCTTATGCGTCGCGAGGGGTTGAAGGTGGCAGAGGGGATGCCATTGACCAGAATGGAGAGAAAGGGAGAGGTGATGAGACTCACAATCCATCTAACCCAGGTTTGACTGAAGCCAAAGGCTAAAAGAATTTTTTTGATGTAGTCCCAACTGAGTTTGTCAAAAGCTTTAGATAAGTCAATTTTAAGAAGCATGCCAGGTTTTTTGGTGGTTTTGAGGGAGTGAATGACTTCATGGGTTAGGATGATGCCTTCAATAATTTGCCTACCTTCCACATAACCCATTTGCTCCGGGGAGATGATGAGGGGAAGGAGCTTCTTTAGCCTGTTAGAAATAACTTTGGAGATAATTTTGTAAATCACATTACAAAGAGCTATAGGTATGTACTTACTTGGTGAGGCTGCTCTGTCTTATTTTGGAACTAAGGTGATGAAGGTGGCATTTAGCGCAGGTAGAAGCCAATGGGTGGAACATGATTCCTCCACAATGTTACAGACTTCATTTTGGATGGTTTCCTAGAAGAAATGGAAGAGGTGGGTTGTAAATCCATTGGGACCTGGAGCTTTTCCTGCCTTCAGCTGGAAGACTGCCTGTTCCACCTCAGATAGAGAGGTAGCTATGAGAAACATCATGTTATGTTCATCTGTTATCAACTTGGGGATACGTTGAGTGATTTCCCCAATGGCCTCATGCCTCTGGTGGTTGGGTTTCTGAAGGATGTCCCTGAAATGATTTCATAGCTCCTCAGTGATGGATGCTTGCATTTCCAACCTTTTCCCCGTTTGGTTCTTGAGGACTGTGATTATGTTGTGCATCCTATGCTGAATGGTGGAGCGATGGAAGAATTTGGCATTTCTCCCTCTTTGAGCCAATTGATTCTTGAATTTTGTCTCTAGAGGGCTTCTTCTTGGTTCCTTCTTTATTCCAGCTGATTAGTTAGGGATTTCTCTTGATGATCTAACACAGCTGAGCTCCCCTCTTAGATAATTTTCTGTTGCAGTTTCTTCATTTTTTCCTCCACATCTTTCTGTTCTGTGAATGTGTTACCAAAGGTTGTTTTGTTCCATAATTTCAGTTGTACTGAGTATTTTCAGTTTTGTCTGGAATTGGAGCATTTTGGTGCCTTGAGGAGGTGCTAGGGAGGTCCACCATTTGGAAACCATTTCCTTGAAACCCGGGTGCTTGAACCAACATTGTTCGAAGCATAGAGGTTTAGGTGCATGCTTACCTGGTTGGAGCCATTGAAGTTGTATCCGCCAATGATCAGATCCTGCCACCAAGACAATGGTGGCATCTATTTTACCTCCGAGTCATATGAGATCTTCGGTAATGAGGAATCTATCCAATCTTGAGGCTATCTGATGGGCACCTCCTCTTTTGTTGTTCCACGTGAAGGTTCCAATGGAGGTGTGTAGATCTATGAGGTTATTACTCTGGATGAATTTTTTGAATCCGTTACTATTCGATTCCAGATGCATCCTTCCACTTTTCTTTTCCTGAATATTGGTGATCATGTTGAAGTCTCCTCCCAAGAGCCAGAGAGGGAGGGATCACTATTTGTTGATTTCCTCTAGGTTATCCAAGAGCACCAGTTTTTGTTGAGTGTTTTGTGGAGAGTAAAAATTTGTGAGCAGACCATGGATGTCCGTGCCAATCAAATGAAAGTTGTCTTGAATGAAGTGTCCGTTAGCATGAAAATTATCTAGGGAGATGATTTTGGGGTTCCAGATGATTTTCAGGCCTCCAGACGCCCCATTTGCATCAACCGCTATTGTATTGCTGCCTTTCTAGATGTTTTTGAAGATGGTACCCAAAGTAGAGCTGGAACATTTGGTTTCTTGCATGTAGAATATTGCCAGATGTTCCTTAGTAATCTTTTTCTTTATGATCCTGTGCTTCATGGGGCTGTTGATCCCTCTAATATTCCAAGATATGAGATTTGTGGGATATGATTGGAGGTGAGGGCATAGAATCTAGTCAGCTTGGGGAATCGCCCAAAATCCACCATTTCTTTCGCAATTTCTATGGTTCTTTGCAGTATTGTTTTCTTGCCCCTTTTGCGGGACTCTTTCGTGAAGTATTTTGTGTTGATGAGCGTGCCCCCCTGGAGGGGAGCTGTTGTGCTCTAGTGAGGATTTCTTCCATTTTTTGGATTTTTTTCTCTGGAATTGATATGTATTCCTTCATGTTGCAAGCTTCCTCTAACCCGATGAGATCCAAGCCTTCTAGATCTATGCTTTCTAGTTCTTCCTCCATTGCTTCTGGGATTGATTCCATGATCTGTTATTTTCCCCTTTTTGGATTCAAAAGTTTTGAATCCAAAAATCTACACCACAAAAATCTACAATCCATTATTTTCCCTTTATCATGTCATTTTCCCCTGCGACGTTTGTAGTAGGTGGTTTCAAGAATGTCTCAAGGGGGAGCTTATCCTGTTGAGCCTTATAGTACTGGGCCTATGTCGTGGAGGTACTCCCAGCTTCGATGAATAGTTCAAGTTCATTTTCATTTAGTTGATTTAGGGCTGCGAAGTTGTTGCTAATCGTAGTTCCTTTTTTATTCTGCTGAGCGGTAGCTCTCCTGTTGTGTCATTTTTTGCTTCCTACCTTTGTGAATCTTTCTACTTCTTGTTCGTTAGATTCCTTTTTAGCTGTAGCTTTCCTATTTAGGGGATAGTCTATTTAGATATGCCCACGTTGGTGACACTTTCTGCATCTAAAAGGAATGTGCTCATAATCTGCAGTTTGTGTCCATTCAAAATCTTCATGCATCAGACTTACCTTGCCTGGTAGCGGTTCCGCTAGGTTCATGTAGACGCATATGCAAGCATAGGCTGCGTAGCTGTTGATCTTGGTCTCCTCTGCAATCTTGAAGAACTCTTCTAATGCATTTCCAATGTCTCTAAGGGTAAACTTGTGCCAATAGTCTTGGGGGAGAGAGTAGTGCTGGATCCAAACTGGTGCCCAAGTGAGATCCTGTTTATCTGGGTTGAAACGCTTAGTGCAGGGTCTGAGTTATAGACCTGCAGTGTTGAAGAAATAGGGACCCCCATCCATTATTCTATCTTTTTCCTCCGAACAGGTGAAGAGTATATTGAGGAAGCCTTTAGAGCACAACAGTAGGTCAATATGGCCTTTAGGTTTCCATTTTGAGGCTATCCATCCTCTCAACACTTTTTCCGTGGTCCAGAAGCCCATGAACTTGCATATAAGTGCATGATATTTCATGAATTTGATTCTACCATTGATGCGATGCACTGGGAGTTCTATCACTATTTTCTTGGAGTTCTTTGGTATGCATGTTGCTGATTTAGTATTCGTTGCTGATGTTGCTTGTGTATTTGTAATCTGTGCTGTAGGTGTCGCCCCGGTAGTTTCTTGAGACGGGCTAGAGTTGTGTTGATTGACGGTATCAACCCCTGTTGCTGCCCTTATGGGAGGCTGGTCTGTGAGGGGGGGAGCAGCTGTCCCCATGCTAGAGTCGGTCATTGGTGAGCCTGAAGCTGTCCAGGTGAGAAGTCACGGTCTATTAGTCTTGGGGAGGAGGTCTGCCTAGGGAAGCCAACGCTAGAACCAGCAAACCCTACGTCATGGAGGTCGACCTGGTGTAGAGCTCCACTAGGGTTTTTCTTCCATATTATAGGAAATATTATAAATGAAGCATAATATTGAAAAATATTTATGTGTGAATTTAAATAATAATTTTTTAATATATATATATATATATATATATATATATATATATATACTGAGTTTGGCAGGACCTTCTCATTCATCTTCAAAGCAAAGGAATTAGAATTGCGAGGTTCATGGCCCCCAATCATTCTAAGGGGAACTAAAGTTTGCCTCATCGAACAAAATTGTAAGCCATTCAAAAACATGAAAGTTTGAGTCTGTTTAACAATGCCTTATACGACTAAATTTCTTGAGAACTTCTAAGACTTAAGTAATTGAAACATAATAACATAGCTAGCATCTTTACCATATATAGTTAAATAAAATTTGAAATCAAACAAAGTAGAGCACATTACTATTCAACCGAGGAATCCACTGGGGCTAGATATTTCAAACTCAAACTCGGGAAGACACAAAATGTGTTTCTCGATGTGGCTGATGCGTACATTCTGCTGCTGAAGTTGGAACTGAATAAGATGAAATTCCTTCTAGATTTCTTGAAAACCAAGGTCAAACTTAGAGGAACCAGCTGGAGGGTTCATTATGGCCTTGGCCATAATGTTAGTCATTAACGAATACAAGTGGACAATCTGCTTATATTGAGAGATGCAACCTCTAGAGTGGCTAGGGTCAGGGAACAAGTCTTGCCAATCTTGCAAGTGAATCTTCGTGTCTACTTTTTGGTTAAGCTCGATCTCCCAATTTGAAATAAGTTGTCAGACCTGAGAAGGGATACTTGTCAAGTGAGAATGGGCTTCATCTTGGATTATCCATGATGCTGACTTGTGACCCTGACCCCTCGACTGGCAGGCTTGAGCTTAACTATTGACGCTGTGCCTCCCAACATTCCTTCCCCGACCCTGACCACCTTTTGCTGAATAATAACTAGAACCTGAGGTTGGATGAGCCGTGATACCTCTTGACAGAGCTGTGTTGGAATAGGGAATCCTGATACAGACAATGCAGACCTCGAACGTGAACCAGACTGGAAAATTGAGGTCCCGAAAGTTGCACTGCCATTGAATACTTGGTAGATTGACATAATATAATGATAATGAACACTAAAAATTAGGCTTAAACTCAATAATTTCTATGAAAATGAGATGGGTCTGTCGCCCAAGGTAAGGAACCACACACCCAGGCTCTCCATTCCCTCTTAAGATGAGACACAATGATAAAATAAGAGGAACCATACGCACGAGGCCTTTATTCTTCCACATTTTCAGAGACATTGAATGGAATATAGAATGAACACAGAAAACCAGACATGTGGCATATGGAAAAGTCTAGACTATAAAAATAAAATACATTCCCATGCGAGATAGTAAAATTCCAAAGAGAACAAAGACAACTATATAGAATGCAAACAATTCATAACATAACCCTGTGAGAGTTGTTCATAATTCTTGACATATATACCAACCGCTTCTAGAACCCATATCATGAAACATTTCGCATCGAATTGACACAGGCATGAAGGACGCTAATAGCAAGTGATGAAAAGGATGGATAGAAATAACATACCCGAATTCTGTGAACATGAATCTAAGGGAATCAACAACCCCAGAGTAACCCACCAGCGAATCTTCCCTCTCGAACAACCGCGAGTGACCCAAGAACACTATACCAATTTCAAAGGCTAAAACTAGCAAACCGACGCTTGAAAATAAGTAATGAAAAACCATTAACCACCTCAATAATATGGTGCTCTTGCTAGTCCTGTCGGAAATAACTACATGCATGCGTGCTGCGGCAAAGCTTATTTATCAGTCCATCCACCCATTAATGCGCCGAGGGATGAGATCGCCACCGTAGGATGATGCACTGCTTTAATCTGACGGTGGGGATTTCATCCCTCGGCGCATTAATGGGCGGATGGACTGATAAATAAGCTTTGCCGCGTGCTGCTACCATGATTTAATTTCAAACGTGTGAGGGATGTGGTTTATATTCCCTATGCCCTTCCTTCCTAGTTAATACATATTAAAACAAAACAATTTGTATTAATAAATTTAAACAATATTGATTTTAAAAATTAGATAAGGAACTGCAACTACGAAACCCTCTCTGGTGAAGGGAAAGCACAAGAGGCAAAGGAACATAGTAATGCCATGTTCAAGAAGATCGAGTAATATCTCATCTCCAACCCTAACTTATTTTGTTAATATACACATATGTATCTATCATTTTTCCAGAATATGTTATATGCAACAAACTATTTACAATAAAACAATGATGATGTGCGTGCCCTATATTTATTACTTTACTTCTCTCTAATGCCATCTGTGTAACATTGGATTGTAACGTGAATCCAAGGGATTGGTAGGATAGATTTTTTCAAACAATACATTGCACTTTTACTCTCTATAATTTATGATATAAGTCTTTGTGGAAGCTATTTCTTCATCTATTTTGTATTGGTTTATCACGACGCATAATGATCAAGATGCATACATCCTTCAAATAATATTCACAAAACTAAATTCGTTTGAAATTGAAATTTTGAAAAATAGAATTTGTGCCCCTTGCAGGATTGATGCGTTTGAAACAAGATATATATTCTATAATTAATCCTTTTAAATGTCATGCCTTTTATTTTCAATTCCGAGTTATGTAAGTAAAAGTTTAACTTTAAGAAACTAATATCATGCCCTAGCAAAAGACGTTGTTGTAACTCATCCATTTTATCTTTATTTGTGGTTATTGGAATCTCCAGAATAAGGAATTTCAATATATTTCTCACTTCGTTGAACGCTTACACAAGTTTTGTTTCCATTACTAAAAAAAAATAAGCCTTTTGTTTTAAATAACCATAATCCCTAATATATACCTATCAGGGTTATTCTTTTATTTGAGCGAACTGCAAACCTGTTATGTAACCAGATCACAAAAGTAAAAGAAAATATAGATCAACAACTTGAAAATAAGCCTCTTCGATGGGTTAACCTCCTTTTACATTACAAAATGAACAATTCTTGGGTGATTCAAATGACAAGACCTCCTTGGTATATATAGGATTCTAAAGGGTCATAATATAATTAGGGCCTACATAACAATAATAAAGTAAGGGCACAAAAATAACAATAGTGGAATTCTATGGGGCACAACAATAAGAACATGTGGGATACATGGGCACAACAATAACAATATAGGGGCTACACTAGTATTATAAGGACCTAACATGCCCCTATACTTCAAAAAGGCGTTTTTGTCAACATTTGAGTAGTTTTGGATGATTCTGTATGAAATTGTCATCCTCCCATGTGGAATCTTCAACGAAGTTCTTCCACTCAATGAGATACTGTAAAATTGATCGATTATGTAGCTGTCGGGTTCTTGTTTCCACAATTGATTTAGGCTCCAATATAATTTTTCCTTCCTTGTCAAGATTTGGAAAAATTGTTTGAACTGGGAGCTTGTCACAAACAACCTTCTTTAGGCATGAAACATGGAAAAATGGGTGTACTCGGGAAAATGCAGGCAACTCCAATTTGTATGCCATAGTAACAATATTTTTCAATTTTTTTTAAGGACCATAGTTCTTGGGTGATAATTTATTATCCTTATTATCTTGGTTGAGGGACATTTGTTTGTATGGTTGTAGCCATAAAAATACCCATTCGCCTACATAAAAAAATCTTTCACTGCATGCTGATTTGCTTGCTGTTACATTTGATTCTGCACTAGAGTGAGGTTATCCTTTAAAAGTTGGATAACTTTTTGTTGATTCTTGATGTGATCTCACACTTATTTAACCTTATATTTTTCTCTTAAAGATGATGTGATGGATGGTGGATGATATCCATAAATTTCCATAAATGAGGTAATTTTTGTTGCGGTATGGAAGGAAGTGTTATACCACCATTCTGCCAGAGGTAACTACTTGAATAATTGTGTGTTTATCAGATACAAAACAATGAAGATATCCTTCCAAAAATTTGTTCATTATCTTAGTTTGCATGTCATTTTGAGTATGACAAGATGAGCTATGAGTTAATTGAGTACCAAGACAAGAAAATAATTCTGTCCAAAAATTTTGAGTGAAAATGGGATCTCTGTCACTTACAATAATCTTTGGGTTTCCATCATAAAGGGAGAAGAAGCAAAACCTGTTGCAGGCTCGAGAGCTGCATTGATTTAAGACTGGGAGAAGAGGGAGAAAAAAACAAAGGTATTATTAAGAATTCCCGTGAAAGATAATATAATTCCTTATATTCGTGATTGTTAGACCTCTAATGCGACCTAGAAAACATTGAAAGAGTTGTATGAAACTAAAAATAAAAATCGAATCCTTTATCTAAAGAATAAGCTCCTGTATATTAAAATGGAAGAGAATGAATATGTTAGTGCCTTTATTTACAAAATTAAATATTTGAAAGATAAGCTCAGAGATATAGGAGAATAAATACCTAATACTGATCTTGTGACAATCAATTTAAATGGAATGTTAGAGGACTATCAAATATTTATTATAGGTCTTGCAGCAAGGGAGAAAGCACCAAATTTTGAGGAATTGAAAAGTATAATATTGTGTTGACGTTTCTATAAATATGTCAACCAAGTGGTCTCCCCGATGTGAATTCCCAATTAGACCCCACACTGTTTCGAGTAGGAGTCCCATTCGGAATGTCGACCCATTTGCCGTGTATTCTTAAAGATATGCCTAATCTCTAACTTTCAATAAGAGAGGAGTGAAAATGTGCCTTCAAAAAGCAAAGGGGGTGTGCTTGGTGAGTGTTCGATCGCATGTGTGTCAAATTTCTTTCACTGTAGAGGGGAGGAAAAGTGAGGTGCTAAGAGAGAGGTAGTAGAACCATCCTAGTAGAGACATAAATGAGCAAGAAGGGTTCGTACAACATCAAGCAGAATCGTCCATAGAGATACAACAATCATTGCAGCCAATATGACAAGGAAGATCTATCTAATATCCAACGAAATAGTCCACAAGGACGCAACAATGATGATATAAATTACAACATATTCTCAATATGATAAGTAAAAAAATAATTGAAATATTTCAACTACTTTAGCACAGATGAAAGCAAACATGAATTATAAACATTCAAAAAATAGTCTTAGAAATATCCATAATCCATGAATGAATAAAGTGCTAGCCCATAGGGCTTCTGGTATTGAGTAAAGTTCCAAGGCACATTTATACAATGAACACCACTAGCTCTAGTAGTGGAGCGTTGGAGCCACTCCTTGCTCCTCAAAAGAACTAGCTTACCACCATAATGACTTGCAGAAGGAGCCAAGGTAAAAAAGCCTTTGCTCATACAATAAAGGTGTATATATAACCAAAGGGCGATGCTTGACCCTCCATGTGAATCTTTGACTACACTCATGATTTGAATTCCTATGACTTTTTGAATTACATGACTCTTCATATTCCATGTGTGTCCTTTGGACTTCCACTTGACAATACATTTTGAATACAATGTACATGATCCAAAATAATGATGTGGCATATGATGACTTGTGACAGGACATGATATGACATGACATTGATGACATGAAATGCATGATGATGTGACAGTGACAAGATGTCCTTCTCACTGCTTCTTTATTTGTGTCTTCTTGAACAAATGGTACATGTTATTCTTCTTCCTCCTCCTTATGAATTCAAGATGAGAAGTCTTCCATGCTATCTTGATATTCATCTTCTTTTTGAGTTCGATGTTCCTTGTCTTTTCGAATGCCGATCACCTTTTGTTCCCTCATAAAATGTGAAGCAAATAAGCACCTTATTTGTATATATCCAACTATGATTTAATTAAATCAATTTCCAAGCGTAATTTCTCAACTTGACACCATTGACACCATGAAATTTAGAGCTGCGACAAGGTCTTATACTTCTATTATGCTCCAATTTCACATCTCCTTGCTCTACTCAACAATGTAACAATAAATGAGTACAACAAGAATGAAACCCCTTCCTTTCTTAGTAGCACAATATTTAAAATGTTCCAATAGTTGTCTAGGTTCAAAGTTAAAGTTTTTGCATGCCCCAATTCCCAGTTAGGTTATGTTTTGGACCTTATTGGAATGAACAAAGTTCGATGTCGATAGTGAGTTATCCTTGTTGGAATTTCCATTATCATGTGTGTGATAGTTTCTTGACTTATTTCAGGTATTTTTGTTGTTGAGTTGACCACTAAATGATCGCTTGGAATTTCTATTGTTTGAACTGCAACTTTTGAGTATGTTTTTCCTTCAACTAGTTTGTCATTTTCGTGAGTTGTGATATTGATTGGATCGGTGTTTGAATTTTTTTTCTTCAACATGGACTAAATACTTCGATACTTCTTCTTGATTAAGTTGTTATAACTTGAAATTTAGTAACTTCTTGTCACTTTTGAGATTCTTTATTTGTGTAATAAAGTTTTGATTATGATTCCTTAGACATAAAAACTCTTCGTTTTCTAAATTGTTGACTTATCCTTAATATACTTCTCTTCATCTTTTAAACTTTTTATTTGTTCTAATAATTTTTTATTAAGGCTCTTTAAACATAAATTTTCCTCTTCTTATTCTGATAAGTGCTTCTTCAGTTCCTTCTTTGTGACCTTAGTCTTCTTGACTTGTGCAATTAATTTTTCAACGTGGTCCTTGAGGCGAAAATTTTCTTTTTTATTTTCCATTACTTGTTTGTAATGCATATATGCAAGATCTTCATATTCCTATTGCAACATTTTCTTATTTTTCCAAATTTTGGCTATTTCGTCTTTCTTTTGAATTTCAACTGCAATTTCTCGGTACATTAGATTACATTGTTTTGTAGGGGTGATGATGGACATTTATCTTGTAATTTGGATTCTATATTATTCATTTCCTTATTAAACATGTATGTTGTTTCCCAACTGTTGCCATTAATTGTTTCATATTTCTTGCTAATGATCGATTTTCTGTATCACTTGGACATTCAACTAAAGTAAAATTTTTGTAACATTTTGTGTAGACGATGGTTTGATTTATGAATGACCCTTGACAATTAGGATATCCTTCTGAAAAAAAAGGACATATTGGAAAGAAACCCATATTTTTTTCTTCAAAACCTTCAAAAATTTATTATTCCTTCGGACTTTAGTATTAATCCTTAACGAATTTTGCCGTTTCGATTTTTGACTATCTCTCTCTTTTATTTTTTAATATCCCTTGTTTTTTTTGTAATTTTGGTAGGACTACATCTTTACATCTTCATCAATATGTCTAGATACATCATCCCGATCAGGGAAGGGAATTGAACCCGTGATGAGTGCCATAACAACCCACCTCATTACTGTTTAACGAAGACCCTACAAACTTTTAATATCCCTTGTTAATTATATATTAAACCATTAGATAATTCTTTATATATATACGATTCCTTTATAACTATTCGCTTAATATATTCCTTTTGTAAAATAATCAATGAAAATATTTTTTCATAATACCTTCTTCCTTCAACACTTTTTTATTCTCAACAATTGTTTTTTTTCTTATTTTTTCTTACTCTCTTATTTTTTTATCCTTTTTTTTATATATATTTTTTTTAATTTAATTTTAATTAATTAATTTATTTTCTTTTTTTCTTTTTGAAAAGTTACAATCCTAGTGAAGCATGGTTATTCACCTTTTTGGGGTATAATATAAAATATATGTCCACTTATGTGCATTTGACTCCGTTAACTTTCTCCACGTAAAAAGTAAAACATACCATTCACATAAAGAGATTTTGTGTTCCTTTTGTTCTTCTTTTACCTTGAAAATACCATGGGAAATTACCATGGGTTGCTAAAACCATGAGCTTGTAAACCATTTAATAAAGAATCAAGATAATCTTACCTACTCTTCCTTCTCTTACGTATAGTTTTAAGATATTTGGAAATATTCCCTTTTGTCTTTATCATGCAATTTTATCAATAATGTAGAACCCTTTTATATATGTGAATATTCTCCTTCAAAATTTACATCGAAATATATATATATATATAACTTTTTTTTTCTTTTCCTTTTCTTTTTTAAATGGCAAAAGGCCTGAGGATGAAACCTGCAAAATGGAGAAACTCCAAATTTGTAGCGAAACACTTGAACTATGAAGACAACAGGGTTGAAAAAAATTGATGACCAAAGACCTAGATCCGAGAATGAGGCTCTTGTGCAGCGGATGAGCAGCCAGAGGATCAAACAACTACGATACCAAATGGAATGAACAAGTTCGTACTTCAAGTTAAATAATCCAGAAGACCTGGAATATAAAGATCTCCATTGAGATACAAGTATATAAATTGAAAAGTATGAATGAGAATGATGCTACACATGAGAGTGAGGGCTTGCTTATATACCCTAGGTAGGTGCCTCTTCATGAAGGCAATGTCCCATTTAGACATGCCTTAGTACTAATTACTAATTAACTTATCATTATTACAATTATCATCATTATTTATAGTTATTTTATTCATAACACTTATAGCATCTTCTTGAAACTTAGCACTTGAATAACTCCACATGAGTGAGCAATAAGAGTTTTTGCGGCATCCATTCAGTATCATGTTGGTCAAGAACATAGGTCAAGTTGTGGAAAGCATAAGTTCCCCACATCAACTTCGATTGAGGTGATCTTTGTACCATTGTAATTCCCTTGATGTGCATAAAAAACATTAACAGGTTAGGGTGTATTTCTATTTGTTTTTGACTAGTTATTAAATAGCTCTTGATCTCCAAAAACAATTATTTAAAAACCCAAATAAGTTCCAACAATTTCAAAATTCCAAATTACCAAGAAAAATTACCATTAAAATAAACCATAAAACTTAACAATTATCCCATTTAAAACAAAACATCAAAATTAACCCTAAATTATATAATTATCCACTTCAAATCAATAAAAAGGTAAAAAAAAAATGAAATTACATAACAAAATTTCAAAGATATTATGTATAATAATAAAAAGTTCAGTAAAATGAATGTGTAACAATTAAAGTAAATTTAAAGGAGAAAAAATAAAATTTATTGACGTTACTATAGTGATTAAAGTTAGTAGATGTATATACTAACTAACACAACCACATTAGTAAATGTATATACTAACTAGCACAACCACATTAGTAAATGTGCTTGATATATGCTATGAACATAGAGTTTACAATATTGAGTTTAATATTAAGAAATTAATTTAATGCATGTATCAACCACATTAATCATTATTAAGTGTATAATAAGTATTCATAATATTAAATATAAAGTTTAATATTAAAGTTTATAATATTAAGTTTAATATTAAGATTTATAATATTAGTTTTATGATATAGGGTTTAATATATCAAATTTATAATATTGAGATTCAATATTAATTAATACAATTATAAAGGATTGTATTAATATATTTACCATAATGTTTTAAACATATTTAATACACTAATTCTCGACAATGCTTTAAACATATTTAATACACTAATTCTCGACAATGCTTTCATCATTGTAAAAAGGAAATCAAAGATAAATTAAATTAATAAATTCTCCATGAAAATTATAAACTAGATTGAAAACCCCAAGTTGATCTAAACTTATGGTCACTCATGTTGCTTTACAAGATTGCAGTGCGGGGAAATCCTCGTTTGGCAGGAAGGAATGGTTGTCGGGTTGTCCACACAAAACCAATGATGGTCCACACAAAACTAAAGAGCCATATTATTGAAACGATGAAGAGAAACACACAATGATCCCAATCTGCTCCAAGAAAAGTGGGCGAAAGACCAGTCAAGTGGTCAATAATGAATAAATTTAATTGAAGGGAAAAAAATGAATAAACTTAATTGAAAAGGAAAAAAATGGAAATAGATATTTAAATTTAATTTGTTATTTTTTTTTGGGTTTGAAAGCAAAATTTGTTCAAATACTTTTAAGATCATCCATTTAATGGTATATAAAATGAAGAATATTTTATGTTTTTTTATTTATTAAAAAACAGAATTTATTAAGCTTATATTCATAAGTTGAAATATGTATTTTTATTGGTGTAAATATGTTGAACCCGAAAACAATTAAAAATTATTTTAAATTCTCACTAAGAAAAGAGTTAATGCTAAAATAAATTTTAAAGTCTCTTACAAAATTATTTCATACTGAATCATTATTTCACATTTTAAGGATGATTATTAACTATCATAATTACATTGGTAAATGTGGTTGATATATATCGAAAACATCATTTTGCAAAATATTTTATTACCGATATATTTTTCATTACAAACAATTTTATATTTATGAAAAATCAAAATTCCTCAAACCCAATTCCAATATAGACCGGACCTTCTACTCAATAAAATCATTTAGTGTGAATAGACTTGTGAATAATAACTCTATATGCATTAAGACATGAATCTAATAATTTCATTAATTTGTCTTCCAATTGCACAATCGTGTTTATATTATAGTAAAAACAAAATTCATAAGCGTGGATTGCTTATTGATAGATGTCATGCAACATTTAATCATATATAAACTTAACATTTTTTAAATCCTAACATAATTATGCTAAATTCTTTTAGGGAGAAAACATAAAGTTTTCATATGGAAAAAATTTCTCAACCGTAAATTTTAAAGATTAAAAAGGTGGACTTAAAGCTATATTATAGGAAATATTATAAATGAAACATAATATTGAAAAATATTTATGTGTGAATTTAAATAATAAATATTTTTTTAGTTTATATATATATATATATATATATATATATATATTGTAAGTTTGGCAGGACCTTCTCATTCATCTTCAAAAAGCAAGTTAGAATCATAATTCAAGGAGTTCAGTGGCCTCAATCTGTTCTAAGGGAAATCAGGGCTGTCGGCCACAAAACAACATTGTAAGCCTTCCAAAAACATAAAAGTTTGAGTCTGTCTAACAATGCCTTATATGACTGAATGTCTTGAGGACGTCTAAGACCTAAGTAACTGAAACATAATAACATAGCTAGCATATTTACCATCTATAGTTAAACAAAATTTGAAATCAAACAAAACCAAGCACATTACTATTCAACCGAGGAATCCACTAAGGCTGGACATTTCACACTTGAACCCGACAACTCAAACTCGGGAAGACACAGAATGTGTTTCTTGATGCAGTTGAGTCGTACATTCTACTGCTGAAGTTGGAACTGAATAAGATGAAATTCCTTCTAGATTTCTTGAAAACCAAGGACAAAATTAGAGGAACCAGTTGGAGGGTTCATTATGGCCTTGGTTACAATGTTCTTCATTAACCAATACAAGTGGAAAATTTGATTATATTGAGAGATGCGACCTTTGGAGTGGCCAGGGTCAGGGACCAAGTCTCGCCAATCTTCCAAGTAAATATCTGTTTCTACCTATTGGTTGAGCTCGATCTCCCAATTTGAAATAAGCCGTCGGAACTGAGAAGGGGTAACTGTCGGGTAAGAATGAGCTTCATCTTGGATTATCCATGATGCTGATTTGCGACCCTGACTCCTCGATTGGAAAGTTTGAGCTTGATTATTGACGTTGCGCCTCCCAACATTCCTTCCCCGAACCCGACCACCTTTCGCCGAAGAACTAGAACTTGAGGTGGGACGAGCCATGATACCTCTTGACATAGTTGTGTTGGAATAGGGAATCTCGAGATAGACAACCCAAACCTCGAACGTGAATCAGATTGGAAACTTGAGGTCTCGAATGTTACACTACCAATGAATACCTGGTAGATATAACGATATTGAACAATAAACATTAGGCTTAAACCCAATAATTGATATGAAAATGAGATGGGTCTGTCGCCCAAGGTAAGGAACTGCATACTCAGTCTCCCCAAGCCCACTTAAGGCGAGACACAATGATAAAATAAGAGGAACCAGACACAGGAGGCCTTGATGCTTCCACATTTTCATAGACATTGAATGGAACATAGAACGAACACAGACAACTAGACATGTGGCATATGGAAAAGTCTATACTACAAACATATAATACATTCCCATGTGAGATAGTAAAATTCCAAAGAGAATAGAGACAACTATATAGAATGAAAACAATTCATAACATAACCCTGCGAGAGTTGTCCATAATTCTAACGTATATACCAATCGCTTGTAGAAAACATATCATGAAACCTTTCGCATCGAATTGACACAAGCATTACGGATGCTAAGATAAAGTGATGAAAAGGATGGATAGAAATAACATACCCGAATTCTATGAACATGACACTAAGGGAATCAACGACACCAGAGTAACCCACAAGCGAATCTTCCCTCTCGAACAACCACAAGCAACCCAAGAACACTATACCAATTTTAGAGGCTAGAACTAGAAAACCGATGCTTGAAAATAAGTAATGGAAAACCATTAACCACCTCAATAATATGTCGCTTTCACTGGTCCCGTCGACAATAACTACATGCATGTGTGTTTCCACCATGTTTTCCTTTTCAAACGTGCGAGGGATGTGCTTTATATTCCCTACGCCCTTCCTTCCTAGTTAATACATATTAAAACAAAACAATTTGTATTAATAAATTTAAACAATATTGATTTTAAAAATTCGATAAGGAACTGAAACTATGAAAACCTATCTGGTGAAGGGAAAGCACAAGAGACAAAGGAACATCATAATGCCATGTTCAAGAAGATCGAGCAATATCTCCTCTCCAACCCCAACTTATTTTGTTAATATACACATATGCATCTATCATTTGTCCATAATACATTATATGCAACAAACTATATACAATAAAACAATGATGATGTGCATGCCCTATATTCATTACTTTACTTCTCTCTAATTCCATCTGTGCAACATTGGATTGTAACGTGAATCCAAGGGATTAATAGGATAGAATTTTTCAAACAATACATTTCACTTTTACTCTCTATAATTTATGATATAAGTCTTTGTGGAAGCTATTTCTTTCTCTATTTTATATTGGTTTATCACAATGCATAATGATCAAGATGCATACATCCTTCAAATAATATTCACAAAACTAACTTCGTTTGAAATTGAAATTTTGAAAAATAGAATTTTCGCCCCCTGTAGGTTTGATATGTTTAAAACAATATATATATTCTATAATTAATCCTTTAAATTTCATGCCTTTTATTTTCAATGCCAAGTTATGTAAGTAAAAGTTGAACTTTAAGAAACTGATACCATGCCCTAGCAAAAGACGTTGTTGTAAATGCTCCATTTTATCTTTAGTTGTGGTTATTGGAATCTCCAGAATAAGGAATTTCAATCTATTTCTCACTTCATTGAACTCTTACAAAATTTTTGGCTCCATTACTAAAAAAAATAAGCCTTTTGTTTCAAATAACCATAATCCCTAATATATACCTATTAGGGTTATTCTTTTATTTGAGTGAACTACAAACCTGTTATGTAACCAGATCACAAAAATATATATATATATATATATATATAGATCAACGACTTGAAAATAAGCCTCTTCGATGGGGTAACCCCCTTTTACATTACATAAATGAACAATTCTTGGTTGATTCAAATGGAAAGACGTCCTTGGTATATATAGTATTCTAAAGGGTCATAATATAATTAGGGCCTACATAACAATAATAATGTAAGGGCACAAAAATAACAATAGTGGAATTCTATGGGGCACAACAATAAGAACATGTGGGATACATGGGCACAACAATAACAATATAGGGGCTACACTAGTATTATAAGGACCTAACATGACCCCCTCCTTCAAAAAAGTGTTGTCCTCAACATTTGAGTAATTTTTGATGCTTTTGTATGAAATTTTCATCCTCCCATGTGGAATCTTCAGTAGGTAAGTTCTTCCACTTAATGAGATACTCTAAAATTGATCGATTATGTAGCTGTTGGGTTCTTGTTTACATGACTGCTTCAGGCTCCAATATGATTTTTCCTTCCTCATCAAGTTCTGGAAATATTTTTTGAACTAGGAGCTTGTCACAGACAACCTTCTTTAAGCATGAAACATGGAAAATTGGGTGTACTCGGGAAAATGCAGGCAACTCCAATTTGTATGCCATAGTACCAATATTTTGCAACATTTTTTCAGGACCATATTACTTGGGTGATAATTTATTATCCTTCTTATCTTGGTTGAAGGACTTTTTTTTGTATGGTTGTAACCATAAAAATACCCATTCGACTACATAAAAAATTCTTTCACTGCATGCTAATCTTCTTGCTGTTACATTTGATTATGCACTAGAGTGAGGTTATCCTTTAAACGTTGGATAAATTTTTGTTGATGCTCGATGTGATATTCCACTGCGTTAACCTTATATTTTTCTCTTAAAGACGATGTGATGGGCGGTGGATGATATCCATAAAGTTCCATAAATGAGGTAATTTTTGTTGCAGTATGGAAGGAAGTGTTATACCACCATTCTGCCAGAGGTAACCACTTGAATAATTGTGTTTGTTTATTAGATACAAAACAATGAAGATATCCTTCTAATTTTTTTTTCACTATCTTAGTTTCCATGTCATTTTGAGGATGACAACATGAGCTATGAGTTAATTGAGTACCAAGACAAGAAAATAATTCTATCCAAATATTTCCAGTGAAAATGGGATCTCTGTCATTTACAATAATCTTTGGGTTTCCATCGCAAAGGGAGAAGAAGCAAAACCTGCTGCAGGATCGAGAGAGGCATCGATTCAAGACTGGCAGAAGTGGGAGAAAAAAACAAAGGTGTTATTAAGAATGCTCGTGAAAGATAATATAATTCCTTATATTCGTGATTGTTATACCTCTAATGCAACCTATAATACATAGAAAGAGTTGTATGAAACTAAAAATATAAATCGAGTCCATTATTTGAAGAGTAAGCTCTTGTATATTAAAATGGAAGAGAATGAATATGTTAGTGCCTTTATTTCCAAAATTAAAGATTTGAAAGATAAGCTCGGAGATATAGGAGAATCAATACCTACTATTGATCTCGTGACAATCACTTTAAATTAAAAGTCAGAGGACTATCAAATATTTATTACAGGTCTTGTGGAAAGGGAGAAGGCGCCAAATTTTGAAGAATTGACAGGTATACTATTATGTTGATATCGCTAGAAATATGTCAACCAAGTGGTATCCCCGATGTGAATTCCCAATGAGAGCTCACAATGTTTGGAGAGGAGTCCCATCCGGAATATTGACCCATTTTCCATGTATTCTTAAAGATATGCCTTGTCTCTAACTGTCAGCAAGATAGAGGAGTGAAAATGTGCCTTCAAAAAGAAAGGGAGGTGTGCTTGGTGAGTGTTTGATCACATGTGTGTCAAATTTATTTTACTGAAGAGGGGAGGAAAAGTGAGCCTCTAAGAGAGAGGTAGTAGAACCATCCTAGTAGAGACATAAATGAGCAAGAAGGGTTTGTACAACATGAAGCAAAATAGTCCATAGAGATGCAACGGTCATTGAAACCAATATGAAAAGGAAGATCTGTCTAATATCCAATGAAGTATTCCATAAGGATGTGACAATGATGATTGAAATCAAAACATATTGTCAATATGATAAGTAACAAAATAAAAAAATAGTTCAACTACTTTAGCACATATGAAAGCAAACTTGAATTACAAACATTCACAAAATAGTCTTATATCCATAATCCATGCATGAAGAATGTGCTAGTCCATAGGGCTTCTAGTATTAAGTAAAATTTCAAAGACACATGTATACAATGAACACAACTAGCTCCAGTAGTGGAGCATTGGAGCAACTCCTTGCTCCTCAAAAGAACTAGATTACCTCTCTAATGCCTTGCAGGAGGAGCCAAGGTAAAAAGGCCTTTGCCCATACAATGAGGGTGTATATATAACCAAAGGGAGATGCTTGAACCTCCTTGTGACTCTTTGACTGCACTCATGATTGTTTGAATTACTATGAATTTTTGAATTACATGACTCTTCATATTCCATGTGTGTCCTTTGGACTTCCACTTTACAATACATTTTGAATACAATGTACATGATCCAAAATAATGATGTGGCACATGATGACTTGTGACAGGACATGACACTGATGACATGGATTGCATGATGATGTGACAGTGCCAAGATGTCCTTGTTGCTACTTCTTTATTTGTGTCTTCTTGAATAAATGGTACATGTTCTTCTTCTTCCTCCTCCTTATGACTTCAAGATGAGGAGTTTTCCATGTGATCTTGATATTAATCTTCTTTTTGAGTTCGATGTTCCTTTGTTTTCTCGCCTACCGATGATATTATCTCTTCAACTCCATATGTGTCTTCTAGAATGTCCTCCTCCACCTCCTTCTTCATGATATTTCCATAGCATGATAGAGTTCCTACATATGTAATTAACTCATGAAAATATGACATCAGTCTGATAAAAAACTAATCTAAGATGGTGCACATTGATTCACTAACTGAGCCCAAACTGGGTAAAGGCTAGGAAAGAGGCTCGATAACTGCACAATTGTGCAGCTCAGGTAGTCAGGGGTGAATCTTGAGCCTTGAGACTGCGCAATACATATTTCAGGATGGACCGAGGAAGAAAACTGCACAATGTATGAGCTCAGGGTGACAGGCTTAGGGATTTCTCACTGCTTCAGCCAATTGCACACTTCTAGAGGGAAGATGAGCCTAGGTGATCGCAAAATTGTGTAGTTCAAGAGTCCAAAGCTAAGGCTTAAGCCTTGACATTGTGCAATGCACAGTTCAAATAGGACCGAGGAGACGAACTGCATAGTTTCTGGACTCAGTGAGCTCAACTATGGGGTTTTGCACTGCTTGGGAAAATTGCATAGTTCTGGAAAGAAAAGGATGTCGGGCCATTGTGAAAATGCACAACTTAAAATAACAGGGGATGAGATTGAGGCTAGATATTACATAGTGCACAATTTAGGCCAGGCTGGGAAGATGAATTGCGCAATTATGGGAGGCAAGGTCGGGGTTGGAGCACTAAATTTGCGAAGTGTGCAGTACTGGAAGGCAGGGTTAGGCTTGAGAAATGAATTTGTGGTGCGTAGTACTGGAAGGTAGGAACTGTGCATTGCGCAGTGTCAAGGGACAAGGATGCAGCTTGAGGGTTGGAAATCCACAATGCATAGTTGAGGAAGGTCATATAAGGCTAGGGTTTTGGGGAACTTCTTAAAATTGGCTAACTGTGGGTCCGAAGAGACTGATGTGAAAAATGATGCGACTTTACTGAGTTCACACACTTGAAACAATTTGACTAAACAACAATGTAGATCATCCAGAAACATTGACAACATATTTCCCTCAATGCCACAACATTGTGATGAATTTACGACAAGTGTGAAACTAAAGATATTCTTTACGACGACCGTGATGACACTTGTGCTACAATGCTTAAACCTTTGGGAATGAGTGTGACTGATGTTTGCATGGTTAGAAAAACTCATTCACATAACGATAACCCCTTGAAACCACTAGAAAAGGTATGCATACATTGTGTGACAACTAACATGCGAAAAGACACCAATTTCTAAAGTGTGAATGACTCTTACGATATGTGGATGACAATGAAAGTAACACATGCCATAGAAAAGGTAACATTAAAACGACACTAATTAGAGTAAAGGAAAGCGAAAGTGACAACCAAAAACATGAAACTGACACTCGCGAAAACAATGGTGCGCGAAAGAGACAGTTTGCAAAACTCACTGAAATGAAAGTATGAACACAACTAGAATGTGAGAAATTGTTGTTTTCAGTGTGCACTAATTGTCGACATGGATTGGACATCGCACAAGCATAGTCCTAATGGAAGATTCTATTATTTTCTAATCTTGCATATAATAATGCAATCATGAAATTATTGTGATTTTGTCATGTGTGTGCAAGTGACTTCAACACTTCTAATCCAAGAGGGAGCTCAAAAAGCATCATCTGATCAAGAAGCGACTATGGAATGACCAATCGAAAGATCCACGGTAGGCTTCAAAATTCGAGTATGAGAAACATTTTGGAGGGTTTTTGACACAGAAACAAAATTGGGGACACATTGGTAGAACTCCAGCTTCCATGCCTTGGTCAATTATTTCATGTAGGGTCTAGTTCTTCAGGAACTATTGATTCATTGTTCAAATTACCATGGTTTCCCCATTTACCCCGTGCATAAACATAGTCCCCTTCATTCCTTTATTGGATTGAACACAAACATAATATCAATGATCACCCAATGTTTCGAATCAGGATAAGCTTATGAAGTTCACTAGCTTTAAATTTTTGGAGTACAATTTTTCATCTTTGGGGTTGCTCCACTTCCAGCAGGACTAGACATTACCTTGACGGAGTTGTTTGCTCAACTCTCTGCGCAAGAATCTTTTCTCTTCTTTAGCCTTTATTTATTTATTTAAAGAGGAAGTTGCATCGAAACTTATTGATCTATAGGTGAAAGAGGGATTCCGACTTATTGAGAGCAGGAGATATTTTCCCTTCAGAGAAACATATATAAGACCTCTGATATTGGTTTGCTCATTTATATTTTCCCCTTGTCCTTCTCTATTTTATTGGATAAGCTTGAAAAAGCCGAAACATAAAACATAGTGCATGCATGAGGTTTCCAGAATAGACGAGGAGGTCATAGTTCGACACAAGGTTTTCTTAATGCAAGGATCGTATTTTACATCAAAACATCATCAACCAAAATATGTAACCCAGATAAGGAAGAAGGACAAAGAGTTATCCAAATGTTGCAGTGTCACAAAGTCATTTTCTATTTTTCCACATTCCCTTTTGCGCCAACATAGCATCTTCATGCAAGGCCTTATTGATAAAATAGAAAGAAAATACATAATACCAAAAGAAAAAATAAAATAAAGAGAAATCAAAGAAAGTACTAACAAAAACAATATTTAAAATAAAAAAAATAGGAAAATACCTTAATAACAAACCACAAGAAATAAACAGAGATTGATGTGTAGGGTAAACTAATAATTCAAATGACCTTACCTTAATCTAACCATCTAGAAGCACAGTTTATAATGAATTTATGTATTTTCCACCTAGGTCGCTCTTGTCTCTAAACTGCTAAAGAAATTGATTTACTGTAAGGATATAAAGCATGTGCAATGGAAAAGATAGACAAAAGGAACATCATGTTGGCACACAAGGTAAAGCAGAGAAGAATAAACACACACACAAAAGACTCAACACACAATGAAGGATAAGCGTGAGGCTTTCTTATTTTCCATTATACAAAGATGTACATTTATAGTACAATGGTGTGACTCTTGGTTTCATATTCCAAGGTCACTTGGACTCCATTGTGATTTTTCGCATTCCACACCTACCCATGTAGGATTAGGTGTTCCAACATCCCCCCTTAATCCGAAGGGGTATGTGTGAGTCCAAGAAAAGAGTTGTAATACAACCGCATTCTATGCTGGTAGTATACCCAGGTAACCAACTTTCCAATGGAAAAAGAGGTTTAAGCGATGATCTACCAACACTGAAGAACGTTAAATTCTTTGTTGGCAGCTCCCCACCTCTTCCAAATTATTTGAACAAAGCTTATGCTAGAGGAATTGTCCCTCATAAAAAAGGGAGACCTTCAACCTAAAAGAAGGGAGGCCTACTACCTGTGATGGTTTTAGGATTACCAACAACTCTAGAATGCTTGAAGCATTTCCTGGAACTCAACCAAAGCTGGCAAGACGCTGAAGGCTTATGCTAGAGGAAGTGTTCCTCATATATGAAAGGGAGAACTTCGACCTAAAAGAAGGGAGGTATACTACCTGTGATGGTTTTAGGTTATCCACCAACCAAAGATGATGGTTTAAGGTTATCCACCAACCGAAGGCATGCTCATGGGCATCCGTGTCTCTGGCTACATCTTTGAATCCGAAATGACGAATTGTGGCTCAGGCTTGCTTGAACTGCTGGCTACAACTCTGAACATGGAATGAGAGATTGTGGCTCAGGCTCGCTTGATTTGTCGTCGAAGCTTGTACATGACCACCATTTCCCCCCCTGTCAGGGACAAGGTGAGATGATGGCGAAAACTAAACTGCAAGTTTGCTCAATATCTGTGAACATGTTCTGACATGCGACTTAAACATCTTCTTGGCTGCTGATGCCCATTTCAAAGAAGCGATCCATCCAAGATGAATATTTTTTCTTGTAGGAGGCTTGTGTCTGAAGCATTTGTCTGAAGAATGGGTGTGCCGACCACAGTGCTTGCATGGATGAAGATCAAAACAGTGATCTTTCATGTGGCCAACTCGATCACAGTGTTGGCATTTCTCAATTTGTTGTTGTTGTTGTGGAGCAAGATCTGGAACAACTGCAGGTGAACTGTCATACAGGAATCCGACACTCTGAAATATGATGGGCTTGGTGTAGTCTGGAATATGAAAGGACACATCCTTGTCATATCCAAGACCAGTTCGGTGCTTGTTTTGGATAAGCTCTTCCCAAGGTCTAATGATGGGCTTGATAAGTGCAGGCTGAGCTGCTACATCTGCATGTACATCTGCTCTAGTACAAGGCACTGAATGTGGATCAACTGCAACTTTATCTTCTTTCGTCTGATGAGAGTCATTCACAATCTTTTGAATAGAAACAGGTTCAGAATGGTGACTCTTTTTCTGAAGTTCATCTTGTTGGAGTTGAGATTCCAACTGCAAAAACTCGATCTTTTCATGTGCATCTTGCAAACAATTGTGAATTTTACAAAGAGCATCCTTGCTCATTTTTATCATGTCATCAACATTTGAATGAAATTATGTTATTCAACAACACTAATGCCTCATTGATTTTAGCCATTTCAACAAATTTTAGGCTCAAAAACAAACTCGCTTTTTCCGCTTCAACCAATTAGTCCACATAATGTGATTCAACAACAAATACAAATGACTTCAAAGAATTTCCAACTATGGAAATCTCAAAGTACAAAATGTGCTCCTCAAATGATGGAGGGCAATCAACAATTTTTCAACTCAAATACACTTCAAGTCTTGAATGAAGATGCAAATCAATGTCAGTTCAATACAATATCACTGCAAAATATTTTGTAAATGTGCAGCTGAAAAAACTTGTGTAAGAGGCCTTTAAGGCAGCTGAATTTTCCTTCAAATAACTGTTTTGAATGATAGAAAACTTGTCTTCAAATGTAAATTTCTTCAAAAAATCACCCTTATGCTACAAATCATAAAATTTAATCTGCACTTTTGTCTATGTATTCAATCCATCTACTCCTCATATGCCATTTTCTCTTTTTCTGCTATTCAAATTTTCTCTTTCCTCTCTCTCTCTGCTGTTTTTTTTTTTAATTAAAAATTAATTTAAAAAAATGGAAATAATTAAAAGAGAGGGAGATGGAAATTTAAAAAAAAATATATAAGGAAGAGAGAGGGGACTTAAGGAGAAGAGGGGAATTTAATGAACTATTATTGAGATATAGGTTAATTTATTTATTATTATTATTAGTATTATTTTTTAAGATTATTTTAAAATTAAAAATTGAAAAGATATGGAAATTTTAAGCATAGGAGAAAGGATTTAATGTAAAGGAGACGATTTAAAAATTAAATGAATTAAGTCGAATTTTAAAAATTAAATGGGGGGTGGTATTAAAAAAGATTTAAAAAAAAGAAACTTTAGGGAGAAGTGAGGGTCGTGGGCGGGAAAGGCCGAGCGACCAAGCGACGGAGGGGAGGGTGTGCAGGTGAGGGCAGAAGCGAGGGGGGGGAGTGATCTATAGTGGAGAGGGGTCGACGTAGATATGCTGCGTAGGAATGGGGCGAGGGATAATACAGGGGCGGCGGGTTGAGTTGTGAGGGGGAGGGGTCGTAGGTTTAGATTGAAGTGCTGTGAGTGGGGTATGGCGGTAGAGTGGGAGTGCAGGGTTGAGAGGGAGCATAAGCAGAAGGGAGCGGAGTGTGAGCAGAAGGGAGTTGGTAAGTGGAGCGGTGAGATAGCAGGGGGCGAGGTGGGAGAATAGAGCAGAGCGCAGGCGTAGGTGTAATGTGTGGGCAGTCGTGGAGAGGAGCGTTTTAGTGATGGGAAGGGTAGAGGAGATATGCCGTGGGGAGTAGTGTATTGCACGTGTGAGAGCTTGTGAGCTCAAAAAAAAAAAATTCTTAAGTCTAGTGCGCAGGGGCGTGAGATGTGAGGGAAGGATGTAGTAGGGTTTGGGGTTGTATGGTGAGGGCGTGGTGAGCATAGGTGAAGGGGGGGCCGAAAGGCCAAAATGCAAAGGAAATTTTTTTTTTTTTAAAGTTAAAACAACAGTGAATGAGTGATAAATTTTGTACAATAGAAGCATAATTTTTTTTCAAATGTGTAGCAGAAACAAATCCAACAGCAGAAAATGAAGAATTTTTCAGCAGAAAAACTCAGATTTCTTTTGTAGTAAAAAACTCATAAACTTCTTCAGAAATCCAATTTAAACAATATTCCCGCAGCTCTTCAAATTGCAGATTTTAATGAGCAGAAATTGCAGAGAAAATTTAGAATGAAAACCTTCAGATGGGTAGTGCTGCCTTTCTTGAAGGATACACAGATGCATAATTTACGAATGCGAAAAACTGCTTTGCAAAAATCTCAGTGCTTCGGATGTGCGGTCTTGCTCCCAATTTCTAAGTGCGCCACGGATTTTGAATGCTTCTCTTCTCCAAGATAAAATTTACGAATCTTTGCAAAAATCTTACTTTACAAAACTCTCACATGCACCAAAAATGCCAACAATTTTGCGAGATATGCCTGACCATAAACACAAATGGCTCACTCAATTTGGAGCGGGGCCCGACAATCGCCGCTACGTACCATGTTAAACAATAATCCAGCTTACACACATGGTGTATGAGAAGAATAAACACACACACACAAGAGACTCAACACACGATGAAGGATAAGCGTGAGGCTTTCTTATTTTTCCATTATACATGATGTACATTTATAGTACAATGGTGTGACTCTTGGTTTCACATTCCAAGGTCACTTGGACTCCATTGTGAATTTTCGCATTCCACACCTACCCATGTAGGATTAGGTGTTCCAACAGATAAAAATTGGAATAACATGCAAAAAATTCTGAAGGTCTTTCTTATGGGAAAAAAAAAGTGTCACAACCATTTCTTTCATCCAATTCACATTCTTACCTCTATGATGGAAAGCATAATAAAAAAAACCTCAGAAGCTTCTTGCAGATGAGTCTTAATCTGCACTAAACTTCTTAGCAAGCATGAGGAAACTAGGTAATACTGTTCCAACCATTCAGTAGTTGGATCGCAAAATTCATGACGATTCTCTTGAAAACCATGAAATCTTTGAAAAGATGAATTTTCAATTAGAGGCGCGGGATTACGACGAGAATCTTGTGAGGGAAAATGTATCTGATCATATTCATTAGTCATGTCGAGACATTGAGGACCTGACATAACCATCAGCGAAGGCTGAACTGCCTCAACTGCTCGACAAAAATCTAAATAGTGAGATAAAAAAACGATGAGGATAGAAGGATGTAAAAAAACTTTCGTTGGATATACTGGTGATAAAATGATAAAAATAATAACAGTCATCAAAGACAAAATAATGATCAGATGAGATGATTAAAGCATTAGATTCCTAGTTTGTAATAAATGAAGATAAGTAAATTTGAACAATTTTGTGAATTCTCTGAACAACCGAACTAGCTTCCTTGCTCGAGAAATGTGAAAAACCATTTTACTGTAATTGGTGACAAGTTGTACACGCATCATAATCATCAAAATAATTTAAAAGGAATATCAACATGAAAAATACATGAGACCAGTCAGGACATGTTGAACGAGGAAGAATTTGATTCTTACGATAACTCGTGCATTCATTCACAATGAAGAATATTTCAGGTGTGATGAAGCACAAGTTTCATGATATGATATTCAAAAGGAAAGCCATGAGCTACTCATCATGAAAAAAATATGATAGATATGATTCCTTCAACCAAACATGGTCTTTGGAGTGATCAACTTCGCAATTCCATGACTCTATGAGAGATACACATTCCAAACCCGAGTTTGATGCGAGAGATTTGCATGAAGATGAATGAACTAAAAAATACTCTTCAATAGGGTCATAAGTAAATTATTGAAAGTTTGAAAGATTACATACGAAATACTAAACATCTTTCAAAAAGAGATGTACATCGAGTGAAACCATGCAAAAAGAAGGATTGCACGAGAGAACCCAAATCTGACTTAGTTTGAGGGGCTTACTAGAGTTGTGAGATCCTGACATAACCATCAATGAAAATTGAAGTGCCTTGACTCCCTGGTAGGTCCGAGTAATTTCCAGGATTGTAAAATTTCATTTTGAAGATTGAACCAGATCATGAATGGTTTGAGGATAACTGAAACCGTTGGTTTCAATAAGGCCACTGCTCATTGAATTGAAACCATATCTCTCATTGATTTTACTGGATTTTCCAACTTCAACAACCAGAATGATCAAGTTAAAATATTATTCTGATCACAAATTCGAAGATAACTGAATCGGGGAAATTTCGTGAGAAATATGATTTAAAGAGTTATCTTCATGAAAGATAAGAGATGATGAGGGATGGGAAGGGTACTCAATGATTTTATTGTTTTAATTTTCATCACGGAAAATATCACAACCTTATGCAAATTGAGAGGTTAACTCATCAGATGAAAGAATTTAAGAGCATGGAGTATCTCCGTTAGATGTAGATGCACCACAAATGGTAGAGAATAGGGGATGGTGAGATGAAGAGGAAGTTTTCATAAGCAAAAATTCTTTGATCGAATCAGATTCTGGATCTAGAGTAAAATATTCATGAGAAATCAAATGATCAGCTGATACACTTGTGCATTCGTGATTGCATTGTTAATAGATTCACCATGATTGGAATGATTTTTTCCCAAGGCTACAGATTGATCGAAAGAAATGATTAGATTTGATTCACTACCGAGATTACAAGATTGAAAATCATCCAAGAATGGAAGCACATCATCTTCACATGGAGGATTTTTGAAAATAGAAGAAACATTGAAAGAATCTTCACCTTCCTGCTCCTCTTCATGTGTAAGGTGTTTTCCTTATACTTGATCGCAATTTGAACTAGTAACGCGAAAATCAAGAGAGTGTGAAATACTAACTGGTGGAGTGGATTGATCTAGTGTATCATAGTACATAGAGTCATGTCATGTAGATGATGGAGGATAATATAAATATAGATTAGAATGGAGGCTAGGGCTATGAATAATAACATCATGTTGCAGAATGGGGTAGCTAGTCTTAACCATGGGCTTCATGAGCCATTCTAGTATTTCCTCTAAGTTTGAGTCATGAGTAACAAAATAAGAATGAGAAGATGGATAATAAATTTATTTGTAGATTTTAAACTTTATTACCATCACATAGAGGCATCTTCATTGGAATAGGAAAAGGAGGAGGAAAAATAATAAAAGGAGAAGTAATTTCCTCCTATGAATTATAGATGTCTCATGATTCACAAGAGTTAGGGATGTATGAAAACCAGTGAGTTTAGGTTCACCGTGTAAAGAGATAAGAATCAAGGGCTCAAACTCTTGTTTCAAGAAATCCTAATTCGTATATTATTCAGTAATTTCATAGAAAAGGTGAAGGAATCAATCAAAAAAATCCTCGACTGATTCATTAGGCTTCATTCTCAAGAGATTGATTCTTTTACAAACATCTCGATAATTATACGTATCAAAGGCTTGATGAAGCTCCCCGAGGAAATGATGAAGGGAATGAATGAAAGCAGGTGGAAAGGTATGACACCATATATTAACATGATCTTCAAGGGTGAGGAAGAAAAGCACATAAGAAAATTAGTTATCATCAATTTCATTATATTCACAATATTTAAGAAAATTTGAAATGTGCTCGGTCATGGATGATCTACCCTCACCATCAAAATTTAAATGAGATAAATCGTAGAGAGGCTCATTGGGGATTGAAAATTTATAAATGGAAAAATTAGATAAACACCTCGGGAGTAAGATTTTAGGATGAGCCATTTTAGATACGGGGTTCAAACTAGATTCAACGGGCTCAACTTGCCATGTGGCCCTCCTTCTAGCGCCATTTTTTTCAATGATATAAATACATCAACCAAGGGGTATCCCCGATGTGAAATCCCAATTAGACCTCACACTATTTGGAGTAGCTTCCCCAAACAAAATATCAACCTGATTACCATGAATTCTTAAAGATATGCCTTGGCTCTAACTGTGAACAAGAGAGAGGCGTGAAAATGTGACTTCAAAAAGCAAGGGGGTGTGCTTGGAATGTGTGTCAAAGTTATTTCATTACGAAGGGGAGGAAAAGTGAACCTCGAAGAGAGAGGTAGTAGTACCACCCTAGTAGATACAAAATGAACAAGAAGGGTCCATACAACATCAGGCAAAATAGTCCACAAAGATGTGACGGTCATTGAAACCAATATGAAAAGGAAGATATGTCTAATATTCAGCGGAATAGTCCACAAGGATGCAATAATGATAATAGAGATTACAACACATTCTCAATATGATAAGTACCAAAATAACTGAGATAGTTCAACCACTTTAGCACAGATGAAATAAAACATGAATTACAAACATTCACAAAATAGTCTTACAAATATCCATAATCCATGCATGAAGAATGTGCTGGCCCATAGGGCTTCTGATATTAAATAAAAGTTCCAAGACACATGTATAAAATGAACAAAACTATCTCCACTAGCATTGGAGCATTGGAGCCCAGGTGATTTTGAAATTGTGCAATTCAAGATCTCAGGGCTAAGGCTTGAGCCTTGAGATTGAATAATGCGTAGTTCAGATAGGACTAGGGACACAAACTGCATATTTTCTGGACTAAGTGAGTTCAGCTGCAGGGTTTTGCACTGCTTGGGAAAAATACACAGTTCTTGGAAGCAGAGGAGGCTGGGACATTATGCAACTACGCAGATCAAGAGCTCAAGTGATGAGATTGAGGCTAGAGATTACATAGTGCGCAGTTTAGACCAGGCTGGGAATATGAATTGCACAATTATAGGAGGAAAGGTTGGGCTTGAGCACCGAATTTGTGAAGTGTGAAGTACTGGAAGGCAAGGTCGAGCTTGAGCACTAAATTTGTGAAGTGTGTAGTACTAGAAGGCAGGGACTGCACATTGCATAGTGTCAAGGGACAGGGATGTAGCTTGAGGGTTGCAACTGCATAGTGCACAGTTGAGGAAGGTCGGATGAGGCTAGGTTGCTGGGGAACTTCTGAAAATTGGCTAAGTGTGGGATCGAAGAGACTGATGTGAACAATGATATGACATGAATGTGATCACACACTTGAAAAAATTTGATCACACAATAACGTAGATAATTCTGACACGTTGAAAACATATTTCCCTCAATGCGATAACCTTGTGATGACTTTACGTCAAGTGCGACTAAATATATACTTTTCGATGACTGTGACGACACTTATGCAACAATGCTTAAAAATTTGGGAATGAGTGCGAATGATGTTTACATGGTTAGACCAAATCATTCACATAAAGATAACCCCTTGAAACCACCAGAGAAAGAATGCATACATTATGTGACAAAGAACATGCGAAAATATGTCAATTGCTAAAGTGTGAACGAATATTATAATATGTTGACGGCAGTGAAAGTAACGCATGCCAAAGAAAATGTAACATGAGAATGACACTCATTAGAGTAAAGTCAAGCGAAAGTGACAACCAGAAAAATAAAAATGTCACTCACGAAAACAAAGGTATGAGAAAGCGACAATATGAAAAATTCACCAAAATGGAAGTATGAACACATCTAGAATGTGATAAACTATTGTTGCCAATGCTCACTAACTGTCGACATGGACTGGACATCGCACAAGAACATTATTGATGCAACTTGCTATGCTAGTCTAAGATTGCATAGACGAATGAACTCATGAACTTATTGCTGAATGAGCATGTGTGTGCAAATGACTTTAACACTTATAATCCAATAGGGAGCTCAAAAATCATCAGCTGATCAAGAAGTGACTATGGAACGACTGATCACAAGATCCACAGTAGGCTCCAAAATTTGAGTATGAGAAAAATTTTGGAGGGTGTTTTTTGTAGCGACAACATGATGCAAGAAGAAGAGAGGCACAAGAATTTGAAGCCTCAAAATCCAAATTGAGCACTTGTGGAGAAGAAAAATTTCTTCAGAGTAAAACATGGAGGAAGTAAAGGTGGACATCCATCCCAGAGAAGGAAATTTACAAAATCAAATCAAGGTATGTCATTTGTCAGAAATGATTCTAGAATAATTTTTTTTTAGTGTGGTAGAAGTGGGAATATTTCTAGAGACTGTTATAATAATAAAAGTGATGAGACTAGGAATAAACATAAAAGGTAGTGAGGAAACTTTGCAAGAGAAGCCCTGAATTCTGATCTCAAAAATCTTAAGTTGTTTTTGTCTATTGCTGCACTGGCTGCTGAAACAGAGGATGCCAATACATGGTTTGTGGACTCTAGAGCTTCAATTCATATGAAATGTAAGAAGAGTTGGTATGAGGATTTCAAGGATGTATGCAATGGTGCTAATATATACCTTGGAGATGATCACCGACATGAGATCAAGGGATGTGGATATATTCCTCAAACATTGTGAAATGGAAATATCAGGCACATTCATAATGTTATGTATGTGCCTGGGATAAATAAAAATTTGATCTCCATGTCAATAATTACATATCAAAATATGAATGTTGAATTCTTCAAACCACATTTCATAGTGAAATATTTACTGGATCACTGCAAACATTTTTCTTCAGGAGTCGGAGTTGGAAGCTTATACAAGCTTGATGTCATCAACAAAAGTCATCAAACACTGAATTGTATAGCTATGTCAACATAAATTCTTTGGCATCAGAGGTGTGGTCATATCAGTTATCATGATATGTTATTATTGCAGAAAGAAATAATGGTTGAAGGACTCCCTATGTTAAAGTATGCATATGCTGCTTGTGAAGGCTGTACATTAGCAAAAATTCATAGAGATGAATTCCCCTATAATCCTGATAGGATAAGAAGAGATGTATTAGAACTTGTGCATTTTGATGTTTGTGGACCAATGCAGACCAGGTCCCTATGAGGTACCTATTATTTTCTGTTATTTATTTATGATTTCACAAGGTACACTTGGGTCTACTTCCTTAGGAAAAAGAGTGATGTATTTGAGCATTTAAAAGCATTCAAAAACATGGCAGAGAAGCAAACATGTAAGTTTATAAATATCCTCCGTTCATATCAAGGGGGAGAGTACAGGTTGGGGAAATTCACCAAGTATTGAAATGATCATGGAATAGTGAAAAAATTTACAATACTGTACACTCCACAACATAATGATGTTGTAGAAAGGAAAAACAAGACATTGGTGGAGTGTGCACAAAGTATGATCAAAGGTAAGAACTTGTCAAATTATTTTTGGCAAGAAGACACTAGTACAAATTTTTATTTAAAGAATAGGAATCTAACAAGGTATCTTGATCTCAAGGCCCCATTTGAAGCCTTGTATGGTTTTAAACAAATAGTTCATAATTTGAGGGTATTTGGGTGTAAGGCCTTTGCACATATTCTGAAGGAGAACATAAAGAAGCTTAATGATAAATGTATCATATGTATTTGTGTAGGATACTATTCAGAATTTAAAGCATATAAAATGTTTGATTCATCTAATAACAAATTATTTGCGAGTAGAGATATAATTTTTCATGAACAGGTATATGAAGGAAATAAGGACAACATTTATGAAAAGTGGCACATATTTCCTGAAGACAAAGAAAATAAAGAAAAAGAAAAATAAGTCAATGAGAAGCAGAAGCTTGTGGAAGAATCCAATGATATGCACACCACCAATAGTCAGAGCCCAATCAGAGGTGGATAAGTACCTTCAGAGAACATGGGTGAGGTCGGTGAAGTACGAAGGAGGTCTACTCGACAGATTCACCTACCTGAAAGGTATAAGGACTATCTCCTCATGAATAGTGTTTTGAATGTCATAGAACCCATGAGTTTTAATGAAGCTAATGAACATGAAGAGTGGAAAAAAATAAATGTAAATGACTGTACAAACCCAAGTTTAAAGCATATGGAAGTATAGATAAATACAAATCTATATTGGTGGCAAAAGAGTATTCACAAAAGGAGGGAACTAATTATGAAAAAACATTTCCACATGTAGCTAAATTAAATACTATTAGATTTTTTATTGCATTAGCTACAAAGTACCATTGGAATTTTCACCAATTAGATGTAAAATATTATTTTTTGAATGATGATTAGAAATAGGACATGTATTTTCCACAACCTGAAGGGTTTGTGAAAAAGGGGCAGGAACATTTAGTTTGTAGATTAAACAAAACTTTGTATGGGATTAAGCATGAACCTAGGTCATGGTATGAAAAGATAGGTTCCTTCTTTCTCTAATAGGGTTTTATGAGGAGTCAAAGCAATCCAAATTTTTATACTAAGTTTGATGCAAATGTGCATGTAGTAATAATTTATTTGTATGTTAATGACCTAATTATTATAGGAAATTCAGGAAAACTAATTGATGGAATTAAGGAGTCAATGTCACAAGTATTTGAGATGAAATATCTTGGTGAGTTGCATTACTGTACAGGTCTTAAAGTGTGGACAGATTCTAGACAGACTTTTGATACTCAAGGTAAGTATGTCAGATAAGTTTTTAAAATGTTTAAAATGGATCAGTGTAAATCTACTCTTACTCCAATGAAACAAAATATGAAACTTCATTTTGATGATGGCTCAAAATATGTAGATGGTACATTGTATAGACAACTAGTGGGAAGCTTAAATTATCTTACTACAACCAAGCTTGATTTATAATACTCTGTTAGTATTTTAAGTCAATTTATGTTGAGACCTCTGGAAAGAAATTGGAAAGAAGAAAAAGGATTACTCAAGTATCTTAAAGCAACAATTTATTTTGGGCTTAAGTATACTGACACATTTGATGTTGAGCTAATAGGTTACTCAGATTTAGATTGGGCTGGTAATCTAGATGATAGGAGATTTACTACAGGTTATGCATTCAGTATTGGATCTAGGATTGTTTCATGGAGCAATAAGAAGCATCCTACTGTATCTTTGTCATCCATAGAGGAAAAGTATAAAGCTTTGTGTGCAACAACTTGTGAAGTTGTTTGGTTGAGGTTGTTAGTACCCTATAAATTATAGGATCTCAAGGTGACACGATATTTCATTTTCGTGAAAGGTTTTCATTATTGAAAGGCTTTTCATAATTCAAATTATTTCAAATAAAAAAAGAGAAAAAAGAAAAATAAAAGAGGGTTTAAAAGAAAAGAGAAAATAATGAAAAGAAAAAGAAAAAGAAAAAAAAAGAGAAAGAAGAACCCCAAAAAAGAAATAAAACTGAAAGTGCTGCAAGTCCAAATGCCACTACTCTTTAGATAGGTCTATCCAGTCATACAGTTTAATCATGGCTGGGAAGTTTTATATTTCTATTGATAGGTTAGAAATAAATATTTTCCAAACTATTTAATCTTGGCTTATCAGTGGATGGGTTAGAGAATAAAGATTTGCCAAAATGTTTAATCTTGGCTTATCAGTAGATAGGTAAAAAATGAGATTGGTTCAACAACTTAATCTGAACCAATGGGAGGAATAAGGATAGGGGTTAGGTTAGAATGTTAAAAGAAAATGTTCAGGGTCTACAAGTCTAAATGCACCCTAAAAAGGAAGGAAAAAATATTAGATGAGTAGTTTGGGTAGGTAGAGATGCAAAGGAGGAAGAAGCGAAAGGAAGAAATAAAAGGGTGACTTCAAAATCCTCTGAGGGGCGTCCACTTCATTTAAGCTGTTTTTCAAGTCCTGCCAAGAAAAAAATCACACTTCGTGGATTCAAAAGGACAACGCCAAAATAAATGATAAATACTGTGATCTGCGGGCTGCGAGAGTTCCCACCTTTCCTACCACATCACTTTCCCCCTCCCCACGCTCCACACTTCACAAGTTTCAAAAGGTAGCACTAAAGGAACAAGGTAAATATATGCGATATGCGATGCAGCTAGGCCCCACCTTCCATCCACGTCATTTTCCCCGCACGCCGCACTTCACAAGTTTTAAAGTATAACCCTCTCCGCTTACGACAAGAATCTAAGATCTGTGATATGCGGGCGATGGTCGGGCCCCATTCTCCCTTTCAAGTCACCTCCCCGTTCCCTGCACTTCACACTTCACAAAATTTAAGGTTTACTTCTTCTGTGCACAAGTTAATCCTCTGATGTACGATGTGCGATAGCTGCCGGGTCCCATCTCCTCGCCACATCATGTTCTCCCCCCAGTGCTCATCCCCTGACCCAGGCCCATGGTCACGTCACCCCATTGCATCACTGCTCAAAATCCCCCTTGTTTCCCTTCATCTCTGCCCCTTGCCTCTCCATGGCGTCCCGTCTATTCTTGTTCAGATTATTTTGTTCAATATAAGCATTTAACAAGGAGGAGCTCAGAAATGGTTCAATATCATTGTGCTCCCCCTCCACATGTCGCGCTCTTGCAACTTCGCACCCCCTTTCTCCATTACCGCTTGGGCCATTGGAGCCCCCCTTCGAAATGTTATTTCCGCATTCCCAAAACTGCTGTCTCCCATGACCATTAACAATTTCGCCGCGCCGTGTCCTCCATCACCTGTCCGTTTCTCCATGTCGTATCCCCTCCTGCTAATAGCACCGTTGCACCATGAATGTTCGGGCCGCTATCCAATGCACTTGTGCAAACTCAACGGTTACCCTCTAGCCACCTGTTAAAGTGAGATTTCACCGTGGTGCTAAAGTTTACTTTGCAGTTTCTATTGAATTTCCATAGGCTGTGACACTGATGAACATCTGCAAAGCAGATCACAACCTGCTACTATGGCCAAAGGGTGAACTACATGTCAAAGAAGGAACATAAGAACTTTGCGAGCCTGATTATAGTCTCGGTTCAGGTAATTCAGTTCCGATCCTGATCCCCTTCGGTCTTACCCCATTCCCCATATCATTTCATACAGTTTCTCCTTTCTTTATTCCCATTATCTTGCAGCCCATTCTCCATTGCAGGCGAATCAAAGAGTAAAAAGAAAAACAAGTCATGCCTCCCAAGGCAGATCAACAGTCGTTCAATCCCATGGTCTACCCCTAGGTACACTTAGACCATATTCTCCTGGTTGACAGTTATTACAAGATACACGAAATAGATGTCTACTGTGGGCTCGAGGATAAGCTCCTTGACAAAGTAGATGGCATCAGCTTGTGGAAGACCAATCTCCCATACTACATCTTCCCTAGGACCAATAACTACCCTAAGCTAATTAGGAAATGTCAGTATTTCTATGACACTAAGCAAAGGGGCATAGTAGACTCTACAGGAGAAATTTTGTTTCATGTAATTGCCCCATCCATCCATGAAGTGTTGCAGGCCCCCACTGTTGAGAACACTATCCCTTTTTCATATGAGGCCCTTGTAGGATTATATCAAGAGTTATATTCTGCCAGCAGGAATAAAACCTTGGAGCTTTTCATGACCAACCATGCCCCAATACTTGCTACAAGTCCCCCATATCCATCATACTCCTTCCTAGACAGGATCGAGAATATTTTCAGTATCCTGTCATATTTGTTAGGTTATAATAACAATCAGTGGACAAATGAAGCCATAATTGGTTAGTTTTCCATCCTCTCCGCAGAAGCCCAACCCATTGTTACGTTCAACTATGCTCAGTTCCTTGCTGATGCAATCCATGAATAGTTCGTGAATTTTCAAGTAGAAGGGGTAATGAAATACACATCTGTGTTGGTGCACATGTTTACCTATTTTCAATCCAGCAAGTTTGAATTCGACATGACAAAGCAAGGTGAAGACTCTCAAGCCCAATCTGTCTTTTTTTGGACAACTCTATTGAGAAAGGAGCAGGAATACTATTCATACAAGGACTTTATGGATCTATTTTTTCATCTGGAAATCAATGCACTTAGCAGCACCACAGAGCCTAGGGTCAATGAAGAAATCAAGAAAGTGATGCAGCTGACAGATCAGATAAGGACAACATACTGGTATCTCTACAAGAACTACACATAGACTAGGGTTTATGGCAGTGAATTGGCTCCCTATAAGCTACCCAAATACCTCTCCATGAGGATATTTTCCCTTGAATACATAAGGAAAATGATAGATGCTGACGAGCTGCATTTTGTTTTAGCCAAGAAGAAATCACAATTCAGGATCAAATCCCAAATAGGCCCATTCATATGCAACAAGAGGGCAGCAAGGGGAGAGGCAGATGGAATACTAATAGAGATCAAATTCACACTTAGTTTCACCTGGTCGTATGATCCAATGGGGATCATCTCCAAGAAGAGGGTAGAACACAAGTACACTCCCTACATCCATACCCACAGATTAGAGGTAGAGAAGTACATGAATCTAGAAGAGTGGGTGGCAAACACACTCCAGGAGGCTGAAGAACAGGTCATCTCTACTTCAGGGATCCAGACACCAGCTCCACAAGAGAGGAAGACAACAAGAGTTCAAGAAGACAAAGGAAAAGAGCTTGAAAAGGAAATAGGAAGCAAGAGGAGCTGGGAGGATCAAACAGACATGGAGATCGATTCCCCCACTAAGGAATTCAGAATGAGATATAGGAAGAGAGCTAGGATCAACATGGCCCTTGACCAAGGAAATGAGAAAAATTGGAAAACTGCCATCACAATTGGGAATTCACCAAGTTCATCTTCAACAGGTGGCCACCCAATCTTCTCCACTTCCTCCGCCACCATGCCATTCCAACAACTGAATGTGAAAAATCCCACACCTACTTCCACTGCAGAATAAGAGGAGGAAGACATCTATGACACATTTAGGGAGATCAAGAGAAGGAATGAGGTTCTCAAGACCAACACATACAATCAATTTTGGAAACAAACAGGCAGCTCCTAGAGTAGACTCCTATCAACCTTTGAATTTGAGAAGGGAAGAGTGAGGATGGCATTCTTGGAAGCACAAGTTCCTTAGCCCAAAGGTGCAACGGACTACAAGAACTCATCATTTGAGTTTAATGCAAAGAAAATCCACCCAATAGCCCAGATGGAGATTCCCAATCTGACTTGGGAAATGGTATCCTCTACCCTAACTAGCACAACCACGAGTCTCTCAAAACTACAGGTGACCTTGTCCAATGCACAATCACAATTAAATTTGGAAAAGATCTCCGCCATGGCCAAATATTCTAAGATAAAATCTCTGGAGGAATTGGTGATACAACTCGGGTACAATCCATCAAACATAGCAGTGGAAAAAATCCTTGTGAGGAAGAAGAATGCAGACATAGTTGCTCTGAGGAGGCAACTTAATATTTTAGTAATAGAAAACCCTACGACCAAGGAGATAGAAGAGACTGAGAAACAGAAGGCAGAAATGCTTCAATTAATTGTGGAACAAGCAAAGCATATCAAGAAAATGGAGGATGATATGGGTAAGATGATCAAAGAAAGATAGAAAGCAATAAGGGATGCAGTGAAGGGGGCAGAAAAATAAGCAACTAAGGCCATGACTCCCCTATAAGCAATCCCTCTCGTCGTAATCCCCACATCCACAATGTCCACTAGAGCACTAGAGGAAAGTACTGAGAAGCTAGCCAAGGCAATGGAGAACATGTCTCTACAGTCAACAGAGAACAAAAGGTTGTGGAGTCAACTCAATGAACTGTTGGAGCAACTCAAAGGGAAGGACACTGCACATGCCACATAATTGTAGATTAGTAAAAAGCTAAATGAAAGTTTGCAGAAGTTCCTTCAGGAGTCCTCAATTGGCAGCATGATGAGAAGGGTCAAGAAAATCATATGGCTGGATATAATTGAGTCTTGAAATGATATATGGCCCTCAATTCAGATAATTTTTTAGGAAAGGGATCTGATTTATGTAGTGAAGGTGGCCAACGAGAAAAAAAAATGAGGAACTTGGAGATAAGCCCCAAACTTCCAATAGCATCATCAGATTCCTAAATTCCAAGAGCAGCCATGAATTGGAGCAACTGGAAGTGGTTGACAGAACAACCTTTGTTCTTGAAGTTAAAAGGGTGTTGAATAAGAAGAGCATGGTCATACAGCTAGAAGAAATATGCCATCATCCGAAGGTTGGGGTGAGTATGTTTTTCAACAGGATCGAGGCACTATACAATAGAGGCTTGCCTTCCTTATTTATCATCAACGATAAACTAATGCCCAGGATGGATTATGTAAAGAAGATCATAGGGATCTCTGAGGACGCAACCAAATTCACAAATTTGAAGAACACCATGACTGGAAAAGCATTCTATGAGGTCATCAACAATGATGACTTTATATAGCATGAGGTGAAACACATTTTTCAGCAGAAACCAACATTCGTGAAGTACACAGAGACCGACGAAGTCGATAGGAAGTTGAATAGGACCAAGATCTCGACTCCAGAAAGTTGGGAAAATATATGCAGGCTCCAAGAAGGATGACAACTGAGTTTAGTGACGAAGCTGACAACTCAGTGAATTGTCAGTAACAACGCATCCAGTGTATCAAATCCTCCAGCATAGAAAATCGCCACAACATCAGATAACGACTCCACGAGGACATCGAGCACCTACTAGAGGGCCATTCCAATGAAGGGACACTTCCACTCCTACTTTAGACATATTTATAGAAACATTTACATGCATCCATGATTGAGATGCACAGACCCATTTTTTAGTTATCGCTATTTTAAACGAATTGATTTCCCTTCCTATAATGACAAGACAGTGTGAATAGTTTAAATACAAGCTTTCATTCTATAACAAGGGTTGGACCCCGGTTTTGTCAACACTTTTCAATGCAAGTACTCTAATTTTTCAATATGGAGCATCAATAAAGAGGTTATTCTGCAAGATTCATGTGTTTTATGTCGTGGTGATTTTTTTCCCTCATTCATGTTTAATGTTTTTCTCACTGTAATCTCTTCATGTGTCCATTTATTATTCTATTTGTAAAGCAGGAAGGTTAGATTAAGATTTTATGTTTCAGAGTACCTTAGTTCTGTCTGTATTTATGATTTCAATGTTTTCTTCTGATGTATGATTTAAGAATTATTAATTGCTCTTAAGTCCTTACTAAAATAAATTTTATCCATCCCATAATTACACTAAGCTATAAACACCTGTATTTCGCAACTAGCTTGCATTGCAGTCGCTCTGGGATTTGATGTGTATACCCAACCTATTTTGACTCCATAGCGCAATGGAAACTGTTTAGGAAAGGCCTCTTTTATCCAACCAAGAACAATAAAAAAAAACAAACTCTTACAATCGATTTAACTAGCATAACATTAGTAAACTTAAGCAAATCTCAATCTAATAGAGAGATCCCTCTCTGAGTCTAGGAGGGCTAGATCCTAGGCTTTAAGCAGTTTTGATGTTGTGCTTTATAGTTTAGTCTTGTCAATATTATAAATTATAGAGTCATAACATATTGGTGACCATACTAGGGACAATCTGAAAGTTTTCAATTTTCACTCGAATTCAGAAACCCTAGTTAAAAAAAACTTAATGATAAAAATTTCTTTTAAATATTGGTTTCTTCCAATTTTCAATAATCAGTTGTCTGTGATTTTGAGCTAAGTTCTGGCTCCCAGAAGAATATCCACCAGATCTCATCCAGATCCTAATCCTCCTCCTATCGTAGATAATCTTGAGAAAATATTGAGGAAACTTCCCAAAATGGAGAGTCCAACCAACAACAAGTTTCTTCATAGATCTAACTCAGAATTCACTTTAATTTATAGTTTGAGATGGGTCTATTCAGAACCAAATCTCAGAATTGGACTGACCTCACAGTTTTCGATCCCTCCATTTTCCGCATCGCCACCCCGCCACCTTCATCTATCGTTCATCTTCTGCCACCACCTCCACCAATCATGGCAACCAGATACACCCCATTGGTGTTGCCAATGCCTCTACCTCCTATGCCACAAGGCTATCAATCCAAAATCCCCTAGTTTGACAACATTGGTCCTACAACATCCCAACAACACATTGATAAGATGAATGAATGTTTCGACTTGCAAGAAATCGACGATGACAGTGTCCACTTGAGAATGTTTTCCCAGAGTTTAGGGGGAGAATCCAGAAAATGGTTTAGAGGTCTAACTCCTAATAGTATCTATGATCTCCTTGCTCTCCAACAAACATTCGTCAATAGGTGGAAAATCAAGAAAAACCCACTGTAGATTGTATCAGAGTATGAAACTATCAAAATATCCCCCGAAGTGAGTGTACAAGATTACTGTGCTAGATTCAACACCTTATATAATGCACTCCTGGTTAATATGAGACCACCTAGGGGATATTCCTACTCAAATTCCCAGATGGATTTGACCCAAACATGACCTACCAATTGAGGGAAAGAGAGTCATCAACCTTAGAGGAAATGCAGAAGAATGCTATGAGTGTAGAGGCCAACTTGTTAGCTAAAAGAGCTAGGATGAGGAATGAGAGGAGAGCCACAATAAGGGAAGAGCTCGTAGCCTCTACGTCTGATGCCAAAATTGACAATTTGGTAAGGACCATGGAAAGGATGAGTTTTAATGAAAGGGAAATTCCTAGAGAAAATCAACCAACACCCCAAAAAAGAAATCAGACCCTGAGGAGAAACCCTCCACAAATTTGATAGAGAGAGCAAAGAGGTCCTGATCAGCAGATTAGACCCCCTTTCCAAGAAAACTATGTGGATGATGATGAAGGAACAATAGAGGAAGTTGAGGAAAACCATATTAATTTAATGGGGATTGATGGAGATGATCATATTTTCCTCACTGAAGAAGAACAAGAGTTGTTCCCACTAACCCAAAAAAACCCTAGATCTGAAGGATCTGATGATTGCAAACTGGGTTTTGAGAATGCCATTATGGAGGTCCATAGACAATATAACTTAAGGAGCAAGAAAGGTTTAGAAAATTCTAATAAGAAGGATTCAAAAAGTCCTGCAAAGAAAGCATCTCAATCTGGAGTCAACAAAACAAAATAAAATAAAATAAAAATGCAAATAACTCATAAAAGAAAAATATAGAAAGCAGTACCAGTAAAACAACAGATATTCTTGCCAGGAATGCTCAAATAGATATCCTTAGTACCAGCAAAAAACCTGAGGTTTCCCAAAGAATAGAGGCTGAAAGAATTGAGTTGTCAAATCCCCTAAAAAATCAAACACCATTCAGTATTGAGAGTGAACTTGCCAAAGTGAAGATTTATATCCCTCTCACTGAATTGATTAAAAAAAATTCCTATAGATATCAGGTCCTCAAAGTGCTCAATATAGGGGAGGCTACAAATACTGTCAACTTAAACGATGACCAGCCACAACTGTTGTTTGGGCTAGAGGTTGAGGGCTGACCACAGGAAGGAGGGGTCCCTCCTTTTTATGTCAACTTAAATGTTCATGACAAGATACTTCATAATGCCATGTTGGATTTGGGTGCCTCACACAACCTTATGCCAAAGGCTATCGTGGAGAATCTTGGCCTCGAAATCACTAGACCCTACAGGGATTTATACTCTTTTGATTCTAGAAAGGTCAAGTGCCTAGGTTTGATTAAGGATATTTGTATCACTCTGGTCCAAATACTTGCAAAAAGCTTAGTGATGGACATTTTTGTGCTTGATATTCCCCCAAAATATAGAATGTTGTTATCTCACTCACGGGGGGGGGAATTACAAGGAAATCTACAACTAGACATGACTTACGCTACCATTCTGGTGTTTGGCCAATCGAGAAGAATTTAGAGGGAAACCTTGATGAAGTACATGGTAAGTAGCCAGGAGACACCTAAAAATCACCCTCTGTACTCTGTTCACACTAACCTCGATTATTTCATTTTGTTTAATGATAGAGACATTGAATCACATGTTTCCCTTATAGAAGAGGTTCCCACAGAAATAATGACATTCAAATACAAACAGAGCAACCCAATCCAACAAATGAACCTCTTTGGAACATGAGTTTTGATGGCTCATGTGGAAAATTTGGCTCAGTAGCAGGCATTTGGGTGTATAACACAGGAGACAATAGTGCACAAGGTCATTCATACAAATTAAATTTTCAGTGCAAAAACAACATTGTTGAATATGAAGCTTTGCTCTTGGGACTACAAATGTTGAAAAAGATGGGGGAAAAAAGGATCTCTGAGCATGGGGACTCTTAATTGGTCATAAACCAAGTTAAAGGTCTGTATGCAGTGAAACACCCTAGGTTAAGAGCTTATAGAAACACAATCCATGATTTCTTGAGAACCTTTGAAGAATATGATCTAGCAATGATCCCCAAAAACCAAAATGTGCTAGCAAACGACTTGGCTTTTTCAGCCAGTACCTGTAAACTGCCTCACCCAAACAAGCAGTATACAATTGAGGTCAAACATCGACCTTTAGTGCCAGAAAACATGAGGTATTGGAAAGTGTTTGGTAGTGATAAACAAATCGAAAGCTTCCTACAATCCAAAGATGAATTTGAAGACAAAACTGTACATAATACGAAAAATGAAAAAAACCTTGAAAAAGAAGAATTTGATTTACTCCAACTTAAGGAAAATAACATGCCCATAGGGCTAGTCCCTTTGGAAGAATTATTTGACTTTAATAACGTAGCCAAGAAGCCCAAAATGGAACCAAATGGGGTAGAGATTGAAGAATGTAATATAGGCATAGAACATAACCCCAAAATCATCAAATTATCCAAATCTATGCTTGCTATTATGAAGAAGAGATATATAGCCCTATTCAAAGAATTTATTGATGTGTTTGCATGGAGCTATGAAGATCTGAAATCCTAGGATACCAGCATCATTCAACACAAGATCCCAATTAAAGAAAATAAAAATCCATTCAGACATAAATTACGCAGAATAAACCCTGTTTTAATGCCTTTAGTGGAGAAAGAGATCAAGAAAATTTATGAAGCAAAAATCATAGTGCCACTCAGGTACTCCCAATGGGTTTCCAATATTGTCCCAACCAGGAAGAAAATAGGCGAGATCAGACTCTGCATTGAATTCATAAACTTTAATAAGGTATCTCTTAAGGACAGCTACCCCTTACCTAAGATGGATCACATATTATAAAGGGTAGTTTGCTCCAATAGGATATCTCTGTTGGATGGTTTCTTTGGCTACAATCAAGTGTTAGTGCACCCTGATGACCAACCTAAGATGACTTTTACAACTCCTTGGGGGACTTTAATGTATGTGAAAATTCCCTTTGGACTAATGAATGCTGGAGTTACATTCCAAAGAGCCATGGACACTGCATTTGCTGATGAAATTGGCCATTTTATTGTAATTTATTTGGATGACATCATGGTTTTTTCTAAAATCGATGAAGAACATCTAACACACTTGAGAAGATTTTTCGAGAAATGTAGAAAATTTGGATTCTCCCGAAATCCTAAGAAGACATTATTGGCTTAGAAGAGGGAAAACTATTAGGCCATATTATCTCTAAGGATGGAATCAAAATTGACCCTAGAAAAACTGAGGGAAAACTGAAAATCAGCCATCCTAGAAATTTGAAAGAACTCCAATCCTTCATTGGTAAAATCAATTTCCTAAGGAGATTCATACCTAACTTGGTATAACTTTTAAGGAACATCACTAACATGCTAAAGAAGGTATCATAAATAAAGTGGACCATGGAAGTGAAACAATCTTTTGACCTGGTCAAGCTAGAACTGACAAAGGCCCCAGTACTAATTAGTCCGGATTTCACTAAAGATTTCAGGATTTTTTCTTTTTCTTCCGAACACACTATTGTTGCTATTTTGTTACAGAAAAATGATGAAGGACAAGAAAAATCGATAGCCTTTTCTAGCAAGGCATTAAGAGATGAATCTATGAAATACAATATCATGGAAAAATAGGCTTTTGTGTTGGTTAAAGCACTGAAATATTTTATAGTATATATTTTACATTCACATATCATTTCTTATGTTCCAAATACAGTGGTCAAAGACATCCTAACACAAAACGGTCCTGATGGAAAAAGAGGGAAATGGATTGCAATGATCCTAGAGTATGATTTGGAAATCAAGCCTACCAAGTTGATCAAGGGCCAAGGGCTAGTTGAATTTATGGCAGAGTCTAATTTACATGCACTATACATCAACATGGTACACACATTAGATGATCAAGATGAACTGGCAACTCCACTAGTCGATGAAGCATTCATATATTCTCCATGGTATGCTGGCATCTTGTATGCACTTTCTAATCTGAATTCTCCTCTTGGTTGATCTAAAACGAAGGCTAGGTTTCTTAAACTAAAAGCTGTCAAGTTTTGCATTTTGGAAAATGTTTTTTACTGGAAAGATATGGGTGGCTTTTTTCTTAAATGTTTACTGAAGGATGATGCAGATAGAGCAATGCAGGAGTTCCATGGAGGTGACTGTGGTGTCCATCTCTACTGGAAAACCATTGCTAACAAAATTATGAGAGCTGGTTTTTATTGGCCCACCATTTTTCTTGATGTCCATAAGATAGTCACTACCTGTCATAAATGCAAAATATTTGAGGGAAAGAGAAAACTACTTCCCTTACCCCTGAAACCCATTTCTATAGAAAGCCCTTTCTAGTAGTGCAGGTTAGACTTCATAGGAGAAATTCACCCTGAATCCTCTTCTCAACACAAATGGATCCTTACTACTACATATTATTTCACAAAATGGATAAAGGCCACCCCTTCTAGGAATGCCACTGACTGAGTCATCAAAAAATTCCTAGAGACCAACATACTTTCTAGATTTGGTTGTCTTAGGAAAATCATTATAGACAATGCTGCAGCCTTTAGATCCAAAAGGATGGTTGATTTATGTCACAAATATCATATAACTTTGGGGCATTCTATAGCCTACTACCCTTAGGGTAATGGACTAGTCGAATCTTCCAATAAAAGCCTGGTGACTATCATGAAAAAACTTCTAGAGGAGAGCAAGAAATCATGGCACAATAAGTTGATTAATGCTCTGTGGGCTGATAGGCTCACCACAAATAAATCAATTGGCATGTCTCTATACAATGGAATGGATGTAGTATTTCCTTCTTCCTAGGGAGTTCCAGTAATGAAGATGATTCAAGAGATCCAATCTGAACCAAATGACATTCAAAGAAGAATTAATGACACCATTCAGCTGCAACAGTCTAGAGAAGAAGTTTACAATAGAACCCAAGTGATGCAAGAGAATATCAAGAAGATCTTTGACAAGAGAAATAAGGCGGATGATTTCAGCTTAGGTGACAAGGTTTTGAAATGGGATTCTAGGAGGGAGGAGAAAGGAAAACATGGAAATTTTGATAATATTTGGCAAGGGCCATACATCATTCATGCTTTCAGGGGAAATAAAACATACTTTCTCAAAGAGTTGGATGGCATCGAAGTACTTGAAGGTCCTATCAATGACAGGATGCTAAAACACTATTTCTTCTAAACTCAAGAATAAATTTTCATCATTGTAAATACCAGTGTCTTATAGTTTTCAATAATTCATAGGACGAGTTTGAAGACCAGAGTGAAGGCCCTAAGCCTAGTTCGATGAGTAGATATAAAACAGAAAGGAAATCAGTTGAAAAAGAAAGGAAAGCATATAAATATGTGTAGAAAATGGAACATCCAAGGCTACTGGTCTCAAGTTCTTGAGAATTATTTTCTAGAAGCGCCATCCCCAGTTGGAGCCACTATTAGTACCCTATAAATTATAGGATGTCAAGGTGACTGGATACTTCATTTTCATGAAAGGTTTTCATTATTGAAAGGCTTTTAAAAATTCAAATGATTTCAAATAAAAATATAAAAAAATAGAAATAAAAGAGGGTTTAAAAGAAAAGAGAAAATAATGAAAAGAAAAAGAAAAATAAAAAAAAATAGAGAAAGAAGAACCCAAAAAAAGAAATAAAATTGAAAGTACTGAAAGTCCGAATGCCACTACTCTTTAGATAGGTCTGTCCAGTCATACAGTTTAATCATGGCTGGGCAGTTTTCAATTTCCGTTGATAGGTTAGAAATAAAGATTTTCCAAACTGTTTAATCTTGGCTTATTAGTGGATGGGTTAGAGAATAAAGATTTGCCAAACTGTTTAATCTTGGCTTATCGATAGATAGGTAGAAAATGAGATTGGTTCAACAACTTAATCTGAACCAATGGGAGGAATAAGGATAGGGGTTAGGTTAGAATGTTAAAAAAAATGTTCGGGGTCTGTAAGTCTAAATTCACCCTACAAAGGAAGGAAATTTTTTTAGATTAATAGTTCGGGTAGGTAGAGATGCAAAGGAGGAAGAAATGAAAGGAAGAAATAAAAGGGTGACTTCAAAATCCTCTAAGGGGTGTCCACTTCATTTAAGGCGCTGTGCAAGTCTCGCCAAGCACCAAATTTCACTTTGCAGATTCAAAAGGACAACACCAAAATAAATGATAATGACTACGATCTGTAGGCTGTGGGAGGTCCCACCTTTCCTACCACATCACTTTCCCCCTCCCCGTGCTTCGCACTTCGCAAGTTTTAAAAGGTAACTTTAAAGGAAGAAGGTAAAGATATGCGATATGAGATGCAGCCAGGCCCCACCTTCCATCCACATCATTTTCCCCGCACGCCACACTTCGCAGGTTTTAAAGTATAACCCTCAATGCTTATAACAAGAATATAGGATCTGTGATCTGCGGGCTGCGGTCAAGCCCCATCCTCCCTTCCACGTCACCTCCCTATTCCCTGCACTTCGCACTTCATAGAATTTAAGGTTTACTTCTTCTGTGCATAGCTTAATCCTACGATGTGTGATGTGCGATAGCTGCTGGGTCCCATCTCCTTTCCACGTCACGTTCTCCCCCCGACACTCATCCCCTGACCTGGGCCCACGGTCATATCACCCCGTTGCATGACCGCTAAACATCCCCCTCGTTTCCCTTCATCTCTACCCTGTGCCTCGCCATCAACGCCAATTGATTCATTTCAGCCCCCCTTCAGCGTACATACATTAATAAAGGGGGGGGGGGTCTGAAATGGGCGATATCCATTACCACCTCCCCCTCCACATATCACGTTCCCCCAGCTTCGCACCCCATTTCTCCATTATCGCTTATCATCAGAGCCCCCTCCAAAACACTGTTTCTGCATTCCCCAAACCATTGCTGCCCATGACCATTGCCAATTCCGTCACGCTGCGTCCTCCATCACCTGTCTGTTTCTCCATGTCACATCCCCTCTTGCCAATAGTGTCGTTGCACCATGAATGGTCGGGCTGTTATCCAATGGACCCGCACCAACTCAACGGTTACCCTCTAGCCACCTATTAAAGCCCAATTTCACTGTGACACCAAAGTTTACTTTGCAGTTTCTATTGAATTTCCATGGGCTGTGACACTTACAAACATCTGCAAAGGAGATCACAACCTTCTAATGTGACCGAAGGGTGAACTACACGTCAAATAATGAACATAAATGCTCTGCAAGCCTGATTACAATCGCGATTCAGGTAATTCAGTTCTGATCCCGATCCCCTTCGGTTTTACCCCATTCCCTAGTATCATTTCATACAATTTATCCTTTCTTTATTCCCATTCTCTTGTAGCCCATTCTCCATTGTAGGTGAAACAAAGAGTAAAAAGAAAAACAAGTCATGCTTCCCAAGGCAGATCAACAACCGTTCAATCCCATGGTCTACCCCTAGGTAGACTTAGACCATATTCCCCTGGCTGACAGTGATTACAAGATACACAATACAGAGTTAGACCTAGACATTTTCAATGTCTATTGTGGGCTCAAGGATAAGCTCCTTGATGAAGCAGATGGCATCAGCTTGTGGAAGACCAAGCTCCCATACTACATCATCCCTAGGACCCATAGTTGCCCTGAGCTAATTAGGAAATGTCATTCTTGCTATGACACTAAGAAAAGGGCCGTAGTGAACTCTGCAGGAGAAGTTTTGTTTCATGTAAATGCACCATCCATCCAAGAAATGTTGCAAGCCCTCACTACTAAGAACACTATCCCATTTTCATATGAGGCCCTTATAGGATTATACCAAGAGTTAGATTCTGCTAGTAGGACCAAAACATTGGAGCTTTGCATGACCCACCATGCCCCAATACTTTCTACAAGTCCCCCATATCCATCATAATCCTTCCCAGAAAGGACTCAACATATTTTCAGTATCCTGTCATATTTGTTAGGTTATCATAATGATCAATGGATAGATGAAGCCATAATTGGTTTCTTGTCCATCCTCTCTACAAAAGCCCAGCCCATTTTTATGTTCAACTATGCTCAGTTCCTTGCCGATGAAATCCATGACCAGTTCATGAATTTTGAAGCAGAAGGGGTATTCAAATACACATCTGTGTTGGTGCACATGTTCACCTATTTTCAATCCAGCAAGTTCGAATTCGACATGAAAAATCAAGGTGAAGACTCTCAAGCCCAATCTGTCATATTTTGGAAAACTTTGTTGAGAAAGGAGCAAGAAGACTATTCATACAAGGACTTTGTGGATCTATTTTTTCATTTGGAAATCAATGCACTTAGCAACACCATAGAGCCTAGCTGGGTCAGTGAAGAAGTCAAGAAAGTGATGCAGCTGACAGATCAAACCAGGACACCAGACTGGTATCTCTACCAGAACTACATAGAGATAAGGGTTTATGGCAGTGAATTGGCTCCCTATAAGCTACCCAAATACCTCTCCATGAGGATCTTTTCCCTTGAATACATAAGGAAAATGATAGATGCTGACGAGATGAATTTTGTTTCGGCCAAGAAGAAATCACAATTCAGGATCAAATCCCAAATAGGCCCATTCATCTACAACAGCAGGGCAGCAGGCGGAGAGGCAGATGGAATATTGCAAGAGATAAAATTCACACCTAGTTTCACCTAGTCCTATGATCCAATGGGGATCATCTCCAAGAAGAGGGAATACCACAATTCCACTCCCTACATCCATACCCACAGACTGGAGATAGAGAAGTACATGAATCAAGAAGAACGGGTGGCAGACACACTCCATGAGGTTGAAGAATAGGTCATCTCTTCTTTAGGGATCCATACAACAACTCCACAAGAGAGGAATACAATAGGAGTTCGAGAAGATAAAGGAAAGGAGCCTGAAAAGGAAATAGGAAGCAAGAGGACCCGGGAGTATCAAACAGACATGGAGATCGATTCCCCCACTAAGGAATTTAGAATGAGATATAGGAAGAGAGCTAGGATCAACATGGGCGTTGACCAAGGAAATGAGAAAAACCAACAAAATACCATCACAATTGGGAATTCACCAAGTTCATCTTCAATAGGTGGCCACCCAATATTCTCCACTTTCTCTATCATCGTGCCATTCCAACAACTGAATGTGCAAACTCAAACACCTACTTCCACTACAGAACAAGAGGAGGAAGACATCTATGGCACATTCAGGGAGATCAAGAGAAGGAATGAGGTTCTCAAGACCAGCACCTACAATTAATTTTGGAAACAAACAAGTAGCTCCCAGAGTAGACTCCTATCAGCCTTTGACTCCGAGAAGGGAAGAATGACAATGGCATTCTTGGAAGCACAAGTTCCTTAGCCTAAAGGTGCAACAAACTACAAGAAGACATCATTTGAGTTTAATGCAAAGAACATCCACCCAATAGACCAAATGGATATGCACAAGCAGACTGGGGAAATTGTATCTTCCACCCTAACTAGCACAACCATGAGTCTCTCTCAAAACTCTAGGTGACCTTGTCCAATGCATAGTCACAATTAAAGTTGGAAAAAATCTCCTCTATGGCCAAATATTCTAAGATAAAATCTTTGGAGGAATTGGTGATACAACTCGAGTAAAATCCATTAGAAATAGCAGTGGCACAAATCCTTGTGAGGAAGAAGGACAAAGACATATCTTATTTGAGGAGGAAGCTTAATATGCTAGTAATAGAAGACCCTATGGCCAATGAGATAGAAGCAACTGAGACACAGAAGACATAAATGCTACAATTAATTGCGGAATAAGAAGAGCAGATCAAGAAAATGGAGGATGCAATTGGTAAGATGATCAAAGAAAGACATAAAGAAATAAGGGATGCAGTGAAGGGGGTAGAAAAAGAAGCAGCTAAGGCCATGACTCCCCTACAAGCAGTTCCTCTCATCGTAATCCCCACAGCCACAACATCCACTGGAGCACCAAAGGAAAGTACTGAGCCGCTAACCAAGGCAATGGAGAATATGTCTCTACAGTTAGCAGAGATCAAAATGCTGCGGATTCAAATTAATGAACTGCTGGAGCAACTCAAAGGGAAGGACACTGCACATGCCACAAAATTGCAGATTAGAAAAAATCCAAATGAAAGTTTGCATAAGTCTCTTCAAGAGTCCTCAATTGGCAGCGTGACGGGAAGGGTCAAGAAAATCATATGGTTGGATATAATTGATTTTGTAAATGATATATGGCCCTCAATTCAAATAATTTTTGAGCAAAGGGGTTTGATTGATGTAGTGAAGGTGGCCATCGAGAAAACAAATGAGGAACTTGGAGATACGCCCCTAACTGCCAACAACATCATCAGATTCCTAAATTCCAAGAGTAGCCATGAAGTGGAGCAACTGGAAGTGGCTGACAGAACAACCTCTGTTCTTTCAGTTAAAAGGGTGTTGAATACGAAGAGTCTGGTCACATAGCTAGAAGAAATATGCCATTAACTAGAGGTTGGGGTGAGTAGGTTTTTCAATAGGATCGAGCCACTATACAACAGAGGCTTTCCTTCCTTATTTGTCATCAACGATAAACTAATTCCCAGGATGAATTATGTAAAGAAGCTCACAGGGATCTCTGAGGACACAACCGAATTTTCAAATATGAAGAACACCATAATTGAGAAAGCATTCTATGATGTAGTCAACAATGATGTCTTCATATAGCACAAGGTGAAACACATTTTTCAGCAGAAACCAACATTCATGAAGTACACAAAGACCAACAAAGTCTACAGGAAGCTGAACAGGACCAAGATCTTGACTCCATAAAGTTGGGAAAATCTATGCAGGCTGCAGTAAGGATGACAACTCAGTTCAGTGATGAAGCTGACAACTCAGTGAATTATCGGTAACAATGCATCCAGTGTATCAGATCGTCCAGCACAACAAATCGCCACAGCATCAAATAACGACTCCATGAGGACATCCAGCATCTGCCAGAGGGCCATTCCAACGAAGGGACACTTCCACTCCTACTTCAGACATCTGTATATAAACAGTCACATGCATATGTGCTTGAGACACGCAGACCCATTTTTCAGTTACCCCTATTGTAAATGAACCAATTTCCCTTCCTATAACAGCAAGCGAGTGCGAATAGTTTAAATACAAGTTTTATTCTGTAACAAGGGTTGGACCCTGGTTTTGTAAACACTTTTCAATGCAAGTATTCTCATTTTTCAAGCTGGAGCATCAATAAAGAGACTATTCTTCAAGATTCATGTGTTGTGTGTCCTGATCATGTTTTTCCCTCATTCATGTTTAATGTTTTTCTCATTGTAATCTCTTCATGTGTCCATTTATAATTCTATTTTTAAAGCAGGAAGGTTAGATTAAGATTTGATGTTTCAGAGTACCTTAATTCTAACTGTCTTTACGATTTCAATGTTTTCTTCTAACGTATGATTTAAGAATTCTTAATTTCTCTTAATTCCTTACTGAAATCACTTTTATCCATCCCATAATTACACTTAATTGTAAACACCTATATTCGCAGCTAGCTTGCCTTGCAGTCGCTCTGGGATTTGATGTGTTTACCCAACCTATTTTGACTCCATATCCCGATGGAAACCATTTAGGAAAGATCTCTTTTATCCAACCAAGAACAATCAAACAAACAAACTCTTACAATCAATTTAAATAGCCTAATATCAGTAAAATTAAACAAATATAAATATAATAGAGAGACCCCTCTCTGAGTGTAGGATGGCTAGATCCTAGGCTTCAAGCGGTTTTGATGTTGTGCTTTATAGTTTAGTCTTGCCAATGTTCTAAATTATAGAGTGATAATGGAGGCGAGTTTTTAAAAATGTTGGAGAAAAACAAAATAATGCCATAATGATCAAATATGATAATCAAAGCTCAATCAAGTTGGAAAATAATCCAATATTTCATGCAAGGACAAATAATGTTGATGCTCAATTTCATTTTATTAGAGATAAGATAGAGTCTAAATAATTTTTTCTTGAATATTGTAATACTTGTGAAAATGGTACTAATATTTTCACAAAGCCCCTTGGGAAGACAAATTTTAATTATTTAGGAAGATGTTAAGTGTGGAAATCAATCCTTTCTCATTTAAAGGGGGGACTTGTGTAGTGTCCCTTCTTAGTGAGATAGCTTTGATGGCACTTAGAGATGGTGATTTTGATATAATGATATAATATTATGTATGAAAGACTTATGTACATGCTTATATGCTATGACCTGGTTTAGGTCACTTGGTTGTTGTGTGCTTATGATAATATCTATGGTTGCGTACACAAGAACTGATTTTGGTTAAGAGCATATTAGCGATGTTTTCTCTTTTGGTATCCTACTTTGGACATAGGTGTATGACATGAACGGTGATTCAAAATTGAGACGCAGATCCATGGATGATTATGATTAGGTGGAACATATGGTTAATTATGATTTATGGATGATACATGATTTGTATGATTATATGTGCATAATATCGTACTAAGCATGATGTGGCAGGGGACTTGGTCATTGCCAACAGGGATGCTCAAGTTATAAATGACTGTGGAAGTCATTTCTCCAAAACCAAAATGATTATGGAAGTCATGCACAATATTTGGTAAAATTTGAATAAGTTAACCATGAAATTCATTTGATTTATTTGATCAATGAGATTGTGATGTGTGCAGGTCTTAGAAGAAGACCTTACCAACGAACCATCAGATGGGTATGAGCTCACAATCAGTACCTTAAGGTGAAACGTGGAGTTTCAAAGCAGAATAGATGAGAAGCCATGGAAATTAGGGCGTGGAGTCCTAAATCCATGAAATATAAAGACGTGGAGTCTTGGATATATGATAAAAGGATTAGGACGCGGAGTCTTAAATCCATGAAATATAAAGACGTGGAGTCTTGAATCTATAATGAAATGTTTGGGGCGCGGAGTCCTGAATATTTAAAAAATATCAAAGTGTGGAATCTTGGATCTTTAGAGTAGATTAGGGCGCGGAGTCCTCAATCTACTAAGGCACGAAGATGCATACAATAGGGGTGCGGAATCCCTATTATCCAAAATACCACTCATGGGCATCTCACATATGAATTTCCTTAATAAGATCTCATTCCTGACAATTTTGGAGTGACTTTCTAAAAATAGAAAGTCATGTCTAATATTTCAAGTATGACTTTCCAAAAATAGTAAATCACCTCCAATCAATGGGTAAACAAGTATACTTGAAGGAAAATCACTTAACTTCTGATTAATCAATTGTAATAGTTCAATATTGACTTAATCCTCAATATTAATAATATTATTATCTTTTATGAGACTATGATATTATTATTAAAAGGGAATTATATCTCCTTAATCACTTCACACCTCTCTCCTTCATGACTCTCATGGTTCTATGTAACTCTCTCTATTTTAAATATTACATTACACTCTCTTTTATGCACTCATCAAGGAATGACATATTCCTCTTACACTCATTAAATATATGTCATAAAATATTCCTCTTACACTCATTAAATATATGTCATAAAATATTCCTCTTACACTCACTTTAATGCATATGTTACCCTCTCCTTAAATAAGGCATGCATACCTTTCCTTAATGGCATAAGTTAAGATCCTCTAAATGGAATACAATGCATGCATATTAATCCTCCTTTATGACAAGAATTTGTTGCTCCTCTTATATATGAGTCTCATGTATTCTCATTTGGGGGGGAGAGGGGGTAATGCCAAGAGTGGAAGAGACTTGAGGAATATTGTGAGAGGGAGAGATATGGAGAGTATCAAATTACTTCCAAAACAAATATGAATTTCTTACTAATCTACTAAGTATCTATTGAGGTTGAACATGAGTGGTATTTAGAGGAAGTGAAAACTATCTTCTTTAGTTTTCCTTGCATCTCTCTCTCTACTATTGTATTTTGGTACTGTTTGTGAGCTTTTACAGCTCGGGGGTTCCAGGGGGAGGAGTTCTCCCAGGATATGGTTGGGTGGAAAACTAGATGGTTCAAATGAGTTGGTTAAGGGATCGAAGGTGGATCATATTCTCAACGATTGGAGCGGAATATCTCTTCAGGTATAATTTCCATTGTCCTAAAATTATAGTATAGCTTTAGCATAAAATAAAAAGTAGACATTTAAATTGTTGTAAGCATCTAATTTTGGTTTAGGCTTATGTTCTCTAGAATATTATTGATTAGTTAAAAATGAAGACTAGATTAATCTATATGTATGGATGTTTAGATCTCAATATTGGAGTTATTATTGGTGTAGTTTATGGTATTAATCTTGGTATTGTAGCATTTGAGAAAGGAAAGCCAAATATTGTTGAAGGTAATTGCAATAAATAAATTCCAAAGGATTTGGGTAAGTATTTCATGATTTATGGTTTTGTTTCAAGTAATTAGATGCATGTTTTAGAAATGGTTTTAGGATAGTTTGAAAAGTGTTTGACAAAGTCTGTGAATGAGTAATGTTATTTATGCATGAATAAGTGCTAACTTGAAACTTACATCAGAAGTAAGAAAATGGACATGTACCCAAAACATACCTGGAGGAATTACAAAATCAACCCTTAAAAGAAATTGCAAAAAAATAATGGCAACTAAAATATGGTTTGGAAGATCAAATGCTTGAGGTAAGTTGGAGATAAATTTCAGTTATGGCTTAAGTTTCATATTCTTATCAATAATTCAATGTTTTGTTATTCAAGTTGTTGTAATAGTACTATCAGAATTTTTACAGAAAGCCTTAATGGCTGTAGCATTCAGGGCTGCCATATGTTTGTTAAATTGTAGCAATTGGTGCAAAAAGCTTGTCAATCATGTCAAATGAATTAGCTTGTGGGTGGTAGAATGTTTCAAGAACTCATATGGTGGATTTAGAAATATGTGATTTCAATGAGCATATCTTAGTAGCATAACTCTGGGTTGTTTTTCCTCATGTAGAGGTGTAGTTGTAAGTTTTCATCCCATATGTTTGACAAAAGTCATAAATGAAACATTTAGGCTATAAATTTTGTTGTTTTCAAGAATCGCATTCCTGGGCGTTTTTAATTAGATTCAGCCCAACATCAGGGGGTATCCGTGCCTAATGGTCATGTAACCCCTGATTTCATTCCAAAAAAATACTTTTTAGAACCCAGATCGGAAATCTAGGCGATTTGGCAGATTGCTGCTGTGAGTTATGTGCGCCTGTTGTTGAGTCTTTGATGAAAGACTAAGATTATTTAGTCCCTGTTTTAAGATGGAAATATTTAAAGTTTCAATTCTGAATTTTATGAGATATATATGTTGAAGAATAATCTTAAATTCATTATTGCTAAGTGTTTGACAAAATGCCTCAATGACTTTTAATTGCATACATGCAAAGTGTTTGTCATAAGGGCTCAATGAGTGTAGAGTGCATGTCTGCAAAGTGTTTGTCAAAAATCTTGAATGGCTGTAGCTTTTGTGCATATAAATTGTTAGTGTAAAATTCTTAGTTACTGTTGTTTTTATGTTACTATAAATTATAAATAAACTATTTAATGGGTGTAGCTTCCTATGTCTGCAAGTTTTTGGTATGAATGTGAAAATGAATTTAATAATTTGCTGAAGTGTGAATAAGAATTTTTTTATTTTATTATCTAAAGATTTCAAAAAAAAGGGCTTTCTGTTGGAAACAATTTTATAGTGACTAATTCTTTAGGATTTTGTGCAAATGAGTATTAGTGATTATGTGACATCTACTTCTCTATCTTACTGATGGTGGGTAAGGTGGGACCTTACAACTTGTAAATAATGGAGAAATAGATATTAGGTTGTTTGGATTATGGGTTTAATTAGGAACTAGATCCTATTTCTAAGAGGTTGTTTCATCTCCCTCACTAAACACATTTTTATAAGACATGTATTTTTTGATTTTTTTCATTGAATGAGAAGGCAACGTTGTGATAACCTCACGGGCTCCTCACCTAAGTGTTGTGGGTTTCATTCATTTTTTTTGTTTTCCTAATATATATATATATATATATATATATAAAATTTATCTTTCTTTTCATATTGATATGTTGAGGTTTATATATAGCAGTTAAATTTTTAATATTAATTTCATATGATTTTATTTCATGAATTAATATTAAAATTAAAACAAAGTACCAATAAATGTTTCCTTTTTACTCAATTATTTTGGAGTTCATAATGATTAATTATTTAATACTTTTTAAAGTCCAAGAATTTTTTTTAAAAATGTTTACAATCAAAGTAATTTTTAAGGGTTTAAATATTATGCCTATGTATAATATTTTAGGCAATTATTATAGTTTGAGAGATTATACATATAGATTGTAGACTAATAATCAATAAAAAAAACATGTAATTTACTTGTAGAATTAGTATTTTTTTTACAAATATTATCGATTTGATTATATCTATGTAAAAAATAGGCAAACTTTTAACCAAATGGGCCAATATTTTTGTATAAAATGTCCAAAAATGACCAATTGGAAAAATTTCACACCTAAAAAAATTCGTCAATAATTAATATATATATATATATATATATATATATATAAAGAAAATTAATAATCTAATTTAGTATTATATACGTTGTATTTAGGGAAAAATTATCAAGTGTTTTTGGTGAACCTTTTAGAACAATGTTAGAGGTGGTAGAAGAAGGGGTTGGGGAGAGGGCTATTAATTCCCCCCATGAAAACGATTGGATTAACATTTTTGTGGGGTTTAGGACATCAGACCAACAACCATGTTGCAGAATATGATCTCCTTCAGAGTGTAGTGCTAATTCAAGAGAGAATTATTCATAGTTTTTTTATCATTGGAAATTATCAAATCATCATTAAAAGTGTTGAACATTTAATTCGCAAAGGATTAGTGTGATGGAATATGTGAGAGTCCAAGAGACCTTAGAATATGAAACCAAGAGTATGTAAATATATATCATGTTAATAGTAAATATAATTCAAGATTTTATCATTCATATTTTGTCGACATTACATGTAACATGGTATCAGAGCTAATGAATTCCTAACTTGCTCAATCTTGTTTGAGCTACTGGTTTTATGAAATGTTTGTGCTGGTTAGTTCTTACCTATTGTCTCTATCTTGTATTCTAGAACTTGAGCATTCTCATTGTGCGCGTGTCCATAGGGATCCTAACGCTCCACTAAAATTTGTTGTCTGCCAAATTTTTTCCTGCCATTACACTGTGTCCTCTACGTTGGAGTGATAACCATACTGCATAAATGGTTGAGGAATGAAACTAGGAGACTGTGCATCCTCCCATTCCACAGTTACCTGAAATCGTCTGCCACAGTGAGGTTGTTAGAGAAAAATTTAGATGCATTTGTCAATGCAACTCCTCTCCTAAGTAAAAATGTTCCTAGTCCTTCTCTTCACAATTCTTCCATCTCACAATTCCTATTCCAGATTGGGCATTTTATCTTCCATGGAAACCTAATGCTTCGGTGTAATTGAGCTCTTCCATCCCTGTAAGACATTACTTTCCACCCAGTGTTGTTTTTGACATAATGACAGAAGAAAAAAAAATACAAAAGATTGCTGGAGAGCACAAGCTGTAAATTATTCTATTATGAGCAATCTATATATACATACATATAGACAGTTACATAGAAACAGTTTGAACCAACTGAAAAATAATTTCTAAAACTGATTTCTAAACTAACACTTAATGGAAAGATTAAAGCTTTTAACACTCCCTCTTAATCTTGAGGGTTACATTGTTTTATGCCTAACTTTTGACATTGAAATTCAAAATTAACTCTTCCTAGCAGTTTGGTGAAGATATCTGCTAACTGTTCCTTGGATTCACAAAATTTGAGAACAATATCACCATTTTTGACGAGTTCACGAATGAAGTGAAAATGAGTGTCGATATGTTTGCTCTTTTGATGAAAGAAATTGTTCTTCGACAAGGAAATAGTGGAAGTGTTGTCACAAAGGATTGAAATAGGTTCATTTTCTGTATATCCGAAGTTAGAGAGAAGTCTCTTTAGCCACAATGCTTGCCATGATGCTGAATTTGCTGCAATGTACTCGGCCTCTGTTGAAGATAACACAACTATGGGCTGCTTTTTGGATGACCACGAGATCAAGTTTCTGCCAAATAGAAAAGCATATCCAGAAGTGCTTTTCCGATCATAAATACATCCTGCATAATCACTATCTGTATAACCAACAAGCTTACTGTCTGCAGAGGCTGCATACGATAAACCATAAGTAGATGTACCTGTAATATATCTTAACACCCTTTTTATAGCCTTCCAATGGCAGTCTTTAGGAGATTCCTTAAACCTGGAAATATAACTAGCTGCAAATGTTATATCAGGTCTAGTAGTCGTAAGATACATAATACTACTAGCAAGTTGCTTATACAAAGTCGCATTAACAATAGTACCCACATCATCTTTACTCAACTTTGTACCAGCTTCAATAGGAGTATCCACCGGTTTACACCTGTCCATCTTAAACTTTTTCAAAATGTCAGTAGCATACTTCTGTTGACTCATAAACATACCATCTTGTGTTTGTTTTACTTCGATACCTAAGAAGTATCTCATTAATCCAAGATCTATCATTTCAAATTCATTTTTCATTGCAGCTTTAAATGCATCTAACTGTGTGTTACATGTATAAATTATGTCATCAACATAAAGACACAGTATCAAAATATTACCTTGATGATAATTCTTGATATACAAAGTGGGCTCATGGTCGCTTCTTCTGAAACCATTATTCAGCAAGTAATGGTCTATTCGGCTGTACCAAGCTCTTGGAGCTTACTTCAAGCCATATAATGCTTTCTTCAACATGTACACCTTATGTTCTTGAATTTTGATTTCGAAACCAAGTGGCTGATCAACATACACTTCTTCATTCAAAACACCATTCAAAAAAGCAGACTTTACATCCATTTGGTAAATCGGCCACTTGTTTTGTGCTGCAATAGCTAATACAAAACAAACAGTGTCAATTCTTGCTACAGGTGAAAATGTTTCACCATAATCTATGCCAGGTTGTTGTGAAAAACCTTTGGAAACTAATCTTGCTTTGTGCTTATCAACTTCACTTCTCTCATTTAACTTTGTTTTAAAAACCCATTTGACACCTATAGAGTTTTTATCATCAGGTAGATCAACCAAATCCCAAGTTTGATTTCTTTCAATAGCATCAATTTCATTATTCATCGCATCTACCCATTCTTTGTCCTTTATAGCCTCTTCAAAACAAGTAGGTTGAAATGAAATAAATGCAAAATTTAAAATATCATCAACACCATCTTGTGCATAAATATCACTTAAGTTTCTCATTTTAGGATTATCAGAATCAGAATCAAAAGATGATGAACTGCTACTACTTGATGAACTACTACTGGTTTTGTCTTGAGCCTGTAATCTTGGAGTGCATGTTGCTGGTGCTTGATGTTCGTCTAACAGAATAAAAGGATCAGGACAAGTATTGTTCTCTATTTCATTCCAAGGCTTGTCTTCTAGAAATTTCACATCTCGACTTACGAAAAAATTCTAAGTTATAGGATTAAACAATCTGTATGCATTAGATTGATCACTATATCCTATAAAAATATACTTTTCGCTGCTATCATCAAGTTTTTTTCTCAATTTTTTTGGAACATGAGCGAAAGAAATACAACCAAATACGCGAAAGTGTGAAACAATTACCTTTTGTCCACTCCATGCTTCTTCAGGTACAAAATTTTGAACACTGGAAGTTGGCGATCTATTCAAAATATATACCGAACATGCAACTGATTCAGCCCATAAATATTTATACAAATTTCGTGTTTTGAACAAACTTCGAGCCATATTCATAATTGTTTGATTCTTTCTTTTCGCAACTCCATTCTGCTGCGGAGTATAACTGGTTGTCGTTTATTTTTTAATACCATGTTTTTTGCAAAAATCAATGAATTCGTTAGATTCATACTCACCTCCTTTATTAGACCTCAGAACTTTAATAAACTTGCTACTCTATTTTTCAGCCTCGGCTTTGAACTCCTTAAACTTCGAAAAGGTTTCTGATTTATATTTGATGAAATACACCCAAATTTTCCTGCTAAAATCATCAATGAAAGTAAGAAAATAGAGACTGCCAGCAACTGATTTTTCTTGCATTGGACCGCACAAATCTGTATGCACTAACTCTAGTTGTTCTTTTGCTCTATTAGACGCTGAAGCAAAACTATCTCTCTTATGTTTACCCGTTATACAACTTGTACATCAAGAGATATGATCAGACAAAGAAGGAAAACCTTTCACCATAGACTGTCTTTGCAACAAACTCATACTTTGGATAGGTAAATGACCATATCACAAATGCCACAGATCAGAGTCAGTTGGCATTGAAACATTATGTGCATACAACTTCTCACTTTTCAACTGTAATTGATACAACCTATTCTTTATCATTGGAATCTTTGCAACAAGAGACTTATGTTTATCAAAAATCGTGCAAGTAGTGTTGTGAAAGCTAACATCATAACCATGTGCATCTAACTGACCAAAACTCAACAAATTATGCTTGAAATTGGGTACATAATAAACATCATAAATATTCTTCACAACATTTTTTTTAGTTAAGAGAGGCACAACACCCTTTCTTGAAGCTTTAACTTGGAAATCATAACCCAAACCAATAGATGAACTGAAATATGTATCAAGATGTGAAAACAAATCACTATGACCAGTCATATGATTACTACATTCACTGTCTACCAACCAAACATCTTTATTAGGTACTTGCACAGTTACATGGCATGCCAAAAATAAAGCATCTGATGTTTCACATTCAATGTTTGTTACATTGGCTTTGTTTTTACTTAAAACATACTGTAATTTTCGACATTCAGACTTATAATGGCCATATTTTTTGCAGTAGTGACATTGAATTTTTTATTTATCTATCCATCTACGACCATGATCATTTTGAGACTGCTCTGAATGTGCTTGAGTTACCTGTGATCTATCATCAGACTGAGATTGTCCTCTACCTTTTCTTCTCCTGCCACGAAAAACTCCGTCTCTACCTCTATCCATAGAAGCTTTAGATTTGAAAGCATGCTCTAAATTACTATCATCTAAATTAATTCTTGCTTCATGAGCCAACAAAGAACCAGTTAATTCTTCCACAGATAATTTTTTTAATTCTCTCTATTCAAAAACACTAACAATCATGTCAAATTTTTTAGGCAAACATCTAAGACGTTTTTTAACAATTCTTTGGTCTTCTATTTCTTCACCATTTATCCGAAGCTGATTAACAACACCCATAACTTTAGTCATACACTGATCAATGGTTTCTGATTTAGTCATTTTAAGTGTTTCAAATTGTGTTTTGAGAGTTTGTAATCTTACCTTTTTTACTTTATCATTTCCTTGATAAGCAACCTTAAGTATATCCCAAATTGATTTAGCAGTTTTAGCAGTAGTGATTTTAGGAAAAATAGAGTTATCTAAGGAATTTAAAATGCATGACTTTGCTCTACCTTATTTCTGTTTGATTTCATCAAATTTTTTTCTTTGGGTAGCATTCATACCAGCAATTGTATTTGCGTCATGTTCTGTGAACCCCAACTCTATTGATTTCCAACACCCCAAGCCTTGTAAGCATGCTTGCATTTTAAGACTCCAAAAATCATAGTTCTTTCCACTAAATAATGGCGTGGGGATTGTAAACTGACTTGTCGAGGCCATGTTTGAAGTAATTAAAAACTGAAAACAACTCCTTTTTAAACACTTCCAAATACATAGAACAAATAGACTTTCGATGAAGGTGATTAAAAACTATATTGTTTTTAGCTCTTTTTAATTTCTACACCTTAATTTTATAAATCCCATAATTGAAGATTCACACCAACATCAAAGATATATTTCCTTTCCTTTCAATATCCTCATTCCCTTCCTTTCAACATCCTCATTCCCTTTCTTTCAACAACCTCATTAATAGGCTAAAAAACCAAACAAATCAACTAAAAAACTGTGGCAGCCGATTACACAAATTTTTTTTTTAAAACTGTGAATCAAGTAAAAATAAAACGTGGAAGCCTTCCTCAAATGCTGATTAGAAAAAATATTAAAACTAATCAAGTAAAACACTTGTCAACCTTTTTCTAACACTGATTACACAACTATAAAAAGTGTGAATCATGCACCTTCGATAACTAAACTCAATTCACGGCTTACAAATTCCTCATTGGAGGCTCCTTTGTTCAAATGACTTGGAAACTTAAAACAACAAAGACGGAACTGTAGTGAAAAAGAAGGCAGCAAAGTAGGCAGCAACAACTTTTCTGCTTCAAAATATTCAAACGGCAGCTTCAAACAACTAGTGCAAGTTTTCAACAACAATCTGCTTCAAAAGCTTCACACAGCAGCTTCAAACAACAAGTGAAAATCTTCAACAACAAATCTCCAGCAGTTCGCCTTTGCCCAAGAAGAACCCCAATGCTCCGATACGATGACAGAATAATAGAAAAAAAATAAATACAAAAGATTGCTGGAGAGCATAAGCTGTAAATTATTCTATTATGAACAATCTATATATACATGCATATAGACAATTACATAGAAACAGTTTGAACCAACTAAAAACTAATTTCTAAACTAACACTTAATGGAAAGATTAAATCTTTTAACAATCTCTCTAACCTTAAGTAATATCATGTTATTTTGGTATAATATATCAATTGGTTAACACCATTATCCATCGCCTTCTTGTTTGTTTAACTTCCAGATGCGAACATGATGAAAGTCCTTCGGTAGGAATACCACTCCCATCACATTCACATAAAGAAGGAAATGCCAATCCGTGAAAATATCTACACTCTTCAAGAAATCTAATTTCCATCCAACACTGGTATGAAACAATAAATGCTGCCATATGATACTTGAGATCCATAGATAGGTTCAGCCGTTAAACTTTTCCTTTGGAATATATACTGATTTTTTGGGGTTGAATGAATGGCGGAACTGTCATGGAAACCCTAGTCCACGCATTGGAATCTGAATAATAAACCTCCAAGAACTTATTTCCAGTTTCTCGTGGACGTTGACAGGACGAGGAAGGTGTTTGCAAGTCCTTGTAGCCGATTTTCCTAGGGAAAGATCCGATTTGTCTCGCCTGCTATAATAGAGATAGATGCTCTTGCAACTATATACAAGGATTTGGTCTTTAGGGTACATATTCGTGTAAATGTTTCCGCCTAAACCATTGCATATTGTATTATTTGCAAAGAATCACGTGAGGATGAGCTCCAATGAATGCAGAAAAACCTTACTCTGGGATGAAAGCCAGTTCATCAGATAAATTTTTCCAATTTCCCCTTTCCATTTTTCCTGGTAGCTTATTTCACCCTCACAACCAGATGGACTAGCTGCGTTTATTTCAGATGTGTTGTAACAGGAGGAGGAGGAGTGTTTTTTCTGGAAACAATATTTATTTCCTTGAACATTTCTCCCACCATTTATCTGTAGTATAAAAATCTACATGTTTTCTTGATTTGTGTGCCTATATTCCCAATCTTGTTCCCATTCGTAGTCCATTTCTATTATTGATAAAATCATGCACTTCTTGAAGCATCTATGTCCTATGTTGATTAGAGTGCCGAGTTAGATGTCTGCATTGAACGAAGTGAGGAGTGATATGGGTATGTTGAACTAGTGTTGTGGTGGGCTGAGCATGGAATGATGTGTGTTTTTAACCAAACCATGTTATATGTGTGTGAACATGAAGTTCGCGTTCCATAGGAGAGGGATGCCATTTTTTTGCGTGGAAAAGGTGTTTACATTTGTCATAAGAGACTTATTGGTTAATGTAGGTCTATTGAAATACTTCACATATGGATTGCAATTGAATGCAGTCTGTGTTGCAGAATAAAGAAACTATGAACTATTAAGTTTTTATGTTCATTGGAGGGATGCAAAGGAATATGGATGGTATATCACAGTGGGTTCACATAGCCATGCCTCTGAATCTACAAAACTAGTGCTCGATGATGATGTATATCTTGCTTTAATTTTTATAAAAAAAGGCAGGTCATTTGTGTAGGTGTGGCGTGCATACATGAACAAGTTGGTCTCTACAGTTTAATCCCAAACATTTTGTTATTCGTGGGAGATATTTTCAATCTTGACATTTGAATTCCTAGTTCTGGGCCTTTAAATTGCAGTAGAACAAATTATTTCTATATAATTATATTTTTCTGTCCCACGCAATGCTCTCTAGTGAAGCTAGGTTCTTGGTTTTCGTAGTGAGAGTAGTTTGAATAATTTTAGAAGTGAGTGCATTGAAGTAGTGGGTCATTTCTTACGTTTAAATTAGTACTCCATTATATGTTGTAGTGACTTGGTTTATTTTTTCACAGTGTTGATGGTAGATTTCTACTCATCTAATAGTTGTAGCTATTTATCGTTTTATAGGTGCATTTGTAATTGAATCCAATGTCATTCCTCTGATTCTATTCATTTTGAATAGATGATGTATTAAAAATACTAAATAATCTAATACATTTCATTGTTGATGAAATGATTAAGATCAACAAAACCTCTCTTTCCAATATTATAATTTGAAACTATAAAATTTTCTACAAAATAAAGTGCTTTCACCTCTATCCATTTAGTGACATAATCAGTGCAAACAAGAATGTACCTTTTTTGTTTTTATGGTGAATTGATTGGTCCAAAAAAATCCAGAGCCCATTTCTCAAAGGGTTCGATGAGTACCTGAGGTTGTAAGGGAATTTCATTTGTAGGAACAAGTTTCCCCATTCTTTGACAACTGTCACAACTTTTGACATACTCTATGGCATCTTTGAAGATGGATGGACAATAATATTCTAAATGAAGGATTTTATAGGTAGTCCTCTTATTATCAAAGTGTCCACCATGAGGTTCATCATGGCATGCCTTCATAATTTCAAGTATTTCATCTTCTCGTATGTAGATTTTAACCCTGAACAAAAATTGTCTACACACGAATCTTATAACAGAAAATAAACAATAGCGAGAGCATAAAACATAAAACAGATAAACACAGAGATTTTCCCCTGGATCCCAAATTGGGACGACCAGCTTGATATTTCATTATATTCCTTTTAGTGTTACAACACATATATATACATGCCAAAGCATACATAAACCCTAATCCATTAACCCTGGATTAGAACATAACCATAGTTCCCTTGACCGGATCTACAAAAACACGAGGGGCCGAAAACCATCGTACCCCAAAACCATGTGCAAAACCATGCACAAAACCATGGGCGCGGACCACCCATCAGAAATTAAGGACCAAAAAATTTTCACTGGGGCGCTGCCCTGGAACCCAACAGGGGGGGCTACTGCCCCCCCTGTGACCCCCCTGTTGCGTCCAGCGCAAAGGGGGGGCTATTGCCCCCCCTCTTACCCCCACACATGATTAGTCGTGGAAAGAATATAACACATACCCAACATTCTCCCACTTGTTGTTTTATTTCCGCAGGGGGTCACAAGAGAGCTTAGTCATTGGCCCAATTATTCAACACCCATTGTTTCTTTACACCAAGAGAAATTTTGAGTGCTTAAAGACTTCGTCAATGCATCTACAACATTATTCAAAGTGTCGACCTTTACCAGAAACACCCTTTTAGCCTCAACCATATCTCTAACAAAGTGATATTGAACATCAATGTGCTTTGTATTTGAATGATAAGTAGGGTTCTTAGCCAAGAAAATTGTACTTTGGCTATCACAGTCTATCCTTATAGCTTGTTGTACCAACCCCATACTTGAACACAATCTCTGCAACCAAATTTCTTCCTTGCTTGCATGAGTGGCTGTTGTGTATTCCGCCTCTGTAGTTGAAAGAGCCACTACAGACTGTCTTTTACTCATCCAACTGACTGCACCTCTAAATAGGCTAAACACATACCCACTTGTAGATCTTCTTTGGTCCAGATCTCTAGCCCAGTCTGCATCAACAAAACCACGAATGTCCAACATTCTTTCCAATCTTGGTCTTCCCTGGTAGCACAAGCCATAATCACTAGTGCCACGTAAATATCTAAAAACCCACTTCACTGTTGTCCAATGCTCCTTCCCCGGGTTTGACATAAACCTGCTCAATACTCCCACTGCATGTGCAATGTCTGATCTAGTATAGACCATTGCATACATCAGGCTACCCACTGCACTTGCATATGGAACACGAGACATATCCTCCTCTTCTTCTTGTGTCTTGGGACACTGTTCAGCAGATAGATTTACACCTACAGGAATAGGAACATTCACTGGTTTACTATCCTTCATATTGAACCTTTGCAATATAGTCTCGACATACTTCCTTTGGTTTAACCAGAGCTTCCTCTTTGCCCGATCTCTCTTAATTTCCATGCCCAAAATACAGTTTGCAACACCAATATTCTTCATGTCGAATTTGGAGAACATTTGGGTCTTCAAATCTTGGATAATTTCTTTGTCATTTCCAATCAACAACATATCATCCACATACAAGACCAAATAAATAGCACGGTCACCAATTAATTTAAAATAAGCGCAGTGATCCTCCTTGCTTCTGGTGAAGCCAAGTCTCCATATATAGGTATCAAATTTTTGATACCACATCCTTGGTGAATGTTTTAACCCATACAGAGACTTCTTCAACCTGCATAATAGTTGTTTCTTACCCTTCACCATAAAGCCTTCAGGTTGCTTCATGTAGATCTCCTCTTCTAGATCCCCGTGAAGAAATGTTGTCTTCACATCCATCTTTTCTATCTCAAAATCAAATGCAGCAGCAACAGATAAAAGTAATCTAAAAGAAGTGACTTTGGCAACATGAGAAAAAATATCACCAAAATCAATTCCCGGAACCTAGGAATAACCTTTTGTTACCAACCAAGCTTTGTATTTCTCCACCTTGCCTTCTACATTCATCTTCTTCTCAAACACCCATTTTCTCCTGATGGGCTTCCTTCTATCCGACAAATCCACCAGATCCCATGCCTCATTTTTGTGCAAGGATGCCATTTCATCAACCATGGCCTCCTTCCAGAGTTTTCCATCTTCTGAATCTACTGCCTCCCTGATAGTTCTGGGATCATAATTAGTTATAGTTAAGGCAAAACATGAAAAGAAAGCAGATGGACTATACCTTTCTGGTTGCCTTCTTTCCCAAACTGATCTTCTAATAGCTGGAGTTTGTGGCTCTTCATCTTGTGAGTCTTCTTTTGTTGTAGAGTCTGATTCATCCTCCTTTAGCTCAAACTCTATCTTCTCAGGTTCCTTTGGTAGGACTTCATGTTTAACAACATATTTCACTTCTCTAAACACCACATCTCAGCTGTACACAACCTTCCTTGTTTCTAGGTTCCAAAGATTGTAACCCTTTAAACCATCCTTATACCCAAAAAAGATGCACCTTTCAGATTTATTATCCAACTTGGTCCTTTTCTTCTTTGGAACATGTACATATGCATCACATCCAAATACCCTTAGATGTGAAAGAGAGGGTTTCTTACCAGTCCATACCTCATGTGGAGTCTTATCCTCCAACATTGATGAAGGTGATCTGTTAACCAGATAGCATGCAGTCTCCACTGCCTCTGCCCAGAATTCTTGTCCTAACCCGGTACCACTGAGCATGCTTCTTGCCTTTTCCATCAGTGTTCTGTTCATTCTTTCTGCAACTCCATTTTGCTGAGATGTGTATGGAGTAGTCTTCTGCCGTGCTATACCACACTTCTTACAGAACTCTTCAAATTCCTTCTTGCAGAACTCCCCACCATTATCTGTCCTTAGCGCCTTTATCTTCTTCTCTGTCTGGTTTTCCACCAGAGCCTTAAATTCTTTAAATTTGTCAAAGACTTCAGATTTCTTCCTCAAGAAATATATCCATGTATTCTTTGAGAAGTCATCTATGAATGAAACATAGTACACAGACTTTCCCAGTGATGGAACTGACACAGGTCCAAACACATCACTGTGCACAAGTTCTAATATCTTGTTCGCCCTCTTAGCACCAGAAGGAAAACTCACCCGATTCTGCTTCCCATATACACAATGTTCACATAAATCAAAGTCCAGAGAGAAATTAGACATACCTTCTACCATACCATTTCTATGCAGTATCCGAAGGCCCTTCTCTCCAATATGTCCAAGCCTTTAATGCCATAGCATGGTATTTTCTCCAGAGACAGCTAGGCTTTCCGCTCCACTTTCAGGAACCATAGAACTGTTACACCCATCAATAACAGTGCTACCTTGTAGCTTGTACATAATTCTAGTCCGAACTCCCCACATTAATACCAGTTCTCCTCGAACCATCTTGCAGGCATCTTTCTCGAACACTGTTTTTACACCTGCATCATCCATCTTGCTTACAAAAATTAGATTTCTGGAAAATGTAGGAATATGCAGAACACCAGGAAGTTTTCTAATCCTTTCAACTTGCAGCTTCAACTTGACCTTTCTACGTACGAAAATTCTGTCCTTCCTATCATCTCCCAGGAAGACATCACCAGTATTTTTCATACTCGTAGAACCACTCCCTATGGGGAGTGAAGTGAAAGGATGCACCTAAGTCAATCAACCATGACTCATGATCTACATGTGTATTTGAAGAAGAAGCCAAATACACATCCCCACCTTCATCCGAGGTGGTTTTTTCCTCTGCAGAAGGAGCATCATCAGATCCCTTTCCTTTCTCAGGAGCTTTAGATCTGCACTCCCTTTTGTAGTGCCCTTCCTTTCCGCATTTCTAGCATACCTTTACAAACTTTTAAGGAGATTTAGATCTCCCTCTAGATTTTAAGCTCCCACTCGAAACCTTATTCTTGTTTCTATTTTGGGAACTTCCTCGTACAGATAAGACATCTCCATTATGGCCCTCCATATTTCTCCATCTCATTTCCTCCGACAACAAGGCTGAGACAATGTCATCAAAATTCAAGGTAGTTGTATTGATACCTATTGCAATAACCAGACTGTCCCACGAATCTGGTAGAGAACAAAACAAACTGATGCACTTATCTTCATCTGAGATTTTAATATCAACAGATGACAGCTGACTTACCACAGTATTGAAGGCATTCAGATACTCTGTCACCGAGTCTCCATCCTTCATCCTCAAGTTATACAAATTTTTCCACAGGAACAACTTATTCACCAGAGACTTAGATTGGTACAAAGTCCCAAGTTTTTCCCACAAATTCTTCATCGTAGCTTCCCCAGATACATTCAACAATACTGAATCTGAGACACACAACCGTATTGTGCTTTTAGCCTTCCGATCCAGTTTCTTCCAATATTCATCTGACATTGCCATTGGTTTAGTACCTGGATCTACCACGATCCACTGATCTTTATCCACCAGCAGATCCTGCATCTTGAGCTTCCACAACTCAAAAATCTGACCATTAAATTTCTCGATCTCTATCTTTCCGCCGCTCACCATCTTCTTTCACTGCAAGAATCGATCCCGCAGATCTCCCATTGAACAGGGTCTACCTTAGGCCCGAGCAAAAAACCCTTAGCAGCAAAGGCGTCCCCTTGAAGCCAAAACAACTCTGATATCAAATGTAGGTTTTAACCCTGAACATAAATTATCTACACACGAATCTTATAACAGAAAATAAACAATAGCGAGAGCATAAAACATAAAATAGATAAACACAGAGATTTTCCCTTGAATCCCAAATTGGGACGACAGCTTGATATTTCATTATATTCCTTTTAGTGTTACAACACATATATATAAATGCCGAAGCATACATTAACCCTGGATTAGATCATAACCATATTTCCCTTGACCGGATCTAAAAAATACCAGGGGTCGAAAACCATCATACCCCAAAACCATGTGCAAAACCATGCACAAAACCATGGGCGCAGATCGTCCACCGGAAATTAAGGACCAACAATTTTTTGCTGTGGTACTGCCCTGGAACTCGACAGGGGGGGATACCATCCCCCCTATGACCCCCCCCGTTGCGCCCAACGCAAAGGGGGGGGCTATCGCCCCCCACGCGTGATTAGTCATAGAAAGAATATAACACATACCCAACATCGTACACATCTTGTTGGCACAGGGTTTCCTAGCCCCAATTTTGTCCAGTTTTGTAATATTTTCGTAATATTTTGTCTAGCGAAGGGGGTTTGGGGTGGGTCAAACCCCCAATGAATTGTAAGGAGTAAAAAGGGTAGACCAAAGGTCCGAAAACCACGGTTTACAGACCATAGGATAGCACAGGCTAAGATGCTATAAGTAGATGGATATATCGAGTCTAGCAGTAAGCTAAGCGTGATTTATGCTAGTTGCAAATTGTTGAGATCTGTTTTTGGGTTATATTTAGGTAAGGACTCCCGTTGGCTGTGTGTGCAGAGATCCTTAGTCTTGCTGTGTGTGGAACCCGTTGGATGTGTGCGCGGGTTTGGAATCGGGTCTGTAAGTGGATTTTGAACGCTAGTTAATGACAAATATGTTTGGAAGTATCTTTGTGTTATGAGAACTGATTGTGTTTTTGGTATTGCAGTGATTCTGTCTGTTGATGAATATTGATGCACACGTGGATTTGAAGGCATCACTTAGATTTTATTATTAATAGTTTTTTTACTTATGTTTACGTGCTATCGTGGGTTTATGAGCTTCGCATTATGCAAGTATATTGTTAAAGGTTCTATGATAAGACTTATTCTGTGAAAATCTGATAGATATTAACCAGGCCACCTCAATTAACTCTCTTTCTCTCAGGGTGCAGAAACCTAGTTTCAGCACCCTCCCATACTACTTCGGGTTAGACCTTGGCCTGTGTAGGTAGGTCATTGCCGAAAGGGCCAATAGTATAGGGGTTCGTTGGAAAACCTTAAATCAAAACCTGGGTCAGGACCCTTCAAGCCAACAAATGGTTCTGTTGCATGGACCTGGAGCATTTTGAGAGAGATTGGGTAATGCCAAGAGTTCATTGGCAGCTCAAGAAGTCTGAGCTTGAAGACTAGTTGGAAAAACAGATTCAAGAATCTTCCTTAAAAGAGAATCGAAGTGCAAGGTTGACTACTGAAGAGTGGAAAAAAAAGTATATATTTACAAAATTATATGAAATATTCTTTGTAACTTTTGCACATGAACTACAGGAGTGGCTAGTAAGGTTAGTAGAGTTCCAGACCTGTGGGAAAGACGATCAAGTTATGCAGTGGACTCCTTAATTGATATGACAGTTGGAGAAGGCCGATAACAAGATCACCTAGACTATAGATCACTTGGTGGATAGTGTTTTAGGAGGATTTGTAACGGAATTTGCAGTTGATCAATTCGTATCTTATTCTGAAGCTGAGTGGAGTTTATTCAAAGGGTTCCGAGGTAAGTTTTTGCAAACATTTCCACTACTAATTAAGATACTACTGTGCGAAAATCTATTCTGTGTAATCACACCAGGTGAATGACCTACGACTAGAATGAAATTACCACACGAAGTGGTAAATATTACAGGGTTAGTCAAGAAGGAGACAAATCAGTATATAGTCCCTTAAGAGAGTGGCCTACGCATGCAGGAATTAGTCCTATGGTTACCCCACTGTTGCATCTGTGTAAGGGAAAGAATTCTCCTACCCCACCGCCACCATTTGAGGATGATATGGCCATGCACATGAGGCTACCCACCTTTAAGGGTGTGGGGGATGAGGACATGGAACAATTTTGGTTTGTGGTAGAATTAGTATGGACTGCGCAAAATGTTGCTAGCGATGCTGTAAAAAGAGCACAACTATCCCTAGATTTTAAAGGAAGGGCCTTGGATTGGTTCATGGGGTACATTGGATAGCACGCGGATCCGTCAATACAGGAAATTAAGGATCCCTTAAAACAACAGTTTCAGAAGCCTGAGTCCTACGCTCAACTGGTGATTGACTTGAAAGATGTTAAACAGGTACTTACAGAGTCGTATGGGAGGCTGATCAGCAGCTGAAGAAAGTTATCAGGGATGGAGATTTTAAGTATGAAGATAGACAACACAAAGAATGGTTCATTTCCATGCTATTATCACACCTGCATGGGCCTATGGGTCAGCATACGATTGATACACAAGAAAAATCCCTAGAAATTTCCATGAAGCTAGAAGTTGTGCCAAGGGACGATGCCCAGTTTGGGGTGAAGTAGATCCACGGCCAGTTAGAGGCAATGCGACTAGAAATCCAGAATCTACGAAAATAGTGGGGAAAATAAGCTAGCGCATAAATTTGGTGCATACGGTGCAGTGTGTCGAGCCACACCAAGGATCAGTGCCCTCTACTGTTAGACTACATGCAGGCTGGGGGGCCTAACCCATTACTCCCCAAAGAGGTTGTAGGACCAAGAACCCCCACGTTATGGTGCGCTGACTGTCGAGTAGCCAAATTACATGATACAAACCACTGCCCCCGACCTGGTGCTAATGTCCCATAATAGAAGCAATAATGGTGCAGATTCTGCTCAACTGTAGGACATGATGAGCACAACTGTCGGACATATGATTTAATGATAGATAGAGGAAAATTATATAGGGTGTAGGCTGACCCTTCATCACCATTATCTCCCTCTGGACGAGGAGGATCCCCTACAAGAGGCCGAGGGGGGGGGGGGGGGGGAGAGAGGTGGAAGCATAGGCTAGGGAAGAGGACAACTGATCTGCTATAATTGTGGGGAGGTGTGACACTTTACAAGGGACTGTCCGAACCCTACATGAAAATCTTGCAGATATTGCAGGCAGTTGGATCATGTGATTAAAGACTGTCCTGTACTGATAGTAAAGATGCAGGAAAAACAACAAACACTGATGCAGAATGTGCAAAGGGTTAAGGCATAATCGCGCGATGAGGTACCCAATATTAACATAATTACGGGTAGTGGCATGGCCATGGGAGGAGCTGAGGAAAAAGCCACAGCCGAACCACTTTTTAGAAAAGCCGCTGACAAAAAGGAAAGCCTGGACTTACAAAAGGAGAAAGAAACATTCCTTGAAGCTAGAAAATAATTTTCCAGAAACGAGGCATCTACCTCAAAGCCCCAACGGATCTGAAAGCAGACAAAGAAGTGAAGTCGTTCCTGCAAGCATGTATGAAGTTACTACGCAACCAAACGGCAGTAGAGAACCTCCAAGCATTGATAAAAAGCTGCGCAGAAAATATTTCCCCACCAGCAAAAGTTAGATATGTCAACAAACTTTATAAGCATAAGAAGAGGACTAGTCGGGAAATGCGGCTAACTGCGCAGATTGGAGATTATGAAATGGATCGAGTCATCCTTGATTTAGGATTTGATGTGAATGTCCTGCCTAAACAGACTTGGTAGAGGATGGGAGAATCCAAGCTAGAATGGTATACTATACACATGCGCATGGCTAACCAATAGAAGATCATACTGTTAGGAAGGCTATCAAAGGTTATGGTAGATATCGCGGGAGTTAAGGTATACGTAGATTTTGAGGTGATTCAAATTATAGATGATGTGGACCCTTAACCTGTGCTTTTAGGACTAGATTGGGCTATAGACATGGGAGGTATTATCAACTTAAAAAGGCGAAGCATGGTTTTTGAGAACGAGGGTACGCAAGTAATAGTCCCTATAGATTCGACAGAGGGCGAGTGGTATACAGAACCAGTGTGCGAAGGGGATGATGTTCATCATATTTACAAGCTAACTGCCTAGGATGAGGATTGGATTGACCCTACGATTGATGGCGTGCTCTGTTGGGAGAAAGACAGTGAATGTCTCTCTAACTCAGACGGTGAGATAGAAAATTAGCAGAACCGGTTGCATGATGTATCTATGCTAAAATGCCTTAAGATCACAAAGAGCTTCTAGTGTATCTCCTCAAAGGTAAGAGAGCTTAGCTATTTTGATGATTTTGGTAGTGTTATGGATTTTCTTAGAGCGTTCGAAGAAGAAGTCCCCAAAGAACGTAGAATGTGGGTGCCTAACTTAGCTATGTGTGCGACCCCTACGCAATGGTGGGAAACTCATTAGGGGACCTTTCAGGATTGGGAGGAATGTCGAAGAGTGATGATCCTACGATTCGAACCTCCGGTCAAACTACCCATGGAGATTTTCCCTAGTCGTGGAGACCCACGTAAGCACTTGTTGGTATGGATGGAAGTATGGAGCGAAAGGACTTGGGAGGAATGGGTCCACATGTTTATCCACGCCTTGGGACCAATCCCCACCACGTGGTATTTGGACGTAGAGCTAAATTAGTGCACTCGCCACTGGGAGACCATGAGAGAAGATTTTTTGGGGACACTCGGGTTTATTGGCGGAACAGAGAACTTAGATGAAGCCATGCAGGACATAGATGCTCTAGTATTTGATGAATCACTCCCTCACATAGAGTACGGGGAACCAGCTTGGGATGCGCAGATGCAGGATATTTCCAGCTGCCAGAATCTATCCATGGAGGAGTGTGATGAGGACCCGCGAAATATCACTATCCTAGAATAAGAGGGAGAATGCACAGTTGCGAGACCCCCATTGCAAGCAGTAGACATAACTAAACCTCTCGAATAAGGGAAGTAAATATTGGGACAAAAGAACCACCCAAGATGGCTAGAATTGAGGATTAATGGGATGATGATACTATTGGAGAAATTGCCGAACTACTCACCGAATATCAGGATCTATTTCCCACAAAGTTTTTCAAGCTCAAAGGCATTGTAGGAGATCTAGGCGTCATGCGAACCACCTTAAAACCTGACGTGCATCCTATCAAGCAGGAACCCTATCGATTGAACCCCAAATATAAGCAGAAACTAAGAGAAGAAATCGATAAAATGATAGCCGCAGGTATCATTGAACCAGTAGAACAGTTAGATTGGGCAAGCCCTACGGTGGTCCAATAAAATAAGACTAAAGGGGAAATAAGAATCTGTGTAGACCTACGCAAGTTGAATGATGCTTACGTGCATGATCCATTCCCTACATTATTCTCTGATGAAATTCTTGACAGTGTGGGAGGTCAGGAATTATACTCGTTCACTAACGAGTTTTCAGGCTACTATCAGATCAGAATAACACCTAAAGATCGCAACAAAACTACTTTCGCAATGGAATGGGGATCCTTTTAGTACACTGTCATGCCCTTAGGGCTCAAGAATTCCCTGACCATTTGTTCACATGTGGTGGTAGTAATGTTCAAAGAATTCATTCATAAGTTTTTGGAAGTATATTTTAACGATTGTATAGTGTTCGGATTGGTAAAGAAGCATGTGTCGAACCTGCGCATGATGTTGGATGCCTGCAGAAAGCACTAGATTTCTTTAAAAATTAAGAAGTGCATATTTTGTGTACCTTTCGGGATTTTGTTAGGACACGTGGTATGTCTGCAAGGATTGATGGTTGACCCTGCCAAGGTTGCAGTTATCATCAATTTAGCAATCCCCACAACTAAGAAATAGCTACGCTCCATCCTCAGGCACACTGGCTACTATAGGAAGTTTATCCAAGGGTATGCATTGATCACAACACCAATGGAGAAGCTCCTCAAGAAGGACGTGTATTTTTTCTGGGATGCGGAGTGTTAGAAGAGATTTGAGATGCTCAAGGAGAAGATGATCATTGCACCTATCCTCATATTTCCTGACTAGGCGAAAGTCTTTCACGTCCATGTGGATGCCTCAGGGATCACCCTAGGAGTTGTCCTCGCACAACACAGGGAAGGGGACATTGACCACCTGGTTACATTTGCTAGCTGGAAACTTTCTAGCCCAAAGCATAACTACTCTACTACTGAATGCGGAGGACTGGAAATGGTGTATGCCCTGCAGAAATACCAAAACTATCTACTATGAGGGCACTTCAAGATGTTGACAGATCATTCAGCTTTAAAGTACCTAATCACTAAGCCTGTGTTGGGGGGGAATATTTTTCGATAGTTACTGTTGTTCCAGGAATACGATTTTGAAATAATTTTGAAACCTGGGAGACAGAATGCTGGACCGGACCACTTGTCCCGACTTGAGACCTTCGAAGAGCCAAATAACCTATAAGAAGGGTTACCCGATGCACAAATTTTTGATATTAAGGTGGTTGACGAGCACTTTGTGGATATTATTCACTTCTTACTACGGGGATGACACCTGTAGACTACTTGGTGCACCAAAAAAAAGAATTGGTAACTCGCGTAGCTGATTTTACCATCATTGCAGGACAATTATACAAGCTGGGAGCTGATGAGGTGCTGTGAAGATATGTACTAGAGCATGAAAGACAAGACGTTTTAGAAGAAGCCCACGAAGGAGTAGCGGGAGGTCACTATGTAGGGAAAGCAACTGCGTAGAAGGTATTAAGAGCTGGGTTGTGGTGGCCCACACTACATAGCGACTCCCACGCATATTGTAAAGCCTGCGACATGTACCAATAAATAGGAAGACCTTCACGCCGGGATGAGATGCCCTTGTAACCACAAATGGCCCTGCAAGCATTTGATAAGTGGGCCATCGAATTCATATGCCCCATTAATCCCCTTGATAAGAAGACAGGTGCTCGATATATCATTACGACCACAGATTACGTTACCAGGTGGGAAGAAGCTAAAGCTGTCAAGGACTACACTACGGACATGGAGGCGCACTTCCTTTTTTAGAATATCTTAACCAGGTTTGGGTGCCAAAGGGTCCTGATGAGTGACCAAGGGATGCATTTCATTAATTAAACAATTAAGGCTTTGACTGAGGAATTCTAGATCCACCATGCCAAAAGTACCCCATATAATCCACAGGTGAATGGAACTCTAGAAGCATTCAACAAAATTTTGGAACAAGTGCTCACCAAGGTCTGTAATGCACAATGGAGTGATTGGGATGTATGCATACCCTCTGTCCTCTGGGCCTATAGAACCACGTGTAAGAAGCTCACAGGAAAAACACCCTCCTGCATGGTCTATGGCAAGGAAGCTATTATGCCTATGGAATACAATGTTCCCAGCTTATGCATCTCGAGCTTCACAAATATGGCCGACCCAGACATTATGGAGGAATGCTTGGCACAACTGGTAGCATTGGAAAAAGACCGGTTCATCGCCCAATTCCACCAATAGGTTCAGAAGGTGCGGGAGAAAGTGTGGCACGATTGACATGTTCGGTAGAAGAAATTTTTAGAGGAAGCATTGGTCCTACTATATGATAGCCAGTTTGCGAGACACTTGGGGAAGTTCCGAAAGCAATGGTTAGGGCCATATGTGGTCAAAGAAATTACCAACGGTGAAGCAGTCAGATTAGCTACACTATGCGGCGATTCCTTGCCAGGGTATGTTAACGGGAGTCGACTAAAGCCCTACTGAGACTCCTCGATGCTGATCAAATGACTATATGGCTAGAGTAGATTTACATTGGACATTACGCACAGGGATGGTGCACAAGAAGGGATGCACAGGATTGGCTGTATGGGTGGGTGCGAGACAGGTGCAGGTGCTACACGCCGTGGAAAAAACTAGCCATTGGGATGGAGCGGGAGCATGGAAAACCACACTTCCTGTTTAATAAAGTAGGTAACTGGCAATTCATGTGGCGGTTTACGAGGACTTTTTGTCGTTCCCGTAATGATGAAAGGAAATTAAGCATCCAACGGTCATTTCTCCCTCACGGAAGCAATAAGATCATGATTGTTTGTATTACAGGATTCAATTACTACTCAATATTGTCACACCCTGGCCACTCAGGTATATACCATTGTTTCTGTCTACCTGCCGTCTACATGAATGAGCAAGCTCCATTGTCCGACAGTAGAAATTTTGAGTTCGTCTTCCAAGCAAGGATGACCACTACCAACCCAAATGCACCTCCGCCTGAAACAACGACCGAGGAAATAAGATCTAATGAGGTCTGAGAGGTCACCCCTGTAGCGGAAGAAATTGGCTCGACTTCAACACCCTAGAAGGGAAAGGGAAAGGTAAAACAGATGAAATGGGCTGGTGGGAAGCCTCTTACTTCCCCTAAAATTTCGCATTCCCCCAAAAGGTGCCTAAGAAGCAATTGCCTATCGCACCACCAAACTCGATGGCGCTCACAGCAGACGACCTGTAGGCAACTCCACTGACCTGGTTACCCCCTTATGTTCGACCATGAAGAACAACATCCCGTATGCCCAACGTGGACGTTGTCCGCTCCTATCTTCAGATGCCTCTGGTCCCAAAAGAAGTGCCCGAGCGGGGAGATATGTTCGAACATCTCCCCCACATAAAGTTCAACGACCATGACTTGGGGAACCTGGATGTGCTCCCTTCGCTAACTCCACAACTGTACCTGGAACAAGTTGTTGAAGATGGTGTGCTCAAATTCAAGCCAATGGTGTGGGTCAAGGGATTAGTCGGTGCAGGCATCTTGAACTTCCTGCGCCTCCCCAATTTTAGTTGCTATAACATAACCAGCCTTGTCGTTCGCCAAATTTTGGTAGTTGTCCATGATGGATGCTTGTGGCTCGAAGGTCGCATACTGATCGATGTTGGCCTCATTCATTGCATTACATGCCTCCCTATGAACGGGCCCAACCTTAGGGACAAAAGAGGCAAGAAATTCGAGCACCATACTGCTGAATCTTTCCGGGAGAAGTAAAATGTCGCACACAACAAGTGGGGCCTCCTGATTGATACCATCAATGACCCAGGGATACACATGGGCACTTTACTCCTTGCCTACAAATTGATGCGGAAATGTCAAGCAGCGACTGCCCCTGCTCATGTAATTCAAATCATCGGCCAGTACGAAAAGGGAGTCTGCTATAATTGGTCCCAGTACCTGGTTAAAGAATTTCTCGATAACGTGCGTGAGGCCCAGGAGCAGGGCAAAGCTTTCTACTACTCGTGGCTAATCCTGCTCATCATCTTAATTGCTTGGTAAACCCCAGAAGAAGCGATATTACCCCCTCTTGAGCCTGGCATGTCCGAGGGGGCGCGGTTTTCCAACCTGTGGGAATTAAAAGACCCCAATCGAGTTAAGGAAAAAAATTCCTTCTGGGTGCTCTATGATGGGGATATATTTGCGGCCATTGATTCCCAACCACACCTGTCTCCCATAGTCTATGGAAAGTATAATAATATCACTGCATTTCAAGTAACCATGCACAATGTGCAAATTCGGGACCATAAAGATCACACTTGGCATAATCTCCCATATATGACTACCAAGGCTGAAATTGAACAGATAATTTCCACTTGGCTGCCGGAGTGGAAGGTCGCAGACCTGCCACCCGACCTAGATGCAGTAGGCACTTCTGGCCACAACACAGTGTCAAAACCAACCGTTCCGCTCGGACCAAGAACGGAGTCGGTGATTCCAACCTCCACGCAGCAGGCGGCTCCTAGAAGCATTACCACATAGCCTGAACCAGACTCCCGCCAGATCAGAACATAAACGATGATGAGGACGCAGGTATGTCAGTTGTGCAGGGTATCAAGTGGCCTCATGGGTTATCTTAGGGGCCTAGAAAGAAGTGTAAGGCCAGTAAGACCAGCACCACCACAGAGGTTACCCTGACAGAGGATGACCTCAACCAGATTGTTGATGTTGTCACCACTGCGTTTGCTGATCGATGGATTACTTGGGAAGAGCATCATAAGGCCGTTGTAGCAATCTTATAAGCCAAGCTGCAGGCCCTCTAGCTTAAAGCGGACATCCTTCAAGCGAGCATGGATTAAGCGAGGCAGAATCAAGTGAGCGTGGATCAAGCGAGGCATACTCCTGTGGGCTTGCTGGCTCTCGTTATAGCCCTGGAAACCATCACAGATAGCTGAATCTTCCCTCTCCCCAGTGCTGCTTTTATCGTCGAACTCGCTGACTTATGCACCCAAGTCCAAGCTTGCTCATCCATCGACCTTGATGTTGGTCAACTGGCCGGTGTGCAGTTGCATGAGCTATTGAATTCCCTCACCAGTGAAGTCCAGCACCGAGAACTCTGTGCACAGTAGCACCTCAGCACAGCCGAGTAGACCATTATGACCCAAGCTACCAAAGATGCTCAAATCCAGGCCGTGCATGTCACCACCATTGCACAACAAGCCTCCTTTGAACAATTGATCAAAAAAATGTGTGCCGACATGGCAAAAATAATTCCCACCTCTGTTGAACCCCAAGCCAAGGTCGAAGGATTGGTCGCTACCCTGAAGGTGTCCCGGACTAAGGTGCAGGTTGTCAAGGCTGAGTTCGAACTTCAGCTCACATATTTACAGGCCAAGCTCTATCCTAAGACTCCTCTGGAGGTACGTGCCTAGCGCGCCGCATTGGTTACGGAAGCCACAATCACTATCACAACATAGATCAGTCAGGGTGTCACTCTGCTTAAGAAGGCTATGGAATTATGGTGCCAGATGCAGCACAACCCTCTCCTCTGAGAAACCGATCAGGAATTGACTCAGAAGGAACAAGAATTTGAGCATCTAGAAGCTATTATGTGCACCCTTATTCCAGCCCAACGCTTAGCCCGTCTGTGAACCAGCTACGCACTTCGCAGTGAAATTTTTGTGCTCCGATGCAAGAAGCAGGTACTCAACGACCATCTGACACCTTGGCTGGATAACGCCCTCAAGCTTTCAAAGGACTTATATGGGGCGGTGTGACAATTGAACTGGGCTCTAGATAATGTTAATGCTGCCACAGAAGGACCAACCTCATAGAAACTAATGAACATCGCGCAAACTGTAGCCACACAAAACCTTCTTGTTTTTCCTCCGCTCACTTCTGCACTGGAACAACTCTTGGAACGGAGTTTCCTAGCCCCAATTTTGTCCAGTTTTGTAATATTTTTGTAATATTTGGTCTAGCGAAGGGGGTTTGGGGTGGGTCAAACCCCCAATGAATTGTAAGGAGTCAAAAGGGTAGACCAAGGGTCCACAAACCATGATTTGTGGACCATAGGATAGCGCAGAATAAGATGCTATAAGTGGATGGATAGATCGAGTCTAGAGATAAGCTAAGCATGATTTATGCTAGTTGCAAATTGTTGAGATCTATTTTTGGGTTGTATTTGGGTAAGGAATCTTGTTGGCTATGTGCGCGGAGATCCTTAGTCCTACTGTGTGGACCCCACTGGTTGTGTGCATAGGTTGGGAATCGGGTCTGTAAGTGGATTTTGAATGCTAATTAATCAGAAATTTGTTTGGAAGTATCTATGTGTTATGAGAACTGGTTGTGTTTTTGGTATTGCGGAGATTCTGTCTGTTGATGAATATTGATGCACACATGGATGCGAAGGCATCACTTAGATATAATTATTAATAGTTGCTTTACTTATGTTTACGTGCTATATGTGGGTTTATGAGCTTCGCATTTTACAAGTATATTGTTAAAGGTTCTGTGATAAGACTTCTTCTGTGAAAATATGATAGATCTTAACTGGAATTCCTCAATTAACTCTCTTTCTCTCAGGGTGTGGAAAACTAGTTCCAACACCCTCCCATACTACTTCGGGTGAGACCCTTGCCTGCGCAAGCAGGTCATTTCCGAAAGGGCAAGTAGTATAGGGGCTTGTTGGCAAACCTTAAATCCGAACCTGGGTTAGGATCCTTCAAGCCAACACATCTCATGATGATGAAATCTAGAACTATTTTATAAAATTCATCATTTTCCCATGAGTATAATGCACTTGTTTGAATTATTTTTCTCTTTTCTCCAGGAAACAAGTATGTTGGTAATTTTCCCGTAGCTAAGTAATTAGCAATGTTGTGAAACCAGCTCCAAAAATAGAAGAAAAGAGATATCAACGCCTTAGAAATAAGCCACTTCAAGGGGGCAACCTCCAATACATTACATGAATGAACAATTCTTGGATGATGCAAATGACAAAACCTCATTTCTATATATAGGAGTACATGGGGCCACAGTGTAATCCTAGCCGAACTAACAATAATAATGTAAGGGCACAATAATAACAATATGGGGGTTATAGGGGTACAACAATAACAATAAGAGGGTTACACTAACAACAATAAGGGACTATACTAGTAATATAGGGACCTAACATGCTCCTCTCCTTCAAAAAAGTGTTGTCCTCAATGCTTGAGTAGCTCCGGGTGCTTTTGTATAAAATTATCATCCTCCCATGTAGAATCTTCAGTGGGTAAGTTCTTCCATTTGATGAGATACTTTGAAATTGATCAATTTCGTAGCTATCGATTTCTTTTTTCCGTGACTGCTTCAGGTTCCAATATGGTTTTTCCTTCCTCATCAAGTTCTAGCAATATTTTTTGAACTGGAATTTTTTCCCCTATAACCTTTTTTAAGCATGAAACATGGAAAACTAGATGCAGTCGCGAAGAAGCAGGAAGCTCCAATTTGTATGCCATAGTACCGATATTTTGCAACAACTTGTAAGGACCATAGTGCTTTGGTGATAATTTATTATCCTTCTTAGCTTGCTTGAGGGACACTTGTTTGTATGGTTTTAGCCGTAAAAATACCCAGTCTCCCACATCAAAACTTCTCTCACTGCGATGTTGATCTCCCTGTTGTTTCATTCGATTTTGTGCCAAATTTAGGTTATCCTTTAAGAGTTGGAGAACTTATTGTTGATGCTCGATGTGATCCTCCACTGCTTGAACCCTAGAATTTCCCCTTAAATAAGATGTGATGGACAGTGGATGATATGCATAAAGTGCCATAAATGGGGTCATTTTTGCTGCAATATGGAAGGAAGTGTTATACCACCATTCAGCGAGAGGTAACCACTTGACCCATTGTGTTTTCTTATCAGATACAAAACAACGAAGATATCCTTCCTAACATTTATTCACTATCTCTGTTTGATCATCGGATTGAGGATGATAAGATGAGATATGAGCTAGTTGAGTACCCAAACAAGAAAATAATTCCATCCAAAAATTTCCTATAAAAATGGGATCTCTGTCACTTACAATAATCTTCAGGTTTCCATGTAGCTTTTGAATTGTTTCCATAAATGTCGTAGCAACTGTACTTGCTTTAAATGGATGAGATAATGCACAAATGTGTGCATACTTGGTATGTCTATCAACTACCACCATGATGACACTCCTTCCTTCGGACTTAGGTAAACCTATGATAAAATCCATTGAAATCTCCTCCCAACGTTGACTTGGAATGGAAAAAGGTTGTAGAATACTTGGGGTCTTAATTGTCTCAACTTTATTTTGTTGGAAAACCAAACATTCCGCCACAAACTTTTGAATATCATATTTAAGGCCATCCCAAAAAAATTCTTTCTTCACCCTATGGTAAGTTTTTAAAAATATCATGTGTCCTCCTAAAGGAGAAGTGTGCAATTCCAAAAGAATATTTTGTTTTAGTTGGGAATTATTGCAAATATATAAGCGATCTTTGTACCATAAGGAATCATTTTTCCAACTAAATGTATCAGATATACTAGGATCTTGCTGTAAATTTTCAATGAGTGTCCACAATTCTTTGTCCTTATTCCATTCGTCCCTTGCTTCGGTTATCCAATCTGGTTGGATAATAGAAATGGAACAAAGCAATGCTTCAACTTCTTCATCCTTTCTTGAGAGTGCATCTGCAACAACATTTAAATTCCCTTTTTTGTAGATGATTTCAAATTCATAACCCAACATCTTTGTGAACCATTTTTTCTACTCTTCTAAATATAGTCTTTCTTCCAAAAAGTGTTTAAGACTATCATGATCAGTTTTTACCTTGAAGTGTCTTCACATTAGGTAAGGTCTCCATTTCTTTAGTGCATGTAGTATTGCCAACATTTCCTTCTCATAAATAACCTTTTGTAAATACTTTCCTTTGATTGAATGACTTTCAAAAGCAATGGGTCTTCCTTCTTGCATTAAAACAACACCAATTCCATTTCCTGAGGCATCACATTCCACAATAAAGGTTTTTGTGAAGTCTGGCGTAGCTAAGACTGGTGCTAGGCACATTGCCTCTTTAAGATGTTCAAAGGCCTTAGTTGCTTCAGGAGTCCATGAAAATGCATCTTTCTTCAATAATGTTGTTAGAGGTGCCGCTATTCTCCCATAATTCTTAACAAACTTGCGATAATACCCTGTTAACCCGAGAAATCCTCGCAACTGCTTTATGGTTGTGGGGACTTTCCATTCCTTAATGGCTTTAATTTTGTTAGGGTCTACCTTAACACCATCGTGAGATACAATATGACCTAGATATTCCACCTCTTGTACTCCAAAGAAAAATTTGGATGTTTTTGCATATAATTGTTTCTCCTGCAATAGTTTGAGCACCCTGTCAACATGTTGAATATGATCCTTCCAAGACCTGTTGTAGATTAGTATATCATCAAAAAATACTAGCACAAATTTTCTAAGGAAGGGTTTGAAAATGGAATTCATCAACCCTTGTAATGTAGAAGGTGCATTGGTAAGGCCAAAAGGCATGACCAAAAATTCATAATGACCCTCATGAGTTCGAAATGTTGTTTTCAGAATATCTTCAGTCTTCATTCTAATTTGATGATATCCTGAACGAAGATCCAACTTGGTAAAATAAATTTCTCCATGTAATTCATCCAATAATTCATCAATTATAGGAATGGGAAATTTATCTTTAATAGTGACTTATTGAGCTCCCTATAATCTGGACACATGCGCGATGATCCATCTTTCTTATGCACCAATACTACTGGGGTAGAGAAAGAACTTTGAATAGGTTGAATTATACCAACCTCTAACATTTCTGCAATCATACGTTCAATTTCACTCTTTTGGACATAAGGATATCTATAAGGCCTGATGTTTGGAGGAAAAATTCTTCAAATCAAATGAATAGCGTGATCATGATCACGAATAGGTGGGATTTTTTGGAGATCTGGAGAAATATATGAGTTTGATGTTGGAACTTCTAGTGAGCATAATTGTGAAATTACACCTCGTTGTTCTTTCTTCAGAAGCTTTGTCATGCCATTAGAGCTTATTATCTTTCCTGGCTTCCCTGCGATACCCTGTAATTCTATTTTCTTTCCTTTCGAAAAAATTTCAAGAAAAGTTCTTGAAAATTAAAAGCTACCGTCCCCAAAGATTGTAACCATTGTACTCCTAGTACAACAATAGCACCTCCCATTGGGATGGAAATCATTGGACTATTCAATACGTATTCCCACATGGATAGCTTGATATTATGGCATTTTTTTGAGCAGTTTATAGTTCCTCCATTTGCAACCATCACTTGAAATTCTGGTGCTGGGTATAGGAAAGAATTCAATTCCTTGGCTACCTTACAATGAATAAAATTATGGGTACTACTCGAATCAATCAACACTATTGCCTTTTTATTCTTGATATGTCCTTCTATCTTGAGAGTTTCAGGAGTGGTAATTACTGCCAATGCATTACATGATATGGTCAGACTCATTTCTTCTTCTTCTAGGGTTTCTTCCTGGTGTATATCCTCTTCTTTTGAAGTTTCTTGTTCATTTTCTTCCTCCTCTTCACAATCTATGTAAAATAATTTCTTCTCAGCACACTTATGACCTTTAGTGTATTTGATATCACAACTGTAGCAAAGCCCTTTTTCTATTTTTTCTTCCAATTGTTGTGGTGTCAACCTTGTAGGTTGTGGATTTCTAGGAGTAAAAACACTTCCATCTTTATAGATGTGAGTGGTAGGCTTCCTTGTTGCCATAATTTTACATTCAAATTTTCTTGCCAACTTGAATGCCTTCTCCAATGAATCAGGTTCCCAAACGTGAACTTCATGTTGGATGTTATCCTTTGAAGTCCCTATGAAGACATTAATCTTGTGTTCCTCTGGAATATTAGTTACCCTTATATTCAATTTTTGGAAGTCCTCAATGTGCTCCACCACTGAACCCTTTTGTTTGAGATTTATCAATTGGCTAAAGAAGGTGTTGCTCTTTGTATCTTCATAACGTGCTATCATTTCCTTCGTAAAAATTGACCAAGTGACAATTTTTTTATGGGAGAAAATCCATCGATACCATACAAATGTATTTTGTTCTAAATTTAAAGTTGTAATGCGTACCTTTTGTGTGTTTTTGTAATGTTTCGAAATGGAAATCAACAACTTTTACACCACTGAAGAAATCCTTTGTCAGAAATATGAACAAGGCTATGTTAGAGATGGAATGAGAGGGCATTTACTGGATATTTCACCTCTAAAGAGAGCATGAGAGCTGGAGGCTATCTGGCCCTTTCTCAGGCTCTGCCTATAGCTATGTAAATACTTCTTCCTCAGAAGATCTTGCTCAAAAGGGATGAGCTACAACAACATCTGAAATTCAATAATGAACAGCAGTGAAATAATACATCATAATGCATAAGAAGAGTGCATGGCTGATATATAAAGTAGCAACAGAAAATAATATACAAATCTTGAGGAAGAAACCTCTCAAGATAGCCTTAATCAGGAATGTACATGTAAACTCAAGACTACATTGCTACATATTGCTGCCCTAGCCATGACTGCACAGTTACATGAGGATATTGCAACATATAATATGAAAATATGATGATATATCATTATCAGCTCAAGAAATTAGGGGGATCAAGCTCTCAACCCCTGAAAATAACTAACTAACAATCCTTAGAAGGATTGGCTGCAATACATGTACAAAATGATAAAATACAAAAATGCCAAAGTTGCAGTGTAAATGCTACAACTAAATAATAATACATGAATGGAGAAGAGGAAGAATGCTTCAAAAAATATGATGACCTCCTCCAATGATATTCTAAGTGAAAGGCTACCCCTTTCACTGAAGATTACACTCTCTAATCCCCAAGGTGAATCCTCCTGCAATTTCCCTCTGAGAATAACGTTGTAAGAGGGAGTGACTGCGCTGGGGCTAAGATGAAACACTTGGCCCTATGCCAAAATCTACAATTAAGCTCCAGAAATTTCCTTTGTTGATTTATTAGAGAAAGAAGAAAATCCTCCTCTTCAAAACTAGCTCAGGAAATGGTGGGATGATGATCCCTCACTCTTACCTCCAACAACTCCAATGAATCTGCCCAACAGAAACACTGTAGCTGAAAGAGATGGATTTGGCCTCAAGCATGGATGCAAGGAAGATGAAGAACAACTCCTCCAAGGCTTCCCAATGAAGGAGAGAAGACTTCTAAATAGAAATCTCCCTTGTGCTAAGCAGCACAAGCTATCTCAATTGAACAACTGAAGAAAGTTGCAATTCAAAATTCTCAAGCATGAAATGAACAATGGCTCTCCTTCAAATTTTTATGCAAGGAAGGCTTCCTTTCCATGGACCCCACCCATTAGGGTTTCTCCCATCCTCTATTTTCCCTCCATTCAAAACTGCGCAGTCTTCTTGAGCAAGCTTCTCCTCTTAGCCACGTTGTTGACTTGGTCAACCATGGCCTAGTTTACTTGCTTTTGGCCCTTTTCACACTAGGGACTGCCAAGTTTAGCCACTTAAGTGACTCTTTGCACCTTAGGAGAGTTTATTTTTCTGCTACATGGGCTCCCTTACCCATTTTATTAAAATAAAAGCAAAATTAATGTTCCAATTAACATAGTGAAAAATTTGGAACATTACACTCCCCCCCTCCCAAAGATTGCTTGCCCTCAAGCAAGTGCAAGGGTAGAACTAAAAAATATCCTCCACTCAAGGCATGGAGTTTGAAATATCCTCATGTGGATCCTCCATCCCTCGAGTAATCAACCAAGCAAAATGAGTCACCCTCCAACTAGGCAACTCCTGAAAATACTCCTCCACCTTGTGCTAATGTAGAAAAGATGGGCTGAAATGATAAACAAGGTAAGCTGCATAGCCTACCCCACGTTGTCCTCTTCTCCACTTATGATAAGTGTGGAGTGAAAGTTGGACTTGGGCTGCAATAGTGTTGCCTTCAAGAGGCAAGATGAAGTCTAGATCCCCAAGGATCTCTCCTCCAACGCTGCAAATCAAGTTGGCCCAAATTATCTCATATGTGATGAGTTGGAATTCATCATCATATGGCATCCAAACAATTATATGGTTCACCTCATGGAAAATAAAATGGCTGAACATGGTGACCATATCATCTCCCATACTCCCCTTGGAGCATGAGCTGCAAAGACAATGGAGGTATTCTCTCCCAAAGGGCACATCCACCCAATGAGTCTCTCCCTCCTCATGATGCATATGGGGCTATTGCTAATATATGGCTGAAACATAATGGTATTCAAGAGAGACCCAAGCCACCCCATCAATCATACAAACCATGAAGTGCCTTCTCCAAAAATTCAAACTCTCCAAATAGCTCCTCCCACATGAAGGAAAGAGATGAAGCTTGGCAATCATGGGCTGCCCATTGTTTCTCTTGAAACATTCAACATGAAAAGTAGGGATAATCACACTCCCAATGGGCCTCTTCAATTTATTTCCCCCCTTCAAAACAATGCTTCCTCCGAACAACGTTCCATTAGCAAAATATGGAAGCATAAACTTGTGAGAGCAAGGAGGTGAAATATAGTTCCATGCATGGAACCAGCGCAGGGCATCATTGGCCTACCTCCACATATGATGCAACAAGTGTCTTTGCAGCCACTTGTTTTTTGCCACATTCATCCTGCAAGAGGTGATCATGAAAACATACTTTGGTGCCAAAGGTGCACACCAAAATCCATGTGGCTTTCCCCCATAATCCACTGTTAAAATAGCCATCATTTTTTATGCAATAGACCATGAGCATAACCAAACATAGTGTACAAGAAGGAAAGATCCTCCTTGATATAATATTCTGCTCATAAGAATAATAGAGTGCCAAACATAAAGCAAATGGTTACCTCCCTCATCATGTACTTTGGCCTTTGAGATGAAATGGCTCAAGTGAAAAGTCCCCTTCACTGCAACATAGTAGGGGAGTGGTTGTGCCAATCCTCTCCTCATCTCTTGGGCTATGCATATGTTCCTATAATGATATACATCCATTAGGATGCCCTCCCAAGTGGACTCCTCCATCAGTAAATAGTATGCATGAGAATGCATGGAATAAGAATCCAAAGTTGCTGCATGTAGTTGTCTCTTCTTGTGCTTATGAGCCCAAGCCAAGAAGATCAAAAAATAGCAAGGGATGCTGCCATCCATTACTTCCTCATCCTCATCTCCTACATGCCTCCAAGATACATCACTTGTGAAGTGGTTTGAAGGACAATCCAACAAGTAATTCAAGCTCTCAAGTGACAGCGCTACTAGCCTTTGGAGTAGGGCCACTGTCATCTCAAAGCCCCCTTCTTTGACATGGATCTTGTCAAAGACTCCTCCCATCATGTTGATGCAAATTTAGAGCCCCTCCCATGAAGAAGGTGTTGCATGGGCATCCAAGATCAAAGAGAAATCCCCTTGCACTATTCTAGTGCCTCCTCTTTCTCCTGCAACAACCAAATAGAACTTGAGCAACAAAATTATTTGCTACCCCCTCATACTTCCACCACTCCAAATATGAAATGGGAACATGATGAATGGTAAAAAGAATTCCATCCCATAATAATGCACCCATGCTCCTTTCTGCTTCATGGTGTAAGTATCCTGCCATCTCCTCTTCCTTCTCAAACTCCATGAAAAGGAATAGGTCACATGTTGGCTAAACTCCCTCAAGAGAAACCAACACAGCATGGCTTCTTGCTGCCCTGTATCATAGATCTGCAAGAGACTCACCATACTCTTGCCTCCCATCCACATCCACTCAGCTCCTAGTGGATGCTTCCCAACATTCTGCAACTTGGCACCTCCCCAACAAGAGCTGTCATCATCCCAAAAAAGATTATCACTTTTGCATTTCATGGGACATTGAAATGCAATCCTCTCTATGATCCAGTTCTCAAACCCCAACCTCATGTGTGGTGCATGAATCATCAAGGGTGTCTGAGAATGATGGCACAGCACAGTGAGAGTTCCCTCCTCAAGACAATCAGCATGCAATAATGTACAATCCTCCATGATAGATAAAAACTCATGCATACCTTGGAGAGATTTGGAAGAATCTTGTGTTGCTGCAAGAGCTTCTTCCTCAAATGTGTCGGTTTCCTCCATTACTGAAGATGGAGGATGTTCTTCCATGATTATGATAGCATTGGTATGTGCCTCTTCAACTGGTGGTGAGGGCTCTTCCCTCCTTTGGCCAGATTTTCCGATCAAGATCTGATAAAAAGCAACAAGAGTAGAAACCCTTGCATGTCTCCCATGGCTGACCCACCAAATATTTGCTTCTCCCTCAAGATGTAGCACTACAATTGCTACAGTTTCTCTGTCTATTATAGGATGTAGCAAGAATAAATCCTATAGCTTCTTCACCCATGCCTCTGCTGCACATGTGGGTGACCCATCAAAAGTAGACAATAGGAATCTATTGCCTTTAATCCTCCCATGACTGTGGGGTCTTCTTTCTTCTCTTTGCTGAACAAAGTGTGAAAAAGATAGAGTCTCTTGGAAGACTCTAGGGTTTTCTCCATATTCAGCAAGATAATTACTTAGAATTTTGAATTCTAAGTGCTCTTCATGCTTCTGCTCTGCTTCTCTGTGAGAATAGGAAGTGCATGGTCCTTCCTCTTCTCCTTTCTCTATCTCCTCAACCTCCTTGGAGAGGTTCTTGTTGGATCTGAATACTGATGAGATAAATCTCATCCTCTACATCATCTTGAACTCTTCTTCTCTGAAATTCGAACTTCACAGACTGAGCCAAGTTCGAAGCTCTGATACCACTGTAATGTTCTGAAATGGAAATCAACAGCTTTTACACCACTGAAGAACTCCTTTTTCGGAAATATGAACAAGGCTATGTCAGAGATGGAATGAGAGGGCATTTACCAGATATGTCACCTCTAAAGAGAGGATGAGAATCGGAGGCTATCTGGCCCTTTCTCAGGCTCTGCCTATAGCTATGTAAATACTTCTTCCTCAGAAGATCTTGCTCAAAAGGGATGAGCTACAACAACATCTGAACTTCAATAATGAACATCAGTGAAATAATACATCATAATGCATAAGAAGAGTGCATAGCTAATATATAAAGTAGAAATAGCAAATAATATAAAAATATTGAGGAAGAAACCTCTCAAGATAGCCTCAATCAGGAATGTACATGTAAACTCAAGACTACATTGCTACATATTGCTGCCCTAGCCATGAATGCGCAGTTACATGAGGAGATTGCAAAATATAATATGAAAATATGATGATATATCATTATCAGCTCAAGAAATCAGGGGGAGAAAACTCTCAACCCCTGAAAATAACTAACTAACAATCCTTAGAAGGATTGGCTGCAATACATGTACAAAATGATAAAATACAAAAATGTCGGAGTTGCAGTGTAGCTGTTGCAACTCAATAATAATACATGAATGGAGAAGGGGAATAATGTTGCAAAAAATATGATGACCTCCTCCAATGATATTCTAAGTGAAAGGTTGCCCCTTCCACTGAAGATTACACTCCCTAATCCCCAAGGTGAATCCTCGTGCAATTGCCCTCTGAAAATAACGTTGTAAGAGGGAGTGACTACACTGGGGTTGAGATGAAACACTTGGCCCTATGCCAAAATCTGAAATTAAGCTCCACAAATTTCCTTTTCTAATTTCTTAGAGAAAGAAGAAACTCCTCCTCTTCAAAACTAGCTCAGAAAATGGTGGGATGATGATCCCCCACTGCTACCTTCAGTAACTTCAATGAATCTTCCCAAAAGAAACGTTGTAGCTGAAAGAGATGGCTTTGGCATCAAGCATGGATGTGAGTAAGATGAAGAAAAAATCCTCCAAGGCTTCTCAATGAAGGAGAGAAGACTTCTAAACAGAAATCTTCCTTGTGCTAAGCAGCACAAGCTATCTCAGTTGAACAACTGAAGAGAGCTGCAATTCGAAATTCTCAAGCATGAAATGAAAAATGGCTCTCCTTCACCTTTTTATGCAAGCAAGGCTTCCTTGCCATGGACCCCACCCATTAGGGTTTCTCTCATCCTCTATTTTCCCTCCATTCAAAACTGCACAGTCTTCTTGAGCAAGCTTCTCCTCTTAGCCACGTTGTTGACTTGGTCAACCATGGCCTAGTTTACTTGCTTTTGGCCCTTTTCACACTAGGGACTGCCAAGTTTAGCCACTTAAGTGACTCTTTTCACCTTAGGAGAGTTTATTTTGCTTCTACATGGGCTCCCTTACCCATTTTATCCCTTTTATTAAAATAAAAGCAAAATTAATGTTCCAATTAACATAGTGAAAAATTTGGAACATTACAGTTTTGCACATTATTGAGATCAAAATATTGCTCCATCTGTATTATCCATGTTACGGGATCCTTGCCATCAAATTTCCTCATATCCATCTTTGGAATATGGTGGTTCTTCAATCCAACATTTGAGTTTATGAAATCATGATTAACATTTGTTTTCTCCTCATCATGAGTTTGTGCTACTATGTTTTCGCCATTAGGAATAATTTCTTGTATCAATCTTGACAAACCTTCCTTCAAACCATCCATGTCTTCCTTCAAACCTTCCATATTTTGTTCCATACCATCCTTCAAACCTTCCATTCTTCCATACGTTTCTTCAAACCATCCATTTTAGCTTCCACGCTTTTCTTCAAAACATCCATTTCATTTTTTGTTGCTCTTTGCAAGAGCGGAATTTGGTGCATTTGCTCTTGTAATTTTGTTATGTCATGTTGCATTTATTCATCTTCATGAGCCATAGTAGAGCCTTATGAAGGCTTAATGGGTGTTGAATTATTTTTAGGAGGCATTTTGGAACCCAATATTGATATCTATTCTACAATATTCCCTTGGAATCAACTCAAATTGATTCTTCAAACAAGACTTATGCAATTCAGAAAAAATACACACCTTTTTCTTGCTTTTGAGGAGCTCAATATGTAAATTGAATTATCTATATGATTTCAGATCTTCAATATTTGAAAATTTTCCCTGAAGTATCCCTCTAAATCCTCTTTCGAATGCCATAGGTCTGACCTGATTTGGATTCTTCAAGGAAAAGTTATGTCCAATCTCCCACAATGACCTAATTATGGACTGGTTCAGTAGAGCGAAATTGTATGACTTTCCACGTGTCATTTTTTGCTCCTTAGGCTCTAAAATTGATAGAAAAGAAACTACAATCTGTGTACTTCCAGCCACATTTTACATAATTCCAATCTGATGCTCAGAGAGAGAGTTATGAATATTTTCCCATGATCACCTCTTTGAGATGAAATTCGGGAGCCTGAAAATGACATAACTTCCATAGATCATATATCTGAAAATATTGTGAACCAAGATCTGAAATTTTTTGAAGATGTTCCTTGGGATTTATGTTTTGAGCTCTAAAAATTTTAGCTTCTAAAACTTCGTAGAAAAAAAATTATAACGAAAATTCCACAATGACCTATTTGGTGCAGCGAAGCCCTAGAACCCAAAGATCTAATACCAAATTTTGTGAAACCAGCTCCAAAATAGAAGAAAAGAGATATCAACACCTTAGAAATAAGCCATTTTGAGGGGGAAACCTCCAATACATTACATGAATGAACAATTCTTGGATGATACAAATGACAAAACCTTCTTTCTATATATAGGATTCCATGGGGCCACAATGTAATCCTAGCCGACCTAACAATAATAATGTAAGGGCACAATAATAATGATATGGGGGTTACAGGGGTACAACAATAAAAAAAAGGGGGTTACACTAAAACTAATAAGGGACTATACTAGTAATATAAGGACCTAACAAGAAATGTCTGCAAATAATGTGTATTTAGTATATATTGCAAAGAGATATTCATTAGGAAAATTATCCTCTACTGGAGTATCATTATTGTCATTTTGAATTCTAGACAAGAAATCAACAACTATGTTTTTTTTTCCAGGTCCGTCTATAATGGTGATGTTAAATTCTTGCAGGAGTAATAACCATCTTGTGATTCTGCCATTAGTGATTGATTTATTCATTAAATTCCTAATAACATAATGATCTGTGTGAATAAAGGTTTCATAGCCAGTTTTTGGACGGATAAGTCGTTCTTGCGGACAAGACATACCTCCAAAGTGTCCTACAGACAGCTAGCGACAAACGGACAAATAGAAACTATTTTCTCTAGATATTGTTTGACATGGAATTAATTATAACAGGGTTTTAGAAACCTTCTTGTAGTCCAGCACTGATCTTCTTTCCAGTGGCTTGAAGAAAGTCGTCGTCAAGGATCTGCAATCACAAACACAAGAAAAGATCAAAAGCACCTATATAATAAATAAATTCATGAATCAAACATCTATCAAGATGATCAAGGAATTCAATAAATGAGATAATTAATTAAATAACCCATTGAGAAAATAATATTCATTCGTATTAACTTAAATAAAGAAAAGCCTTACAACCATGTCCGCCTTGATGTCATACAGGCCTTCCTGGGGTCCGGAACAAGCGTTTCCTTTACTCTGACAAGCCTTATACTCTCTCAGCTAAAAGCACATGGGTGTTTAATCATTCCCATATAATGATTGGCCATGAGAGTATGAGTCTCTACAAAATTTCTCCTCAAAAATTCTCCAAGTCTAACTCACCAACTCCAATTCTCAAAGTCTCCATCCCTTGAAACTGAACCAAAGCTTCAATTTATAGGAAAAGGAAGGAGGTTATGGTTCCCCTTAAGAAGGGATAGAATTCTCTTTTGAAGGGATTGGGCTCCATAAATCAAGGGGTAGGCTCCCATAATGGAGGAATGAACATACATGATAGAGCGAACCTTCGACCGGATAACTGCTTCTAGAAGCTTCCAGATTTGACTGTTGGGATTCTAAATGTTACTTTCCACCTTTGTTTTACCTTTTACAGGGGTCCGCACATTTAATGAATAAAAATGCGTTTAGCTCCGCATGGTTTAGAGCAAAAAAAAGTGGCACCGCAGGCAATATTAAGATAAAGTGTGGTACAAGTGTTTTTAAGACTTTTATGAGCTTTTCTCTCAATTAAAAGGATTGATTTTAGGAACTTTGATGTTGTAGACTTCTAAGGGAGTACTAAAATGTCATGGTGACACATTTCAGTGTAACAAATTGCCCCCTAAAGTGTGAAGTCTGAGAGCATTCAAAGAGTGATGTGCTTTATCATTTCAAGGATTAGCCTGTGGACACTCCAGTCGGAATCCTGTAAATACATTCAATGAAAAAAACACACATATATATATATATATATATATATATCATCACTGAGGTAGGCATTCTCATACTTAGATCAAAACTAACTAAAATTGTTCTGATACATAAATGATTTTAATGTTACATCAATAGTGTAGACACAGCATGGGAGCATCCATCTGTAATGAATCGTATACTGCATAATGAATAATAAAAATCCTCGCAGCCTGGATGGTGGAAAATAGATCCAAGGTCTTATTTTTTTCTTCCTAAACTAGTACGATTCTATCCATGCGATTAAATGTGTTGAAGTCGAACATGGTAGAAACCACTTGATTACCAGTCAATGATGTCAACTGTTAACAAGTGTGAGAGAAACCATCAATAATGAAAATGGCTCCCAAAGTACTCATTACAATCCATGAAATGTGAATAAGTGATCTGAAGTCAAACATTTCACGGAATCGTTCGATCGAAGGTCAATGATGCAACCTGTCGTCGAAGGCAAGAAACCTGCCATTAAGGCATGCAGATTTCAAGGTACTGACAGATTCTAGATCAACTTCTAGATGATGAGCTGTCATCCATAGAAAGTGATCTATCGTGGGAAAGCTGATGATATGAAACCATAGATCAAGTTTTGAAGAAAACTTTTGCAAGGAATGACTCAGGGATGGTCAATGCGAATGGAGACAAATGTTTGTAGATGAATGGTTTGTTTGAATGTCCACTTGAACACATAACGACACTGCAGATGGTTTGGTAATAGTTTCCCTAAGCTAATACCCAGAAACCAGCTAAAGACCTTCAATAAGGTTTGATTAACTGATAGGAAAAGGATTTCCCAACCCAGGTAGAAGTGTGACAAAAAAGTGTCGTGTTCAAGAGTGGTGTAATGCTTTTACAAATAAAAGTGTAACAAATGAATATGTTTTCTCTCTTTCCCCCACCATTTATGGCAAGTACCTCTTTATTTTTGACAAGCTTGAGGAGGATAACATTTGCTTGTTTATAAGCTCATCCTTCAGATGAGTCCAACTTAATTTAAAATCGAACCCTAAGAAGGAGTGTTCCATTCCTGTTTGTAATCGACAGGTCCTTTACCGTTAAATTTTAACGAGTCTAGTATAGGAGAAACTCAGTGTTTTTCATTTTTAGGGAGTCAGAAGAAAAAACTTAAGAAAACTCCATGGGTGTACTTTTTCGTAATTTTAGTCTCTCAGGCTCGAAAAAGGATAAAATAATGCGGGAGAGAACTCTATTGACCATGATTAGTCAATGTATACCTTTTTCATAAATAGTCCATTTCAGTCTAGAAAAGGGGTAAACTTATACTGAAGGGATGCTTATTCATTTCCTTTAACGAGTTCGAATAGTCAAGTACTCGACAATCTTTTCATCTTTAGAGAGTTTGAAAAGGGCTTAAGAGAGAACTCCATGATTTCGATTTTTTGTAATTTTGAAGAGTCCGAAAAAGTGATAAGTATACTCAGTAGTTTCGCTTTTTCTGTAAGTTTTAACGAGTTCGAAAAAGTGATAAAAATATACTCAGGGTTTTCTCTTTTTCGTAATTTTTAACGAGTTCGAGAAAGGGATAAAAATATACTCCTATGGCTGACTTTCAATTTAATTTACAAGTAGGAAAAGACGGAAAGAACTCGGCATTTTCATGTATTTTAAGAGAATGAAAGATAGAAAAATAATCTTGGGATTTTCATGAGTTTAATGAATATTGAAAATAATAACCGAAATGGACTCGAGATAGGTTTCATTTTTACAAAAGCTTGAAATAGAGAAAAAATATGCTTCAGATAGGTTTGTTTCATTTTTACACTGTTAGCCACCTATGAATTTTTTTTGCCAAGCAAACAGGTGGCTAAATTGTTTTATGAGCCTTCAAGAGACACATTTCCTATGAAAATCTCTCATCCTTGAAGCCTTTGTGTGTTCGTTGCCTTTAAAAAGATCTTCAATTTTGTTTCCGTCCAAAAAAAAAAAAAGCCTCACTATCTGTGAGGCTTTTTTTCTTTGAAGAGCCTTCATCTGCCCTTGTATCTTTGCAAAATACCCCATATTGGCCTTTTTTCCCCTTTGCAAAACTTCCCCTTTAACCTCAAAAATCCCTCCTAAGTTTTCCAAACCATCAAATCCTTCCTTTTAAAGCAAGTGAAATCCTTTCATTTGATTGCAACTCCCTTTTTCCCCACACCGAAAGCCTAATTTTAGCCTTAAAAGCTCTGTTTTTGGCTAAAAAACCATTTTTCCCAATGTACAGGCTAAGCCCCTTTTGGCCAGCCCCTAACTACTTCCCCTCCATAAGCCCAGGCGCTAAAACCAAGTGCTAGCCCGCAAGGCACTAATCGCATCAGAGAATCGGAGCAGAACATGCCTATTTTCTTTGTAAAACAAAACTTTCGATGCGATAGTGTATTGGGTCTGTCGGCTTTGAAATAATTCTAGTAGTTGATCTGAATAGATCTGACGGCCCATGCTCACTCCATCGCGCCCTGATCACACCCCGTTGTAAAACTCCGATGACCCTCTCCACCGTCGATTCGCCTTTTAATATGATGGTCCTCGCATCCTCACTCTGATTGCAATCTCAAAGTTTAAACTGTGCCATCCTCCGTCCCTCCCGATTGCAATCCTCCGACGTGATCCTGGCCATTGAATCCACAAGAACCAATGGCCAGGATTCGCCATCATTTCGCCATGTGTCCCTTGATTGGGCTCCTTCGATCCAATCACAGTCGTCGATCTCTCATAGATTCGACGGTCAAAAGCCAAATTGCACCATCGCTCATCGGAGTTTTGGCCCTCCCATCACTTCCATCCGATTAGATCGCAACTGTCCATCCTTGATGATCTAACGGCTCAGATTTCCCCCGCCCACTAACCATTTTCTCCGCCTGTGCATCTCCTCCGTAGATCTTAGCCGTTCATCCATAGATTGGACGGTCCGCAATGAAACTGCCGTCCGTTTGACCCCACCTCTACCGACAATGCATCTCCTCAGATCACGCTCCGTCTCCTACTGTCTGATCAGCCCGCTCCTGATCTGACGGTCCTCAGTAATATTGCGCAGTTTGGGCATCCAAAGTTTAATATTTCAAATTCACGCGATATGGGTAATTTTCCAGAGCCACATGTCATCCAGGACCCATATCGCGTTGAAAAAGTGAAAACCACTCCCCTCCCTTTTGGCCACGCGAAACCAGCGGTTTTGTATCCCAAAACCACTTCCCCACTTCGTCGCCCAAAGTCTCATCTGTGGATCCCAACCGTTGATCTCTGTAGATCAATGGTCCTCGTTGCATTTCACACTTTCTTCACAATTTCTCATCGTGCAACCCATGCATTGCATCGGAACATCACAGCCATCGATCTCCTCCCAAGATCCGACGGTCCAGGTTATATCACCCTCCGCTAGTGACCAGGTCCCACCACATCCGCCCATTTCATATGTTGTCTATGAATTTTCTGTGTATTTCTTTCGAAGGCCCAAACCTTGGGTTTTGCATTAAAACATTATATCATCCCGCCAAGCATTAAAATTTTATGTTTTACATTAAAGTTTTTTCATGTCGCCCGAATTTCATTAGATCAATTTCACTGTTCACTGCATGTTTCCACCACTTTCCATTACATCCACAACATTCGCTTCTGTTGCGATGCCATCGTCACGGCATTCCACCACACCCATCCTCCCACTGCATGGATTTCTTAACAGGTTTGTGTGTTTTGCAGGTTATAGACGGTGAAAACCACCATTGCTCATGGTCACTGATATAGTGGCACAGAGCACAGATGAAGCCTTTTCAGAGCCTGTGATCACAGATAAATGCCTGGGAGGGCGTTAAAACTTAATTTTTCATTAAAGAACAGATTTAATCTCTGAAGAACCTCTCCAGCTCTAGTAAAGCTCAAATTTCGTAGACAGAGTCAGTAATGAAGCGACAAAGAGTATCAGTGGGTAATCAGAGAGTTTAAGGCCTGTAATGGAAGAATTTAAGCTCTCATTCATTGTTTAAAAGGAAAATGTACTAGATCGAAGACCTCACGATTAATTTAGAATGCCTAAAGAGTCCTATAGCACAGAAAACAATATTGACAGTGTTTCACATCAGCAGAAGTTTCCTCTCGAGAAAGGACACAAACTCATACTCTTTTATTCTACCTTGTGTCCCCAAGAAGATTTACACCTGACAGCAGCCCTAATGCTACCAGAGCATTTGTTACACAGTATGGCAGGCCTCATAGTCATTTATCTACCTTTTTGTTTATTCACCAGAGTACTATAGAGTGTTACAACCAAAGTACACCAAGAACATACCTGGAGTAAATTTCAGCCTGTCGAAGACCACTCTTTCATCCAAAGAGTACTAGAAATCAATGCATAGATATTAAAACATAATGGGCCTCGAGCCTCTTCTCCTACTCTGTTTTAATGTTGCATTTAGTGTTTCTTCTACCTCCTCTTCCTTTCTCTTAGCTATAAAACTCATGAAGAAACTCATTGTAAGGGTTGTTGATCTGATATCTGTGAATTGCAAGCGTTTCTCTTGAGATATAGTTCTTTGTGTAAAGTTGTAAGATAGGCTGAGGAAGATGTTTTCAGACTAAATTTCAAGCTGTTGGAAATGTTGTACATGACTGGTGTTGCTCTTTAATATGACAAGCACATTTCTTTGGATCCTGGTTTAAAGCAGTGGTGATGTTTTCCTATCTCTGTCTCTATTTTCCTTTGTAATTCATCATATTTCAATTCTTCTGGTACGCATCAAAAATCTAGTTTAGGATATACCCTCACATGGTACCGTAAGCTTATGCTCTCCCTACCTTCGATTTTTTCTACTGATTGTATTATCTGGGTACTGATTCAAGCTAATTTAACCAGTGTAGTGGCTAATATTTACTGCTAGCTGATGTATGAATTAATGAATCTGTCCTCAGATGTTCTTGTTGGGTTTTAATTGAAAGAATTGGGATACTAGGAATTCGAATGTTGATTCTGTCTCACTAGGGTCCCTTTCGATTAATTGAACCTTTCTAAGTTCCCTTAAGTTGGGTGCCGAAGCATTGAGAGTTCAAAGTCTCTCTCTGATCTCAGGCCTTCACATTTGTGTTTAAATCTTTAATGTTTCCTTTGTCTGAAGATTTAACCATTAGGAGTTGGATCACAGGTGTCTAATGGCATGCCATGTCCCTGGATTTGACTCCTAAGCGGTCATCTTGGAGGTTTCCTTGGTATTTCACCTTCTTTCCATCATTTCATGTTACATTATCATCTTTAAGATCCAATGCTTTAGATGACTAGCCCAATCGAAAGCCTGCATGTTGAATAGCAAGTAAACCCTTCGTAACTCCATTACCAAATGGTCTCAAGTGTTCTCTGAATCTCTCCCTTTACCTAAAAACCTCTTTTCTCATCCTTGTCTTGTACTGAAACCTTCCTTCCTAGTTCCCAACAACCAAACAAACAATTAAACAAACAAACAAACCCGTGCCTATAACAGGTCTAAAACCTTAAAATAGAGCTTCAAAGACATATACCTTTGCCTATACAGAGAGATCCCTTTCTGGACCCAAGAGGGCTAGGTCCTGAGGTCTAAAAGTGGTTCTGATGTTGTCTCATATTTTGGTATTGACAAACTTGCCAAAACATGGAAACCCCAACATAATGGCGACTCCATTGGGGACTTTGAGAAAAATACACCTTTAAACACTTCTAAGACTCAAAGAAGACCATAGTAGCCTTATTTTTGTGGTTAATCACTGTGGTGGACAGTACACCCCCTTGACACATTTGAAACCTTCCACTTGGCGACTCCATAGTTCCTTAATGATTAAAAGACTCCACTGGTAATCAGTAGGCCTGCTGATTATCTTGGTTTACAAAAGAGTCCACTGGGAGACTAGCCTTCATTACAACATCAGCCATATTAGAAGTAATAAGTAGGATTAAGCGGCTTTGTTTGAAGACAACATTCTGGCTTCAAGAACCATTCACACAAGAGCTTATCCAAACCCAGACCCACCTAGAATATTTGACAACCCCGAGAGTATCCTCAAGAAAGATCCTACACCTAGAAGACCAACTATCTCTAGACATATCCATAGAGCTAAATCTACACATAAATACTTTACAGCTCTATCAGACCCTCTGTTTGACTTAGATTTGCGAAACAGTCTACCCAGAACTAGGTCATTCAGTACTCTAGACCAACCCGACCTTGAGCTCCCTAGTTCACCATCTCATAGTGGTCAACACAGTAGGGATAGAGAGACCCCTCCATCTACACCTATCGATATTCATTTCATTCAAAACTTGAGGCTCTGCCATCCTAAATCTTCTCAACAGACTTCTGCTAGTTCTAGCATCCCTGTCATCCACATACCTGCTGCACAAGCAAATCATTTACCTCATCAAAACATCAGTATTGCAGCCTGGTATGCACCTCTGGTATTACCTCGGCATCTAGTGCCTTTACCCAATGATTACCAATCAAAGATCCCACACTTCACTGCTAACGAGTCTACCACATCTCAGCACCATGTAGATAGGATGGAAGATTCCTTTGACTATATGGAGATAGATGATGAGACAATCAAAATGAGAATATTTGCACAGAGTTTGGGAGGTGATGTGAAGAAATGGTTTAAGGGCATACCTCCTAATAGTATCTAGGATCTTCCCTCCTTATATCAGACCTTCATAAAAAAATCGGAGGTCAAGGCCAATCCTCTCTAAATCTTAGCAGAATACAAGAACCTTAAAATAAATGTAGGAGAGAGTGTCCATGACTACTCTACAAGGTTTAACAGTGTTTACAATGCTCTTCCTCCACATATGAAACCTCCCCAAGGTATGGCCTTAGTGAAATACCCTGAAGGTTCTGATGCTGATATGGCCTACCAGCTTAGGGAGAGATATTACAACACATTGGAAGATATGCAAAAGGGAGCAGTGAGTGATGAGGCTAACCTGATTGAGAAGAAAGCCAGAATGAGGGCTAAGAAAAGGGTAACATATAAGGATGATGCTGTAGCTTCCACATCTGACCCCAGGTATGACCATCTAGCCAAAAATTTGGAAAAGCTAAAACAAATGATGGAAAAAATGGTTGTCTCAGTCAGTAATCAGGACAAAAACCAAAATAATAACCAGAACTAGAACTTTAGGAGAAACAATACTACTCCCAACAGACAAAGAGATTCAGATCAACAAGTTATTCCCCCATTTCAAGAGAACTTTCTTGATGAAGATGAGGGAATCATTGAAGAGTCTGAGGGAAACACAATAAATATGTTTGAAATTGAAAACTCAATCCACAATTGTTCCACAGAAGAAGATCAACCCTCACCCTCATATTGGGATGAGGAAAGATTAGAATTTGAGGATTGCAAGCTCGGGTTTGAAAATGCTATCATGCAAGTCAGAGAACAATATGAACTTAGAAGAAAAAGGAACTTAGACGACTCCAAACCAAATTCTTCTAAGATTACTATTAAGAAAAGGCTTGAGAAAACTTCTAAAGTAACTGCTGAAAGTAGCAAATCAACAGCTGAAAGTTCTGGGAAGAACAAAGAAAAGGACAACCAAAATACCGAAAAAAAAAGTCAACCAACTAGTAGCACTAGCACTGCAGTTAGTGCTCCTGATAAAATAGTTCCTAACACTGTACATAGTGAAAATCAGCACATCGATTCTACCACTAAGATAGTGGCTAACAAAACAGAGTCGAGTGTTACGAAGAGTCAATCCACCTTCAATTTGGAGAGTGAGATTGCAAAATTAAAATATTCGTCCCACTCTCTGATGTGGCCACTCAGGATGTATATAAAGGCCAAATTTTGAAAGCTTTAAATCTAGGTGAAAATAGCGACACTGTCAACCTAAGTGATGATCAACTGGCCCTTCTGTTTGGCCCAAATATAGAAGGGAAGTTTCAGGAAGGGGTAGTACCTCCTTTTTATATCAGTCTCAATATCCATGACAAGATCCTTCACAACGCAATGCATGACTCTGGGGCATCTCACAACTTAATGCCTAAGGTAGTTATGGAGAGCTTAGGACTAGAGATAACCCGTCGTTACAAAGTTTTATATTCATTTGACTCTAGCAGAGTAAAATGTCTTGGCCTGATCAAAGACTTGTGTGTGAACTTGACCCAGATTCCAGCAAAATATATGGTTATGGATGTTGTAGTGGCAGACGTGCCACCTAAGTATGGGATGCTATTTTCAAGGTCATGGGGAGCCAAGCTGCAAGTTACAATGCAGATGGATGGGGCATATGCCACAATCCCTATCTTTAGCCAACTTAGGAGACTATATAGAGAGGCACAAATGAAATTCTTGGTCAGCAGCCCTAAAAATCCTGAAAATTCGCCTCTGTATTCTGTACACACAGATCTGGACTCCTTTATTCTCCGCAACGATGAATCCTTAGAAGAGCCATAATTAGAAAACAGAGATACAAACCATTAGACAGTGCCCAGAGATTTTAACATAATGGCCACCCTGGACTTGGAAGAAAATGAAGAAGAATCCTCTGGACAGTGCACTAAATCTGAAACTCAGAGTGAGCAAGAAACAGAATAAAAATAGCCATCTAGTCACCTCGCTGAAGCCCATACACCACATGAAGAACAAAACCCTCCACACCATAACACGGACCCCACAGAAAGCAATAACAATGGAAATAGTGTTGGGGAGGAAGACACTGATAAACACGAAAATGATCCCATATGGGAAATGAATTTCGATGGGTCCTGTACTAGAAAGACTACAGGAGAGGGAGTGTGGTTACATAACACTGACAGTGACCATGCCAAGAGTCATACCTTCAATCTGAACTTCAAGTGTACAAACAATATCGCTGAATATGAGGCTCTTATCCTAGGCTTGAATTTATTGAGAAAACTAGGAGCCCAAAAGATAGTTGTACATGGAGACTCTGAGTTAATCATTAAACAAGTGAATGGCGAATACACAGCAAAACACCCTAGGTTGAGAGCGTACATGAATGATGCCATGGATTTATTGAAAGCCTTTGTGGAATATGAGCTGGTGTTTGTTCCTAGGAGTCAGAACACAATTGAAAACGGATTAGCTTGCATAGCTAGTTCATATCATAAGCCTCCCAGTGACAAAAAAATCATCATTCAGAAAAAATACATACCTGCAGTGCCTGACAATGAGAAATATTGGCAGGTCTTTGAGGGCGATAAGCAGATTGAGGATTTCCTGATGGGCAGGAACGAGTTTGAATTCTCTGATTCAGACTCTAAATCTGATGATAGTTGCCTGAGTGAGGAACCTCCCGACGAAGAAAAATCACCACGTAGTGTAGAAATAAGCACTTTAACTGAACAGATTGGAAATAAAACCAAAGAATATAAGAATGCAGATAAAGAGGAAATAGAAGTGTTGCAGGCCAAAGATAAGAACATACCCCGAGGTCTGGCACCTTTAGAGGATCTTTTTTATTTCGATGATATAGAAAAAAAACCCACCATATAGCACTCAGACTCTGATGTCGAGGAATGCAACATAGGCACTGGAGATAAGCCTAAAATGATTAAACTGGCTAAGTCCTTACCCGCAGACATGAAAAATAAATACATTGACCTGTTCAAAGAATTCATTGATGTGTTTGCTTGGAGCTACGAGGACTTAAGGGCCTACGACACAAACATTATACAGCACAAAATACCTTTGAAAGAAAACCAAAAACCCTTCAGACAGAAACTTCGCAGAATTAACCCAAAACAACTGCCTGTAGTTGAAAAGGAAATAAAGAAGATGTACGAGGCAGGAATAATAGTTCCTGTGAGGTTCTCTGATTGGGTCTCGAACCTAGTGGTTGTGAGAAAGAAAACAGGTGAGATTAGACTGTGCATTGATTTCAGGAACCTTAATAGAGCCTCACTTAAATATAATTACCCTTTGCCAAAAATGGAACACATTCTTTAGAGGGTAGTAGGCTAAAAAAGGATCTCCCTGTTAGATGGTTTTTTAGGTTATAACCAAGTTTTAGTACTCCTAGAAGATCAACTCAAGACTGCCTTCACCACTCCATGGGGCACTTTTATGTACATAAAAATGCCTTTTGGACTGATAAACGCTAGTGCGACTTTCCATCGAGCGATGGACATAGATTTTTCAGATCATCTATCTGGATGACATAACAGTCTATTCCAAGACTGATGAGGAGCACCTAAAACATCTGAGAAGGGTTTTTGAAAAATGTAGAAGGTTCGTTTTGTCATTGAATCCCAAAAAGACTCTATTTGGGCTGCAGGAAGGGAAGCTTCTCGGCCATATCATATCAGAGAATGGAATTAAGATAGACCCTCAGAGGGTTGAGGGAATACTACAGATCACACACCCGAGAAACATTAAAGAGTTACAGTCCTTTATTGGGAAAATTAACTTCCTAAGGAGGTTTATTCCCAACTTAGCTGAGCACCTCAGGAATATGACTAACATGATGAAGAAAGGTGTAGGATTTAAGTGGACTGTAGAGGCTAAAAAGCCTTTTGAATCAGTTAAACTTGCACTCACTCGGGCTCCTGTCCTAATCAGCCTAGATTTTTCAAAATATTTCCTGATATTTTCCTTTGCCTCTGAGCATACAGTGGTTGCGGTTCTATTGCAGAAAAATCCAGAGGGGATGGAACAGCCCATTGCCTTCTTCAGCAAAGCTCTGAGGGATGCACCCTTAAAATATAACATAATGGAAAAACAGACCTATGCCTTGGTAAAGGCCTTGAAGGACTTTAGGGTGTATATACTGCATTCTCACACCATAGCCTATGTGCCTAACATAGTGGTTAAAGAAATTTTGTCCCAGGATCCTGATGGAAAGAGGGGCAAATGGATTGTTGTTATTTTAGAATATGACCTGGAAATAAAACCCACAAAATTGATCAAAGGTCAGGGCTTAACTCAATTAATGGCTGAATCAAATTTACAAGCCCTTGACATTAACATGGTAGATGCCTTGGATGAACAAGAATGATTGCCCGATCCTACTGTTGAAGAACAATTTCAAAATTCTCCTTGGTATTCTGATATCCTGTATGTGCTCACAAACCTAAATGCCCCTCCTGATCTATCAAAGACTAAGGCTAGATTCCTGAAACTAAAGGCCAGAAACTATTGCATATTGAATGAATTTTTATACTAGAAAAATTCAAATGGTCTATTGCTTAAATGTTTGCTTGAAACTGAAGCAGAGAGAATTAAACAGGAGTTCCATGTAGGAGAGTGTGGAGGTCACTTGAGTTGGAAAGCCACTACTAACAAAATACTCAGAGCTGGCTATTACTGGCCTACACTTTTCAATGACATACAAAAAATGATAATTGCCTGCCACAAATGCCAGATTTTCGAAGGCAAGAGAAAGCTCCTCCCTTTACCCTTACAACCCATTACTGTTGAGGGTCCCTTTTTGCAATGGGGCCTAGATTTCATAGGGGAAATACACTCTACTTCTTCTGCACAACACAAGTAGATACTTATAGCCACATATTACTTCACGAAGTGGATAGAGGCCATACCTTCTAGGAGTGCCACAGATTCTGTCATCATTAAATTCCTAGAAGACCACATCCTCTCTAGGTTTGGCTGCCCAAGAAAAATAATCACTGATAATGCTGCTGCTTTTGGATCCAAGAAAATGATTGATTTTTGTCACAGGTACCAAATAGCACTCGGTCACTCAACTTCTTATTACCCACAAGGTAATGGGTTAGCTGAATCATCAAAAAAATGCTTGGTAACCATCATCAAAAAGCTATTGGAAGAGAACAAAAAGTCATGGCATAACAAGTTAGTGCATGCTTTCTGGGCTGACAGGTTTACAACAAATAAATCCATTGGTATGTCACCATATCAGCTTGTGTATGGAACGGAGGCAGTATTTCCAACCAGCCTTGGGATACCAATGATTAAACTAGTCCAAGAGATCCAGACAGAAGAAGACAGTATGGTAAGGAGGATAAACCAAACAATTAATCTCCAGAAAACAAGAGAAGAGGTCTACAACAGAGCTCTAAAGGTTCAGGAAAATATAAAGAAGTTATTCGACAAGAGAACAAAAACTTATAATTTAAAAAGTGGAGATAAAGTGTTAAAATGGGACTCTAGGAGAGAGGACAAAGGAAAGCACGGCAAATTCGACAGTTTGTGGCAGGGTCCATACATCATACAGGCCACTGTGGGTCCAAATTCCTTTTTTCTGCAAGAGCTTGATGGTACAGATCTATTTGGGGGTCCTGTCAATGGCAGGATGCTCAAGCACTACTACTGCTGATATCCAATCTTCAGTTTCCATTTTCATTGTAAATACCATTGCTGTGTTTTATTTTCAAGAAAAGAGAAAATGCTTCAAAAAACAGAGAAGGAGAGGTTCAGACATGCTCAAAACTTGGACCTCTTAAGTACGAAATATCGGCTCTAACATGATCAAAACCTGAGCCACAAAAATTAAAGGAAGTTGGTTCTAACATGCCCAAAATCTGAACCAACAAAGGAGAAAAAGGGACCAGCTCCAACAAGCCCAAAACCGGAGCTGAAACTAAGAAGGAAAGTGACTCTAACAAGCTCTAAACTTGAGTCACAATGAAGAGAAGGATACTTCAAAGTTTCAGATTTCAAGCCTTCGGAATTTTGTCTCCAATTTTCTGCATTTTCAGTCCACGTGCAACTGTCTTATGCCTTGGATACACATCAAACTAGACTGTCTAATCCTAGTTTAACTGTTTTTAAAATTTATGTTGTAGAATGTAGAGAAGAAATTTGCTGGACAGTGTAATCCCAATAGATATTATATTTAGGTAGAGAAACATATGAGGCCAACAGTTTAATCCAGTCTCATGGAGTGATAAGTGTAGAAATTAGATTAGTGTGTGTTATGTTTTCAATAAAGAAAAAATGATGAAGAAAGGTCTGCCAATTCAAATGCACCTTGAAGAAAAAATTCTAGGATGGTAGGATGGGTAGGTAGATTGTTTGGGGAATGTTTCTGCTGATTAATTCCATCATGTTATATAGTTGAAATCAAATAGGAGATATGGTTCAAGGATCAGGCATCTAGCCTACTCCAAAGATCTATTTTCTGAATTCTTGACTCCTTCAAGAAGAAGCCATCCCCATGTGGAGCCACTGTTAGCCACCTATGAATTTTTTTTTCCAAGCAAACAGGTGGCTAAATTGTTTTATGAGCCTTCAAGAGACACATTTCCTATGAAAATCTCTCATCCTTGAAGCCTCTATGTGTTCGTTTCCTTTAAAAAGATCTTCACTGCTTTTTCTGTCCAAAAAAAAAAAAAAGCCTCACTATCTTTGAGGCTTTTGTGCTTTGAAGAGCCTTCATCTGGCCTTGTATCTTTGCAAAATAACCCATCTTGGCCTTTTTTCCCCTTTGCAAAATTTCCCCTTTAACCTCAAAAATCCCTCCTAAGTTTCCCAAACCATCAAATCCTTCCTTTTAAAGCAAGTGAAATCCTTTCATTTGATTGCAACTCCCTTTTTCCCCACACCAAAAGCCTAATTTTAGCCTTAAAAGCTCTGTTTTTGGCTAAAAACCCATTTTTTCGTAATGTGCAGGCTAAGCCCCTTTTGGCCAGCCCCTAACCACTTCCCCTCCATAAGCCCGGGTGCTAAAACCAAGCGCTAGCCCGCAAGGCACTAATCACATCGGAGAATTGGAGCGAAACATGCCTGTTTTCTTTGTAAAACAAAACTTCCGATGCGATAGTGTATTGGGTCTGTCGGCTTTGAAATAATTCCAGTCGTTGTCTAAATAGATCTGACGACCTGCGCTCGTTCCATCGCGCCCCAATCACACCCCGTTGTAAACCTCCGATGACCTTCTCCACCATCGATTCGCCTTTTAATCCGACGGTCCTCGCATCCTCGCTCCGATTGCAATCGCAAAGTTTAAACTATGCATCCTCCGTCCCTCTTTATTGCGATCCTCTGACGCGATCCTGGCCGTTGAATCGACAAGAACCAACGGCCAGGATTCGCCATCATTCCGCCATGTGTCCCCCGATTGGGCTCCTCCGATCCAATCGCAGCCGTCGATCTCTCATAGATTTGACGGTCAAAAGCCAATCACACCATCGCTCATCAGAGTTTTGGCCCTCCCATCACTTCCCTCTGATTAGATCGCAACCATCCATCCTTGATGATCTAACGGTTCAGATTTCCCCCGCCCACTAACCATTTTCTCAGCCTGTGCATCTCCTCCGCAGATCTCAGTCGTTCATCCACAGATCGGACGGTCCACAGTGAAACCTCCGTCCATTTGACCCCACCTCTACTGACAGTGCATCTCCTCAAATCGTGCTCCGTCTCCTACCATCCAATCTGCCCACTCCTGATCTGACGGTCCTAAGTAATATCGTGCAGTTTGGGCATCCGAAGTTTAATATTTAAAATTCACGCGATATGGGTGGTTTTCCAGAGCCACGTGTTAGCCAGGGACCCATATCACGTTGAAAAAGTGAAAACCGCTCCCCTCCCTTTTGGCCGCGCGAAACCAGCTGTTTTGTATCCCAAAACCACTTCCCCACTTCATCGCCCAAAGTCTCATCTGCGGATCCCGACTGTTGATCTCTGTAGATCAATGGTCCTCATTGAATTTCACACTTTCTTCACAATTTCTCATCGCGCAACCCATGCATTGCATCGGATCATCGCAGCCGTCGATCTCCTCCCGAGGTCCGACAGTCCAGGTTATATCACCCTCCGCTAGTGACCAGGCCCCACCACATCCGCCCATTTCATATGTTGTCTATGCATTTTTTGTGTATTTCGTTCGAAGGCCCAAACCTTGGGTTTTGCATTAAAACATTATATCATCCCGCCAAGCATTAAAATTTTAATGTTTTACATTAAAGTTTTTTCATGTCGCCCAACTTTCATCAGATCAATTTCACTGTTCACTGCATGTTTCCACCGCTTTCCATTACATCCACAACATTCGCTTCTATTGCGATGCCATCGTCACAGCATTCCACCACACCCATCCTCCCACTGCATGGATTTCTTAACAGGTTTGTGTGTTTTGCAGGTTACAAACGGTGAAAACCGCCATTTCTCATGGTTACTGATATAGTGGCACAGAGCGTAGATGAAGCCTTTTCAGAGCCTGTGATCGCAGATAAATGCTTGGGAGGGCGTTAAAACTTAATTTTTCATCAAAGAACAGATTTATTCTTTGAAGAACCTCTCCAGCGCCAGTAAAGCTCAAATTTCGCAGACAGAGTCAGTAATGAAGCGGCAAAGAGTATCAGTGGGTAATCAGAGAGTTTAAGGCCTGTAATGGAAGAATTTAAGCTCTCATTCATTGTTTAAAAGGAAAATGTACCAGATCGAAGACCTCACGATTAATGAAGAATGCCTAAAGAGGCCTATAGCACAGAAAACAGTATTGACAATGTTTCACATCAGCAAAAGTTTCCTCCTTAGAAAGGACATAGTACTCATACTGTTTTACTCTACCTTGTGTCCCCGAGAAGATTTACCCCTGACAGCAGTCCTAATGCTACCAGAGCATTTTTTACATAGTATGGTAGACCTCATAGTCATTTATCTGCCTTTTTGTTTATTCACCAGAGTACTGCAGAGTGTTACAACCAAATTACATCAAGAACATACCTAGAGTAGATTTCAGCCTGTCGAAGACCACTCTTTCATGGAAAGAGTACCAAAAATCAATGCATAGATATTAAAACAGAATGGGCCTCGACCCTCTTCTCCTACTTTGTTTTAATGTTTCATTTAGTGTTTCGTCTACCTCCTCTACCTTTCTCTCAGCTATACAACTCATGAAGAAACTCATTGTAAGGGTTGTTGATTGGATGTCTGTGAATTGCAAGCATTTTCTCTTGAGATATAGTTCTTTGTGTAAAGTTGTAAGATAGGTTGAGGAAGATGTTTTCAGACTGAATTTCAAGCTGTTGGAAATGTTGTACATGACTGGTGTTGCTCTTTAATATTACAAGCACATTTCTTTGGATCCTGGTTTAAAGTAGCGGTGATGTTTTTCTATCTTTGTCTATGTTTTCCTTTGTAATTCATCATATTTCAATTCTTCTGGTATGCATTAGAAATCTGGTTTAGGATATACCCTCGCATGGTACCCTAAGCTTCTACTCTCCCTACCTTCGATGTTTTCTACTGATTTTATTATTTGGGTACTAATTCAAGCTAATTTAACCAATGTAGTGGCTAATATTTACTGCTAGCTGATGTATGAATTAATAAATCTGTCCTCAGATGTTCTTGTTGGGTTTTAATTGAAAGAATTGGGATACTAGGAGTTCGAATGTTGACTCTGTCTCACTAGGGTCCCTTTTGATTAATTGAACCTTTCTAAGTTCCCTTAAGTTGGGTGTCGAAGCATTGAGAGTTCAAAGTCTCTCTCTGATCTCAGGCCTTCACCTTTGTGTTTAAATCTTTAATGTTTCCTTTGTCTGAAGAGTTAACATGTAGGATTTGGATCACAGGTGTCTAATGGCATGCCCTGTCCCTAGATTTGTCTCCTAAGCGGTCATCTTGGAGGTTTCCTTGGTATTTCACCTTCTTTCCATCATTTCATGTTACACTATCATATTTAAGATCCAATGCTTTAGATGACTAGCCCAATCGAAAGCCTGCATGTTGAATAGCAAGTAAACCCTTTCCTGAATCCATTTCCCAATGGTCTCGAGTGTTCTCTAAATCTCTCCCTTTACCTAAAATCCTCTTTGCTCATCCTTGTCTTATACTGAAACCTTCCTTCCTGGTTCCCAACAACCAAGTAAACAATTAAACAAACAAACAAACCTGTGCCTATAGCTAGCCTAAAACCTTAAAACAGAGCTTCAAAGACATATACCTTTGCCTATACAGAGAGATCCCTCTCTGGACCTAGGAGGACTAGATCTTGAGGTCTGAAAGTGGTTCTGATGTTGTCTCATCTTTTGGTATTTCCAGACTTGCCAAAACATGGGAACCCCAACATACACAAGCTTGAAACAAAGGAAAAATCATTCTTGAAAGTGGTTTCATTTTTACACAAGCTTGAAACGTAGGGAAACTATGCTTGAAAATGGTTTCATTTTTACACAAGCTTGAAACATAAGGAAACTATGCTTGAGATATGTTTTAATGCCCCCCAAGCGTAAGTTTCTAGAGCACATGCCCCCCATGCTTCATTTCATTCAACTAAGTAGACTGCCAGTTATTAATAGTTGGATGGAATGAAGGTGCATTTACGAGATCAGATGAAAGATTCAACTTTCACTAGGAGAGGATTTGTTTCATTTTTTAATGAGGTTTACATAGGAAAAGAACTATCCTCATGGTGACCTGTTTCTTTTTTTGAAGAGGTTGACACAGTAAAAGGAACTATCCTCATAAACTACTATTTCTAATCTACCTACATAACCTATTGATTCATTTTTTAATGAGGTTGACACAGGAAAAGAACTGTCCTCATGGGTCTGTTTCATTTTTTAACGAGGTTGACACAGTAAAAGGAACTATCCTCAATGACAGGTTTCATTTTTTAACGAGGTTGAAACAGTAAAAGGAACTCTCCTCAATAACATGTTTCATTTTTTAATGAGGTTGACACAGTAAAAGGAACTATCCTCAATAACATGTTTCATTTTTTAACGAGGTTGAAACAGTAAAAGGAACTATCCTCAAGACCCACTGATTCATTTTTTAACGAGGTTGACACAGTAAAAGGAACTATCCTCACACCTGATTCATTTTTGCACGAGGTTGACTCAGTAACAGGAACCATCCTCAGAAACTACTTATTTCTAATTTATCAATCTACTCTCTACAATCTACCTACTTATTCATTTTTTAATGAGGTTGACATAGGAAAAGAACTTTCCTCTTAACTCACTAATTCATTTTTTAACGAGGTTGACACAGTAAAAGGAAATTTCCTCATTAATCACTGATTCATTTTTTAACGAGGTTGACACAGTAAAAGGAACTATCCTCATGGGCCACTGATTCATTTTTTAATGAGGTTGACACAGTAAAAGAAACTCTCCTCACGGCAACATGTTTCATTTTTTAACGAGGTTGACATAGTAATAGGAACTCTCCTCATGTCAACATGTTTCATTTTTTAACGAGGTTGACACAGTAACAAGAACTATCCTTGCCTACATGTTTCATTTTTTAACGAGGTTGACATAGTAAAAGGAACTTTCCTTGGGAAACGTGTTTCATTTTTTAACGAGGTTGACACAGTAATAGGAACTATCCTCATATACATGTTTCATTTTTTAATGAGGTTGACACAGTAAAAGGAACTATCCTCATGACCTACTGATTCATTTTTTTTCAACAAGGTTGACACAGTAAAAGGAACTCTCCTCATAAAAGTTGTTTCATTTTTTAACGAGGTTGACACAGTAATAAGAACTCTCCTCATGGATACCTATTTCATTTTTTAACGAGTTTGACATAGGAAAAGGAACTATCCTCGCGTAACTTGTCATGCCTTCCAATGGGAAGAAAGACATGTCAAGGTACACTCCTTGATCATGGCTTCCAAAAGGTCTTCATCAGATGGAAGAAAGATTCTCTGGAAGGAACACATGTCAAGGGACTCAAAAGGGATAGGAACATCATGTTCAAATAATCCCATAGAGTTTTCCATGTCAATTACCGTATCTAAGTCATAGGAAATCGAGCACACAGTGAGAGGGTCGCTTGCATCGGTAACTGAAAACATGGGACTGGTTGCCACATAATTAACCTGTGGTGGTGTAGATACCACTTTAGTATAAGGATCATTCAGGGATGTCGGATTATTGGTATTCGAATCAAGACTAGGGAACGAAAGCTGGTCTACAGTCACAATTTTTCCATTGTGAGGGAAAGACATCACGCAAAAGAGTGTCGATATGACAGCTTTCATTGCATAGACATAGTCTTGCCCAAGGAGTAAATTGAAATCCAAGGGGTTTTGAACTACATAAGATCAATACAAATATTTTTACCTTCCAAAGTAAGAGAAAACTTAGGAAGGATCCCTAAAGGTTCACTAATGGTTCTGTTAAAAGCTTTCAGATTCTGCATAACAGGCACAAGTTGAGGGGAACCTAAAGCTTTCCAAGAAGTTGAGGATAAAATACTAACATAAGCACCTTCATCTACATGTGTGCAGCATACATTCTTACGAAAAGCCTGCACAATTATTTGAAAAGGGATGGAAGAAGGAAGACGAGGTTCTATCAACACATATTTCATTAAAATTGGAAAGTTTCTATTACAAGGACTTTAACAACAAACACATTTCATTAAATTTAGAGTTATTCAATGGATGTGGAATTTAGAACTTTAACTAGATTAAGTTTGAAAATCAGTTAGTTCACTACTTTGAATGTATCTATTCACCATATTTTGGGATAAAATTATCATGATAAACTATATAAAACAAATTTATATAAAGTTGCAGAAGAAAATCTTTGACGTCTTAATCTTGGACTCTCTACATTATTTCTTCTAATATTTTTAATGGTTCCTCTTAAAAAGTTGATTAATATTATTTCATAACAAGACAATTATATATATTAGTATTATTAACCAATTTAATTATAATTTTAGATAATAAATATCACACTAACTATGTTGACTTACTATTCTAGTACAAGGTTGGCACAATTTTAATACGTCCATAAAATTTATTTAATGATAGAATTTTATCAATATGTCTGTTACCATAACAATTTTGATTTCAGGTACTATTAGTAATTTTGTTTGCATTGATTATCATATTTTATTATATAATTTAGGAGGTTGATGAACATTTTATCATCAACAAGAGAAATATTACATATTAAGAAGCATATTATGTTTAATTTTATTCTTTGAACTCAAAACCAACATAAGGACTTCATTACCATAATTTTCTTGTAAACTAGCATAGATTCATCTTATATCTAGATCTACGAAGCGCCAACAAGGATAAATTTCAGAGTTAAGATGGATCTAAGTTGGTACTCTTACTTTCAATAATGGATTTCCTCAGGCCTTTAAGTAGGCTCCATCATAACGAATACGACAAAAAAATATCATGGGCTATGCAATAACATGGTCTTGTAAAGCAGCATCGATAAACCCATCAATCGACTATCTCAAATTATCTTAACTAGTCTATGACTTGAACATTTAATGGGGACCTCCTCATATCCTAGTAAACATTGACATGTACAAGTGTAAATGTTTACAGGAGGTCTTGTAATATTGAGTTGTATAAAGCTTCTCGACACAATCACAATATTAACTTAAGGTAACATAAGATTAACATTTTTAGTAATGTCAAACCAATTAGTGACCATCAATACATCAAACATGGGGGCACAACAATATCAATATGCAGTAGGGATGTGAAAGTAGCTCTAAGTAGGAATCAATTAAATCATATTAGTATCTCTAACATCAAAGCAAGATATTATAGTTACAAATAATAGACTAGATTCCTTGATGTCTTTTTTTTTTCCTAACAACTCTCACCCCCAAGTTCCCCACAACCCAGGAGGGAGTTTTTTTATCAAAATATGATGGTGTTGTGAGTATATCAATGTAAGACATGGCAGGTGGTGTCTCCCTTGCAATTTTTTCATTCAAACTAGTCTACCAGAAAGTTACTAAGTAAAATGTGTTTTATGCTAAATTTTATAGCTCCACTTAATGCCTTTAAAAAAAGCAAGAGGAGGTTTAGACCACTTGGAAATAATTATCAAATAATTAAATTTATTTAAATGTCATTTAGGATTCATTTTCAATTAATTGTAATTTGTAAAAAAATGTCATAATAATGGTGCAAAAAGTATAAAGAAATCCCTTTGTGACCCTTCTCTTGAATGAGCCTTGAAACTCCACTTAACGATCATTAACACTTAATTATTCCATGTTTAATTGGGAAAAGCATTTTGTTTTACAATGAGTTTTATTTCAAAAACAACATTGTCACATTTATACACTTGTATTAAACCACACGATAAGAAGATAGAAGCCATAAATAGCTTCTAAGCTATTGACTTTTATGAAATAATTGCAAATACGAGTTACTGATTTAAGAATTCATAGTTAGAAAAAGTTATGGATAAAAAATCAAAATGGTTAATTTAAAATGCATTATCAATTAATTTAAAATGTTTATTTTATAAAAAAAATGTATCTTTGCTTACATTTAGAGTTTTATTTCAATAATACATTACATTTATAAACATGTATTATGCAAGCATATAACTAAATAGAATTCAGGTCTTATTGGCTTCTATGAGATTATATCAACTACAAATTATGTATTTAAAAGTTGAAATTTACATAATGTTATTATGGATGGAAAAATCAATTGACATATTATGGTGCAAAAAATTTAAGACATCCATTTATGGTTCATCTCTTGAATGAGCATGAAAATTCCACTTAACACTTATAATCAAATAATTGTTCCGCATTTTATTGGGAAAATCATTTTTTGTTACATGTAGTTTTATTTCATAAACAACAATGTCACATTTATGCATTGATATCAAACCATATGATAGGCATCCAAAAGTCAATAAATGGCTTCCTAACTTATTGACTTATATGAGATGGTTGCATATATAAGTAATTGATTTAGTAATACACAGTTATAAAAAGTTATGGATTGAAAATAAAATAGACCACAAAGAGCTCAATATCAATTAATTCTAATTTGTTTTTTAGAAAATATATCTTTACTTATATTAAGATCTTAAATAATTTTAGAAGTACAAGACATTTATAAACTTGTATCAACGAACATAACTAAATAGAATTCAATAAATAGGTTAATGTGTTGTTAATAGAATTAAGAATTGAACTTTACAAATTGTTAATGTGGATCGAAAAATCAAATTTCATCTGATGAAAACTATCAAAAAACATACTTTTATGACCCATCTTTTGAATAACCATGAGTAGTCCACTTCTCTTTTTCTTTTCCTTTTTTTAATTGGAATGAAAGCAAAGGAATTGTCAGAGTAGTTCCCCACATTTTGTAGATGGCGAATTGAGTAAACCATTGGCCCCTGATTATAGAGTCTTGCCCCAAGGGAATAAAAAAGAGTCAAACCCATGATCAACAACAACTTGCAACAATATCGAAAAACTTCATATCTCGCTCTAGACCACTTGAACTAACTCTTAGGGCTTAATGAACAGTCCACTTAACATTCATTATCAATTAATTATTTCATGTTTTATTATGAAAAAACATTTTGTTTTATATGTAGTATGATTTCCAAAACAACGATGTGACATTTATACACTATTATTAAACCACATGATAGGAAATGAAAGGCAATAAATGGATTCGGTTTATTGACTCTTATGAGATGATTGCATTCAAAGTAGTTGATTTGCAAACACATATAAGTTATAAAGGATTACAGATTGAAAATCAAATGCCTTCAACTTGAAAGAGTTTGAAGTCATTGCTATGTCCCATTGTCCACTAGTCTAAATAGTCTATGTAACACTTATTATCAACAAATTCTAATATTTGTTTTTAGAAGAAATTATTCATAGTTCATGGTTATTATATACCACATTAGTACACTTATATTAATCAATATAAATAAATAAAAGTTGAAATCATAACTTTGTGCCTTGTTGGCTCAAATGATATAATTCCATTTTATCTAAAAATACAATTTTTTTTTTTCACGAGGGGAAAGCTCACGGGAAACCCGGGTGTACTTCCCCAGAATTTCTGGATGGTACGTGCGGTAAACCGTTCAGCGGACTTTCGGCGCCTGACCCCAAAGGACTCAAGGATCGAACCCGTGACCTCCCTCAATAGAGAGGCCCACGTATTGGCTCACTACCACTTGAGCTAACCCTTGGGGCTAAAAATACAAATTTATAAAAAGTTATCATTGGACAATGAAATGAAATTAATTGCAAGTCAAAAAATTCAAAGACATAAACCATCTATCATACATGTTCAATGAAACCTTAACACTCTACTTAGCAATAGTTATCAATTAATTATGTTTTTTTTTTAAGAAATGAAAAAGTGTTTACAATGAAGCTTGATTTTAAAAATTATATATTACATTTATACACTCATATTAATGCATGTTATAGGCAAATAAAAGTCAACAAGTGACTTTGTTTCTTGCTGATTTCCAACATGATATTGATTTTAAAAATTATATATTACATTTATACACTCGTATTAATGCATGTTATAGGCAAATAAAAGTCAACAAGTGACTTTTTTTCTTGTTGATTTCCAACATGATATGATTACAATTAGAAGTATTAATTGATTTAGGTATATTCAAATTTACCAAAAAATATGGATTAGGAAATTATCTTCTAATTCAAAAGTTCAAATCATTCACCTATGGCCCATTACATGTGTCTTATTTCCTATTACCCTGAATAGTGCATGTAGCATTTATCAACTAAATTATCTATAATTTTTTTAGTGAGAGTTGTAATTTTTTTAGTATAATTTCAAAATTTATGTTTCACATTTATATATGAGTATTAATGAATATAAGGAAATATAAATCAATAAAAATAAAAATAACTTTTTTTCCTTAATGGATCACATAATATGATTTTAATGACAAATATTTCATTTAAGAATGCATATTAAAATATGCATACATTTGGAAAATAAATATTTGGTAGAACAAATCCAATGAAAAAATTATTATAAATAACAATAAAAATGTGCATTAGTATAGTTTTCAATTCCCATATAATTCAAAACAAATAAAAATTCATTCGAAATAATTCACAAAAAACCATGTCCAAGTTGCATTGAAAAATTGGAATGCTCTTGTGAGCAAACTTATTAAAAAAATTGTCTTCATCCATTACAAGTACATGTTCTATTGAACACTCAAATGTACTCATGTTTCTCTTTGATACAATGAAGTTTCTTAAGCAATGGAAATAAAACTTGCATAAGCCAAGTATCCTGCTCTTGTAGTGCATAGGATTTTATGAATATGTGATTTGACTGGTTTCAAACAAATTAGTAAGGATGCTTTGATGTATCTATTAGCAATATATTTGATTCTTCATATTTATTTCCATATTAGGACCATACATCAATCAATTGCTCCCATAGAATTTTATTGTTCTCCCTGCTTTCACTTTTGTTTGCAAATGGAAACGAGACATGTTCCATATGAATTTAAAGTCTCCTTATCAATATTTGATTTTCCAAGCACTTGTTGGATGTACTTATCAGCGACATCTAATGTCCGTATTGCAACATCATAAAGTTTAAGCAATATTTTAATGCTTACCACTAAGCTAGTCTAAAAAAAATAGGAGTTATCACCAAACTGCGAATCTAGTCCTCTTTGAATATGAAAACTTGGTTCATCTCCAATGTATGATAGGAAGAATACTCCTGCAATTTCAAAGACGAACATCTTTCGCCTTGCATTAATTCACATCTTCATCTGCACTGCAACCATATATATGACATTAACATATATCCATTTCAACACTTCATGAATTAAGAACATCAAAACATAACACTTCAAAACATTTAAAAAATTATGTTAGTATATATTATAAAACTTTACCATTTGTAACAAAGCGAACTTTACGACTTAAAAGGCAAACGAAAAACATTGTTATAGTGGTCCCATTCAAATGAACAAATTAATGATATGTCTAGTTTATTCATACAACCTAATACATTTATTTAATTTGTATGGAACAAGTAAGTATGTGAATAAATTGACACACCACTTGAATGGTTGATTTTAAGAATTAGAATTATTGGTTTAATTGTAATTGACAAATATAATTACAATGGTCCAATTCAAGTGAACAAACTACTTAAATGTCTATTTCCACAAACCTAATACACTTTTTGAATTTCAAACATACTAATTAATTAAATATTATTTTCTAGAGTATATCTTTAGTTGTTTTGGGTGCTTATTGTAGAGTAATACCTACTTTTATTGCTGGTGCTACATACACCCTAATATAGTTTTTTAACTTTTACGGAAAAAGAGAAGCTATAAGAACACGGCGAACCGTCATTCAAATCAATCATTTTAAAGAAGTCTAATGACAAGGTAAATTACAACTAAAAAAATAATTACAATGGTCCAAATCAAGCAAATAGACCAATTATCAATTAGTTTCAACATACAACTTGGTCCATTTTTTAAATTTCTATAAACTAAGAAATTTTAATATTAACACATTAAGCAACCATTCAATCAATAATTGTCGTTAACACAATATCTTACTAGCAATATAAATAAATAAAAATACATAAATTCTACTACTGTGTTGGTATCGTGAAATACAAGTCAACTCAAATTAATAAAGGCTACAAATATAATAAAGTCATGGTGTCTTTGGAATCTCAGTTGCAGCATTGTCCTTAGAATCATAAAATATATAAATATATGACAATTTCAAATGAATTAAAATAGACACAAGTTAAAAGTGTTGAAAAGTGTAACTAGGATCAGTCTTCATATTGACTATGTAATTATGTATTTATATAAAGAAGAAGACAAACATAATAAAATGTATTTTTTTTATGCTTGCTACATTGGTTTCATGAGAAAGGTTTTATTATAGGTCAATAGACATCTTCTTGATGTCTATTAGGATCTGTCTTCTGATTATAAATGTATTTTAGAGTCATGTATATGAAGTGTCTAGTCAAAAGGATATGCTCCAAAACCTTGTCATTTAACTGTGAAGGAATGGCTCATGACAGCTCTCATGTCAACCTCATTAACGCTAGGATATAAGCCATCCAAATCGGCCTATGGACAGTGGTAAAGTCGGCCTACAAAACAGTTTGTAGGGTTGGCCTAAAACTGGAACAGTGCACTATATATATTGATGGATCTGCGGCTCATTTGAACACAACGTTTGTGGATTGTTCTGAAGCAGAAAGTGCGGATACGTCTGAGATCTTCGGACAGTTCTAAAGTAAGAATTCAGATGGTTTACAGTGATAAGATGCAAGGATGAAGAACTAAGTTTTGCAAAGTCCAGATTTGATGCGAAGTTTGTGGTTAAGAATTACGATAATTCTGTGAACTATCTCCAAATTACAATGTGAGAAAAGAAGGAAGGTAAATCTACTCCTGATCTACTGTGCGTGAAGGGGAGGTAGTATATCTCAAGTGAAGAAGCTTCAAAGACATGCGAAGTGAAAGGTCTCGAATGACCTTGTCTAATATCTTAATAGAAAGAAGTTTGTGGAAAGGCATTACTATGCAAAGTGTAAATACGTTCTAGAGCAGCAAGAAAGTTCTTTGTTTAGGGTAGTAAGGACAAAGAAGAATAAGCAGAGAAGAAGTGTTTGGGTAATTGAGACAAGATCAAGAAAGATAGACTTAGAGACTGAGCTCTCTAGTGTTGGTGCAGGACAATGCAGGTTGGTGCAGAAAAGAAGGATCAACTTTAAAGGACAAGAAAGAAGTAGTGACAAGGTCTTGGAGGCATACATAGGTCAAGGGTCTGAATCTTGGTCATGGTACTTGTCATTTGAAAGTCTATAAGAAGAATTACTTGCGGGTTTTTCCTCTCCAAGAGGGAGAGGTTTTGGCCTTGGCTTGAAGAGCCTATATTTGTGTCTCTTGTGTTTTTGACAATTGACTTGATGAAAGACGTAATAAGCTAAGAAGAGAATACATAAGTAAAGTAAGATCACTAGTAATTATCAAGGAGAGAATTTGAATTAATCACCGCCCTACCAAATTCTCAACATGGTGTCAGAGCTAAAGGAAGGGCTACTTAGCAAAGAGGCACTCAAGGAAGCAAGAATCAAAGTATTCAAAAGATTCACTCTTCAAGAAAATAAGCTTTGCCATCAAAGATTTATATTCAAGACATTGTTGGAAGAGACATTATCTTTTGGAAACATCCTTTGTCATCAAGGATTCAAGATCACCTACATTGGAGAATTTAATCTAAGAAGAAGTTCCTGACTTCATCTCCATCATCATCAAGGAAGTTGTTGAAGGAGAAAGTCACTTACTCAAGTAAGTATCTATGACTATATCTAAATATGTCAAAATGACTAATTTTATATAGAGCAACAAATTGCTTCGGTAATCAAACTTCAATGCATGGAAGAAAAGGACATATTCGAATCTAATTGAAAATGAAGTTATGGGATTCATCGAAGGAACTACAATTCAACCTCCAAAAGAAGACATTCTAGCATATATCAAATACATGAAGGGAGACATAAGAGCCCGAAGGATTCTTATAGAATCCATAAAAGGCTCTCTCATTCCCTATGCATCAAAACTAGAATCCTAAAAAGAAATATATGATAAATTGGTGGAAATTTTCTCTAAAGGCTCTGCAAAGGAAATAATATCCCTAAGACAAAAACTATACAAATTAATAATGTCAAGAAAGGAAGGAATAATTCCATATATTATGGAGATTTTCGCAATACGAGATCAACTACAGAAATTGGGAGAGGTAATGTCTGATGGAGAAATACTCACTATGGTACTAAATGCTTTACCGAAAGAATGGAGAGGTTTCACTTCAAGCATAGATGGGAAAGAAGAAGCCATGTCATTTGAAGGTCTAGGTAAGATAGAAGAATCAAGATTGAAGGCAAGATCAAGTGTAAGGAATCAAGCTTTTGCAGCCATAACCAGGAAGAAAGGAAGATTCGGTAAATTTGGTCCTCGGAATAAGAGAAGAAATATGAACAAAGCATGATGCTTTGGGTGTAATGATTTTGGGCATTATAAATGAGATTTTCCTAAACTTAGAAAGGACAAGGGGATAAAGGAATAAGCCCATGTCACAAATGAAAGGGAAGAACTTGATGCAAAGAAATCTAAGAAAGAAGAAGCGAAAGATCTCTATTATGATTCAGATCATCTTTCGCTAAGTGATTTCTGTTGGTTGTAAAATAGAATGATAGGTAGCAAAGTATATTAATAGCATCATAGAAGTATGGAAGGAGCACTTGAAGAAGTAGCTCATGGGAACCTCACTGATAAAAACATTGATGGAAGATAGTCATCAAGATCAAGGGTCATCATTCAATAATCAATAAAGAAATAGCTGTTGACATTTTCTAATGGATTTCTCTATGGATTCTCTGGTTAGAAAGAAAGCAGAAAGGTTTCATTGAGAATTCTATGCTACAGAATTCTGGGATTAGGATATGTTGACATATTGATTAAGCAGGTCAAGGGAATGAAGTTCTTCATTCTAGTAAAATTTCTACAGGATGACTCAAAGGGAAAAAGGTATGAGGTACATATATTTATATGCTAACACTAGATGTTGTAAATTCATGTCATATGGTTGTAGGTAATGGACTTCTATCTTTAGAAGCACGATGTAATATTCATTTTTCAAGAATTTCTGCAATCTTGTCCTCAAGGACGCTGTATAAGGAAGATAGTGTGAAAATAAGCAGAAATGGACTGAGATCCCCTTGTTAATTCATAAAACACTTCTCTTCCAGAAGATGAGCTCAAAGAAATAAGCCTAGAAGGCTTATATAGATCTCCCCAAAGTGGATCTATCAGAAAATGCTCAAATAGAGAGCTACAACAATACATGAACATAATCATTAAACTCTACCAAACTGAATACAACATAAGATCAAATATATTACAACCACCATGTACATTAATATATCAGAAAAAATATACAGAAATATAATGAGGAACAACCCCTCATTCAATAAGAATCATCCTCCAGTGAGTAAACAATGAAATACAAGAGATGCAACAACTGCATAAAATGCCAGAGAGCAGTGACAACACTGTCTCTAGGAGTGTAGTTGCTGCTATGGAAATGAATACATGAAATATGACTGAAATATAGAAAGAAATGTCCAAGAAAAGAAGAATGGGCTCCAATACAAGATTTCTAGCCAATCTAGGAGAGATTGCTAGAAATGCCGAAAAATGTACAAATGTGACAATCTGACTTGTCACTACAACTGAATCAAAATATACAATGACGCTATGGCAGATCTGAAATAGTGATGCCCTCCTCTGATAATTCTCTTCAGCAAAAGGTTGATCCCTCTACTCAAGAACAATCCCCCTGATGACCCCAAATGGCTCTCCCAACAACTGCCTTTGAAAATAACGTAGTTTCTGCCCAAGACTGTGCTGTGACCCACGACTGCTGTTCGCAACAACATGCCAATTGAAATTGAGCCTAGAAAAGTTTTAAATATCAATGGCATTCTGGATAGTAACCAATAAAAAAAGCTCCTTAAAATTTTACAAAAATATAAGGGAACCTTTGCTTGGGACTACCCAGGCATGAAGGGTATAGATCCTCAACTATGCACACATCACATCTATATTGAAAAGGATTCTCGGCCTATTCAGCAGCCTCAGCGGAGGTTAAAACTGCATTTGAAAGACATTGTAAAAGATGAATTACAAAAGCTGCTAGATGTAAATGTCATTTATCCTATTTCAGACAACAAATGGGTCTCTCCTCTAGTAGTCATTCCTGAGAATAATGGTAAGTGGAAAAACTATGTGGATTACAGAGAACTGAATAAAACAACACATAAAGACCACTTCCCCCTCCATTTTATTGATCATGTCCTTGATACATTAACAGGAAAGCGGTTCTTATCTTTTATTGATGGTTTCAGTGGTTACAATCAAATCTAGATAGCCCCTGAAGACCAAGATAAAATGACCTTTACCTACCCCTGGGGTACATTTGCCTATAGGGTATTTCCGTTTGGACTATGAAATGCCCCAACAACATTTTAAAGGGCCATACTCAACAATTTTTCTGATTTAATAAATGAAGGGCTCGAGGTTTACATGGAAGAATTTACTCCATATGGAGATGACTTTGATTAGGCACTAAAAATACTAGAAAAAGTATTGAAATGATGTATTGCTACTACATTATGTTTGAGCAATGAAAAGTTTCACATGATGATGACTGAAGGAGTAATCCTAGGACACTACATCTCTGCAGCTGGAATACAGGTAGATTTGACAAAGGTTGAGGTAATTCTTTTGTTAGCCACACCTTGTACTCAGACAAAGTTATGTAGTTTCCTTGGATATGTAGGGTACTATCATAGGTTTATAAATAATTTCTCACAAATTGCCCCACCCTTGTATGCATTAAATGGAAATGTTGAATTCCATTGTTCTGACAAATGTGACACTACTTTTTCAGATTTGAAAAAGTTGGTCTCGACTGCACCAATCTTATGCGGCCCCAATTGGGAGCTCCCTTTTCATATTTCCTCAGATGCATTCGAAACAATGATAGGGGTAGTTCTCAGTCAGGAAGAGGACAAGAAGCCCTATGCTATTTACTATATCAGAAAGAATATCACTCCTGTCTAATTAAAATATACAGTGACCGAAAAGGAGTTCTTGGCTGTCATTTATGTTATTAATAAATTTAGACATTATATAATTGGCTATCAAGTATTCCTATATACCAATCACTCGACCATTAGATATTTAGCTAATAAACCTATTACAAATGGAAGAGTGACTAGTTGGTTGTTTCTTTTATAGGATTTTGATATAACTATCAAAGACCTTCTAGGAAAGGAGAACGTAGTTGCAGATTTCCTGTCTAGAGTTCCAAAGTTAAATGATCCACTAGCAATGAATGATTAGTTCCCTGATGAGAATTTGTTAGCTGTAGCAGTAAAGATGCCATGGTACATAGATGTAGCAAATTATCTGGTAGTAGGGAAGCTACCAAGACACTTGAAAACAAAGGAATGAAAGCTGATTGTTTAGCGCAGTGCTAGTAGATTGGTGGATATCTTTTCTATACAGGAGCTGATATGCATATACGTAGATGCATCCAAGAAGACAATATTTATGACATCTTAAGGGCCTGTCATGATGAACCATGTGGTGGCCATTTTGCAGATCACAGGATGGGGTACAAATTATTACAAATGGGCTATTATTGGCCTACAATTTTTAAATATGCCAAGAAATATGTCCAGGCCTACAAAAGTTGCCCAAGAATGGGTCACCCTAGGAAACATGACGAAATGCCATTGCAGCCACAGTTGGTAGTGGAACCTTTTGAACGGTGGGCACTGGAATGTGTTGGGCCATTAAACCCACCATCAAATTAGAAGACCTACATATTGGTTGCCACAGATTACATAAAAAAGTGGGTAGAAACAGTGGCTTTGTCGAGAGCTATAGAATAATCTGTGATCAATTTTATTTTGGAGCTATTTGTGCGGTATGGCTTACCTAGGGAAGTGATAACTGATGGAGGGGCACAATTTGTGGGAAATAAAATCATGACCACTCTAAAGAACCACCATGTCACCCATAGAGTCACCTCTCCCTACCACCCGCAGGCGAACGAGTAGGTTGAAAGCACCAATAAAGTCCTTAAGGCAATTATCACTAAAACAGTCTCAACACATCGCTAGGATTGGGCTACTAGACTACCAGAGGCCTTGTGGGCTTATCACACAACGTGGAAAAACACCACCAGATATTCTCCGTACCATCTGGTATTTGGAAGGGAACCAATTTTTCCTATTGAATTTGAAATAAAGACTCTGAGAACAACCCAAGAAGTGGGGTTGGATTTGACGAAGGCGCAAATTACAAGACTCCAACAAATAAATGAATTGGATGAAGCATGGCTACTTGCTCTACAACGCATTGTAATTATTCAACAAAAATGAGCTAAGTGGCATGAAAAGCTCATAAAAAAGAAGACATTCCAGAAAGGATATTGGTTACTGCTCTACGACTCCAGATTCCAAGACTTCCCGGGTAAGTTACAAATAAGATGGATTAGGCCATATGAAATTCAAGAAGTGCACAACAATGATACCATTACCTTGACCACCATAGATGGATCTGGCTCTGCCTTTCGAGCCAATGGACACCAGTTGCACCTCTATCATAAACCACTTACGAAAGATTCTTTCTTCCAGCAGGTGTGTGACGACCCCACCATCCAAATTTTAGCTGCAGGGGATGATGGCCCGACAGCTTTAAGTTCATAAATTTTGTTATTACCTCTTGTAAATATTGTATATATGTTTCCTGCAATTTGTAGTTCTTCTAATTGTTGTACGTTCCATCTCTTTTTCATTATTTTGATGCTCACAGCCGCATTTTTTGTTTGTTTGTTTGTTTGTTTGTTTGTTTTGTTGTTCAACCCATTGAACAACTGTTGTTCAATCGAATTGAACAACTGCTATTCAATCGAATTGAACAACTTCTATTTAATTGAATCAAATAACTGCTGTTCAATTCGAATGAACGACTGCATTTTTTAGTGTGTTTATTTTTGCTGTTCAATCAAGTTGAACAATTTCTATTCAAACAAATTAAACAACTGCCATTCAATTCAAATGAACGAATATTTTTTTTGTTGCATAATATTTTTCTGTTCAACCCATTTAACAATTGATGTTCAATTTAATTGAGAAACTGCTATTCGATCGAATTGAACATCTGCTGTTCAATTTGAATGAACGACTGTGTTTTTTAGTGTGTTTATTTCTAGTGTTCAAACATTTGAACAATTGTTGTTCATTTGAATTGAACAACTACTGTTCAATCGAATTGAACAACTGCTATTCAATTCAAATGAATGACTATTTTTTGCTGTTCAATTGAATTAATCGAATAATTTCTTTTCTAGCATGTTTTTTTTCTTTTTTATGATTTATTTTCAAACAACCATTCTTCCTTTACACATCCTTGCCATAAAAGCCATTTTAGGAAAATGAATTGGCACCTGAGAGGAGAAAAGTAGTGATATTACTAATATTATGATCTTTTGAAATTTTGATGGAAATCTCTACTCCAGAAACTGACATGGTTTATCTGTATAATGAAGGGTTGGATATCTTCTGTTCATACATATTATTACACAATTCATTTTCGTAGTCTTATGCTGGTAGATATTTCTACACTCTCAAGTAGTAATTCTCCTTGACATGAGGATATAGGAATAGGAGTATTAATTGTATTGGCATTCTTTTTACTTCTTACACCATCCCTAACTCTTAAGGAGTTAATGAGCCTCCCTCCATTTATAAATAAAAAGAAAAACATTATGTCTATATGAAAATTTTTAAGAGAGAGTAGGGGGTATCATCACGAGCCAACCTACCATGATCATAAGGGTTTAACATATGACATTCCCACAATGGAAAACACACTAGGGTAGTGACCTTCTCGACAGCTAAAACTGCTTGAAGGACAGGAGGTCTCATCACGAGCCAACCTGATCACTCTGTTACAATCCCCATGAATGGCACTATGACTATCTGACCACCACACCAACATAGTGGTCTCTCCATAAAACAAGAAAAATGTCTACTTTAGAAAAAAAATAAAAGAAAAAAGAAAAAATATTATGTCTATGTGCAAATTTTTAAGAGAGAATAGGAGGTCTCATTACAAGCCAACCTACCATGATCATAAGGGTTTATCAAGTGAAATTCCCACAATGGCCAACACACCAGGGTAGTGACCTTCTCGACAGCTAAAACTACTTGAAGGACAGGAGGTCTCATCACAAGCCATCCTGATCACTCTGTTACAATCCACATGAATGGCACTATGACTATCTGGCCCCCACACCAGGACGATGGTCTCTCCATAAAACAAGAAAAATGTCTACTTTTAAAGAGAGGATTCTGGCTCATTTCTGGGTTAAAATAGCAACCCGTTGAGGCTATGAATTCTTCCTGGAAGTAGTGGCTCTTCTTGTGGTATCAAAGTATTATTCTAACAATAACCAATTACTTTTATATGCCCTATTTCCTATTGATCCATTCCTGAAATAAATGTACTACTTGAATAAGTGTTATCACTACCTACTCGCATAATTAAATATGAGTGAATTATCTTTTCATGTTGAATTAAGGGATGACAACATTGATCATAATCTGTCACCTGTCATGCTTCCTTCATACTATGCCGTCAAAATAAGACATCCTTTCATAATAATTTCTACTCTGATTTTCTCCCCTTCTTTGGTCATATCCACCTGATGTACAATTGTGATGATTACCAACTTCTGATCTTACTTCATGTGCATTCATGATTATTACCAACTTTCCTCTTTTCTTGAGCTTTAAGGCCATGGACGCCTTTCTCTCATTGGAGGGGGCACGAATATTCATAATGAGTAAGCATGCCAATTAACCATGTGACTCCCTTCGGATATGTTGATTGGACTAAAGGATCATTGCATGTACGTCATGAAGAAACATTTTTAATAATATATTTTTAAAGGTCACATGCAGTGTTTATGATGTTTTAACTAACAAAGCTAAAAGTTATGCATGCAGAAGAAGAAACCAATTCTGAAAACACAGTAGCCATGGGTGGAAATTCTCTCCGCAATGAACCCACAAATTTTCAAGCCTCAGAATCAGCTCGCAACATTCTCCAACAAGCTGGCTCGATTCCATATCTACATAGACTACAAGGGTTTAATACAGAGACAATAGTTTAATTCTTGCAAAACCCGCGGGAAGGGCATGCCGTAGTCAAAGGGAGAATCATACTAGTCTCCAAAGAAATCATCACTGAGGTCTTCGGACTCCCAATAAAAGGAGAAAGATGGACTGAAAAACACGTCCTTCTACAAGAAGCAACCTCAGTGTACCAGGACCTAGGTGAGCCATTGGAACAAAAAAGGAAATGTATTAATCCTACGTCCTTGCAACAACCTTGGCGAGAATTGGAAGTCTTCATTCAAAGATATATCACATGCAACAGAGGCCAATATGTGGTAAAGTCCTATCAAATTAAACTATTAGCTGTTCTCAAGCGAAAAATTTTAGTTAATTTTCCCTTTTTCCTTAATTCTGTATTGCATAATACTACTATTCGAATTAGAAGAGCTAAAAACCCTCAAGAAGTTTCCAGTCACTATGGATTGATTAAATTGATCATCATTCATGAGTTAAACAAACATCAGATAATGTGGGACATATTCGTCAATCCTGCCCTGCCTACCCTTGAAGAAAACCCTTATAGAGCAGAGATTGAACTCTCTAGAATTTCCATACCTAGGAGAGCAAGAGGGAAAATAACCCATGTTTTGACCACAAAAATAGTAAAATAGAGACGTTCTGAAAATTTACAACTACTGGAAAACACCGATGTATTTCCAGATGAGGTAGGACCATCCCATACACCACCTTTCAACCCTCAAAATATGTCCTTACAAGACTACGAGGAAGAAATGGCTCAAGTACTAGAGCAAATGAGAACATATTGCGAAATTGGAAGCCCATTTGAACAATCCGAGGAATAGAGGGAACTTTTGAACCAGTCTACCTCTGCTAGCAGCTTTGGCCATATTGAAATCCTACCTCCCCATGATGAATTAAAGGCCTTGAGTTATAACCCTCTGATAATGAATGGGTGAGTAGAGAATACTAGATAGAGAGAATATCTGAATCTGGAAACCAGTCAGGGGATACTGTTCTATTAGAACATGACACAAGTATTGAGACAGTTCCCATGACACCCAAAGAAAATGATATTCCACCTAGTCAGGAAATTAATGTTGAAAGAACCTCCCTGACACCTGAAGAGAACATAATTTCCGATAACCTTAGAATTGGCACAACTGTTCCTGAAATCGAATCCACTACTACTCCTTCTGCTGCCAAAACCTTTCTAAAAGAAAAATCAGCTAAGATTAAGTTAATAAAAATGAGCAGGAAATACAAGAAATTGAGAAAAATGGTAAAAAAACTAAGGAAATGGTTGAAATAAGCAGAAAAGGCTTGGAAGCCTAAGCAGGAATTAGCTACCATGGAAAACCAAACAGATTTTGTTACCCAAACGGTAGATACTGCTGAAATTTATGTATAGACTAATTTAACAGACAATGCTGAAGCCTTTCTATAGACTGATTTAATAGATATTGCTGAAGTTCATGTACAAAATGATTTAATAGATAATGTTGAAGCCTTTGTACAAACAGATTTTATACACACTACTTAAGTCTCGGTGTAGACTAATTTGATACTTACACGAGGTAAGGGGACTCAAACATAGGTAACACCTTCCTACACTCCCCTAGTAGAAAAAGATGCCAATCAGAAGCCTCGCAATGAATTAATTCAAGTTCAACATGAATTGGCCCAGTATAAGAAGGAAGTAGTACCCTTACAGGAACATCAGGCACTCCTAAAGCGATTCAAAGGCCTTTTTGCAACTGAAGACGAAACCTTTTCCCAACTTAGGGAAGAAAGGGAAAAAGTGAAGAAGGCACATGATCAATTGGAACAGGCTAAGAAGCAAACCAATATGGTTTGTTCTCTTTACTCATATATATTGAATTGCAGGGCACCAACCACTAATTATGCTTTATTCTTAGTATAAAGATATTTATTGTTGTAAATCAAAGCTGTCAGGGCAGGGAAGCCCACTACTTTTAAAACCATTGAAGAATTTTTCCAATGTTGCAATGAGCAGGATGAGCAGGTCCAACATATTTTGTGTGAATTGTGTTGGCACAATTTATTTCTAGAAGAGGATAGAGATAGTAACCCTAGTCCCTTCATAGGGGACGTTCAGTTCCAAAATTTCCTGTCCTTTGCCAAAAATTATACTAGATGGGCTAAGGCCTACAATACCTTTCATAAAAGAGAACAAGGCCTAGATTTGTGGGTCAGAGGGGAACCTACTAAACCCCTATATTTGTTTATTCAACATAAGAAATTCATGCAGCGGAAAGGAGTGATAGCCAAATTGGGATCTATTCACAAGGATATTGTGCAGAATGGGAGGGCATACTTCTAGAACATTCAGGAAGAAGCATTATTGGCAACCAAACAAAGATGGCTAGCCTCTACAAATAATGTTAAGAAAAGAGAACCATTTGGGTATAGGAACTTTAAAGCTGCTGCTTCCCGTTTCCTTCTGTACAACAACCTAATTTTGAACATGGGTCCTATGTGGATAGGGTGCAGATACAGATGCCCCATCATATGGTACCCTCCTGAAGACTATCATCATTATTATGAGTTACCAGAGGGACGCACAAACTCAACATTTGCAAAGATAAAACATAAATATGGTTTTAGACTATACAAGGAAGAAATATATCCTACATATTCTTTAACCCAGCTACACCTCAACCATTTGTTTGCACGAGGACCTGCAAAAAGGTAAGCAGGGGAGTATGTTGGGCCAAGGAGAAGGTACATTTTACCCCTATCTTTACCATGATTTGTCATTAATTTATATATATTTTTCCTTGATCTTCGCAATAAAGTAAAGGAAAATAATGAAAAAGTAAGGTATAATGAATTATTGATAAAAGATGCGTTAAATAGCATAAAAATGGATTTGTTGCTGTCTTTATTGATAGGGAAGTGAAATAGCCAAACCTTTAAACAAATGATAGTAGACAAGGAAAGCAAACAGAATCATATAGACTCCTATGAATCATCGGAATATGTAGAGGCATGCCTACTCTTGGAGTGTTCAGTCGATAGACATGAAGCGGTATGATCTCATAATGGGAAGGATCCGTTACTCTTTTTGATTTTGCCTTTACGCTATAAAATGCTGGAGGTGAAAGAAGGAACAAGATAGTTCATGTATTATAATTTTTCTGTAAAAAAACATATTCAGACAGAATCTTCAAGTTTGTGTTAATGTATTTCTCTATTGATTAATGAAGCAATTGGAATTTTCATTTTAAACGAATGTTACACAGCATTTTGTCACTGTCCTTGCAATATCCATCTCTCCCATTGGAGGGTAATTTCTATGATCAATAAGCAGTGTCATGCCTTGAAAATACCATAATTTCATCCCTTGCCATGAGGACAACATTCCTTCTGTTGACCATTTCCTGAGAAGACCACTAAAAACACCTATTTTTGCCTTGGCACTGGTAGCCCATTATGACCTCGCGCTAATGAGGCAGATTTACACTGGCCCCCGTGCCAGCTGGCTCTCTGTCTCAATTAGCTTCCCGCACCAATCTGTTTATGGATTTTTTTTTTAAATAGAGGCAAAGTATCGATCACAACAAATTTGTGGATGAGTCATAGGGAGTGGTTCGACTGAATAACCACGACCTTCCTCCTTTGGCCTCTTGTTTCCACCTTATGGGGAAACCTCCCAAGGGATAAGGCCTCCCCACCACTATTGTAGGGATCCCAACCTCCTCCTCTCCTCTATAAATATAGCCATCTTCCATTGATGTGCTAGTTTAACAGATAGATGAAAGTGTTAGCAATCATAGATAAGAGAAGCAATTATAGCTTCGGGAGAATAGTGCAGAGTGTGATTGGGAACATAGTGAGATCTTGGGCCTTTGTGTGTGAGGGTGTTGCAAACGTGCTTGGATACGGACCTGCCAAAGGAGAGCCTCAACATCAAGGCTTGGTTGTAAACTCCCCTTGTCTTTATCACAATAAAATGCAATTGATGTTTATCTTCCACTCTTGTTTACATTTATAATGAGATTTATAGCATTCTTTGATCAGTTAGATAGGTCGTAATTGTTTTACATTTGTCATGGTGTCTTGACTATCTGTACAGGTAATCGAACGTTGGCAGTAGTGTGTATCGAACTTGAGGAGAGCGACGGACCAAGAAGCTTCGATGGAAGATGACAACATAGCATCAGAATGAGGTAGGTCATCTTCCTTAATCTGAATTTCATTTACAATCTAGGAAGGTAGATGTTAGTATGTTCTTGTAGTTTCTAGACCCACCCTAGGGCTAGAGGGATTGCCTCTATCCATAGAGGGGATTTACCTGGAAAACAAATTGGCGACTCCGCTGGGGAATTTCCTTTGAGTTTGTTTCTCTTTGAGGTCTTATTCATTCGACAGATTTAGTCGAGCGACCATTTCCATACTTGTTCCTATGTTTTTCATCAATTACGATCTTTTAGTTTTTTCTTGAAGTGGTGAGTCTGGTCTTGGTTGGGAGAAATTATTTATTTTTTCCTGTTCAGGTATTGGCGCTTTTATCTTTCTGACAGTCGTGCTGATTGGTGCTAGTTTTCAGTTAGCAACTTGCACCAATTGGAAATTGGTGCTAGTTGTTAGTGAGCAAGTCGCACCAGTTGGCGCTAGTTTCACCCACAAAAGTCGGGCCAATTTCAGGGTGTGTGAAAAATTCAGGGTTTTCCCTAATTCCTCCACCTGTGTGTCTTTCCCTTCTAATCTTTTTCTCTGTATGATTTATATGTTCTCCCCTTCACTCAAGTGGGTTTGATTAGATTGCTGGTTTTGTTTTTAGGTTTTTTGTTCCTGTTTGGATGTGCATCCTTACATCCTAGTTTTTCTAGGATTGTGCATCAATTTCCTGTTTTCATGCTTCATGGGACATCACCCTGCTGATTGAGTCAGTCTCCTTTCTTGGTGAGCCATATCTAGTTGATTGCCTTTTGATTTTCGGTTGATTGAGTGTTCAAGTATCAAGAGTCTTTCGAGTTCATTTGGTCCGCTTGTTTTCTTGTGAGCATAGATTACATTGCTCATTGTTCAACTGAAAGATATTTCTATGATTGCTTCATGTAAAAGGGAATGAATGCCTTGTTTTGAGCTCATGCTTTGGAAGTCCTTTTTGTGCTTGACCTCATATCTCTTGTAGCCTTTTGAGGAATTTCGTTACAAAGTGTTTAAAAAAATGATTGCATTCTTAGTGTTTGTTTGCATCCCTTTTGCTTTCATCCTTCCATTAAGGAAATTTGTGTTCATTTAGTTTTTGTCTCAGAGTTTTCTTTTGATTAAAATGCATTAGATCACATTGCATTGAAAAGTATTTTTTGAGATTTATCATTAAACTTAGATTACATTGTTTAATGATTGAAAGCTAAAGATTGCATTGAGTGGATTATCTTTCATTAAAAGCATGCATTAAGTAGATTCTCATTTCATCAAAAAATGCATTGAGTGCATTCTTATTCTTTCAAATGAAAAAGGAAAGTGTGCATAGATTACAATTGCATAGTTTTCAAAAAGAATAATTTTGCATAGATTACATTGCATAATTCACATCGTTGAATGTTTTAGATTACTTTTGGATAGTGAAAGTCATCTAGTTAGGAAAAAGTTTCATTTGCAGTATTACTATATGTTGCATCATTGTTTGAGACTCTTCCCTTAACTAGATATCATTCATCAAATTGAAAGATTTATTTCCTCATATAGCTGCATATAGGATATTGTCATATGACATGCGGTAGGGCCTTGAAATTGAGACATAATTCAAGATCAACTATAAAATCAATTTGATTAACCTATGGAAGCATTGAAACCTAAACAAATTTTTTTAGTGGTTTAGGCTAGGGATGTGTTCCGGCGTCTTAAAACCTGTTAGCTGTCGTTCGCCATCTGGCTTTAGACAGCGCTAGTACAGAATTGTGCTCCTCGTATCGTCGAGTATATAAAGGGAGACCCCTCTAGGTTGCAATCCTTTTATCCATAGGAAGCTGAGTCTGCTGCCTTGTAATCGTGATACATCGAACACAACATTCAGGGAGACTACCTGCACGTACGTCAAGTCCTTGGTCATTTATGTTTCATTTGATCACCAAGGTGTATATGGTAGTTCATGGAAACTTGGTGTACCATCTTGCTTAGATTACCTGAGCAGTCATTTTGGTCTTTTCGTGACTCTCTAAAAGTGAAAAGATCATCGAGCTCTTGTTTTTTCACGCTCGTTTCAACCTGAAAGTGATAGAGTCACCTTTTTCCTATTTCTTGACTCTTAAAATATGAAACGGTAGAGTTTTGTTTCAGTGTCTTAAAAAATTAACTGTCTACAAAATATTCCTGGTTAAATTTATCTTCCTTAGTTTTTATTTTATGGTTGTTTCCAATGACAACTTTTTTGGAGTTTATCAACCCAGGAATCCCCTCCAAAGGGAATCCTGGTCCTTTTCCTGCTTTTGGGAATGTTGGTGCTCCTTATATGGAAACATTCTCCCTGCCTGGGTTAATTGTTGGGTTGCTTGTTTGGCTATTTTTCACTTATGTGGTCTCCAGTATTCTGCCCTATGTACAACGATCTCCTCCACTTGAACAACATCATGTTGATTCTAAAGCAGGCCTCTTCCCTTCTTCGCCTGTTTATTTTTCCTCCTCTTCTACTTTTCCTAGTGAAAGTCTAGATTATAGTAACCAGGTGGCTAAGAAGAATAAGAAGAAGACGAAAAATAAGAAGTCAGATAAGAGAGAGGCTAACTCTGCGGCTATTGTGCCTAAGAAACCTTCCCTTGATAAACCATCCAACCTTCCTCAGAAAGTCAAATTCCCTTGCATGTTGTGCAAAGGTGATCACCTTCTTCGAGACTACCCTAGAATTCCCAAGGTACTTGAAGCATGGTCTGATGGCCTTCCACCGTTGCCTTTGGCTTCTGGAAGTCATATTGGTGGCACATCTTTGACTAGTACTGATAAGACTCATAAGAAACAGGGTAAGATTACCAATCCTTGTAAGTTGTGTGAAGGGCATCATCCCATTCACCTTTGTTCGTACATGATTGAAGCCACGAGAGTGTAGGACAACCCTATTGTTTCTGCACCCTACCTACTGGTTGGTTACCAGAAGCTTTCTTTGAGTCCTTCACTAGTTGATTCAACGATCGGTCAAGAGTCATCCTTGGTCGCTCCCGTTCCCTCAGAAATTCATATTCATGAATCTGTTCCCGACCAACCATTGGTCGGGGAATTGGTCGATTTGATCCCGCCTGTGGTTTATTAGGTCTTTTATGTTGAGAGTGGATCTCATCCCCCTCACGTTATTCTTGTTTCTTCAAATTCCTTGGACTTGGAGACAGATTCTCCCATCCTTGTGACTCAAGAATCTACTCCTCCTGCTCCCATGGTGGAGGTCCAGGAGGATGCTCCTCTTGCTCTGATAACACCAGGGGATGAATATTTAATTTCTATGGTACCCCTTCCAAGTATTTTGGTCGCTTCCTTCGATTGGAGTTGATTTTCAGGATATCGCCTTCCTTCTTATGTGCCTTTTGAGATCACAATACATGCCTCCCATGTGGTCGTACCTAGCACCATTATAAATGAAGGTGCGTCTATTAGTGTTTTGTCTTTAAATACTTGGCAAGCTTTTGGTTCTCCACCACTTGTGCTGGTTACGCAGAATCTGTTGGCATTTAACAGAAGAACCAGTCAACCATTAGGGATCCTTCCGAAGTTGCTTGTTACTTTGGGAGGGAAAACTATCTATATAGACATGATGGTTGTTCCAGGCCCCTTGGATTTTAATTTACTCCTGGGGCACGACTATACTTATGTCATGGGAGAACTTGTCTCTTCCCTCTTTCGTGTGATTTTTTTTCCACATGAAGGTCGGATTGTGACCATTGATCAAATTTAATTCTTTGGTCATGACATGAAATCTGGTCCACCATCTTCCCTTCCGGGTCTTTATCCGTCAGTTTTATCTTCCCCGCCGCAGGTTAATTATGTGGCTACCTATCTCGTGCCCTCATTCAGTGATAGTGCCATTGTGCATCATGTGCTGGGGGCACTGGGTCCTGATTTTCAAGATGTTGTTGTCCCATCAGATGTGAACATCTTGGAATCCATGACCTCTTATTCGTCATGGTAAAATCTCGTCAGAGCATAGTTCGTTTTCTTGTGTCAAGCTCCTTAAAAAATGAAACAAGGTTGTTGGAGCACAATTCGTTTTCTTGTGTCAAGCTCAAAAAATGAAACAAGCTCATCCATGGATAGTTCGTCTTCTATGTCAACCTCGTTAAACAATGAATTAGGTCTGAGGATAGTTCGTCTTCTACGTCAACCTCGTTAAAAAATGAATTTGGTCTTGAGGATAGTTCGTCTTCTATGTCAACCTCGTTAAAAAATGAATTAGCTCACGAGGATAGTTATTTTAATGTGTCAACCTCATTAAAACAATGAAACACGTTCCCGTTCAATTCGAGTCTTTGATTAGATCTCGTAAAATCCCAGTCGAGTATTTCTCTTGGTATCATAATTGAACCTTCATTCCATCCACCTGTAAGTAACTAGCAGTCTACTCCGGTGAATACACTGAAGCTTGGGGGGCATTTACCTCGAATTGAGTCACCATGCTGGGGGCATGCAAACATTTTAAGCATAGTTTGTTTCTGTTTCAAGCTTGTGTAAAAATGAAACTGGTTTCAAGCATTTTATCTTTGTTTCAAGCTTGTGTAAAAATGAAACCAACTTCAAGTAGAGTTTCCTGATTTCAAGCTTGTGTAAAAATGAAACCATTCCCATTTTACCTCTCGTGATTGCCATTTTATCAACCTATTTTGCCAGATGAGCCTTGGTTTTTTCATTCCATCGTCACCGTTTGCTTGGCCGATCATATGCTTTCACTTGATTATTTTACCCATTCCTGGGGAACCTCTGCAATGAGTGGTCTTGTTAGCCAAATTATTAACCTTTGTTTGTTCTGAGTAGTTCCAACATCACCGGAACCAGTTGTTATCCTTTATACCACTCGTTCCTCCAGGAGGAGTCTACTTTCAGCTCTTTTCTGACTCTTAAAAATTGAAAAGATTGCTGAGACTCTTGTCATTTTGATCTCGTTAAATGGCTACGAAATGATATCTACCCAGTATACGTTTACCCATTTTTTGGGCTAGGATAGATTATTTGCGAAAAAAGGAATACCTTAGCCTATCGCGACTAAGAGGTTATCCAAGATATTGTTTTCTACCTTTTCGGATCTGTGAGACTACCTACGAAAAGGGATATGCTAGAGTTTTCTTTTCTGCTTCTTTTCAAACTCTCTAAACATGAAAAGATGCCGAGTTCTCCCTTTGTAAGACTCGTTAAACCTTGATGACATTGGAAATCGTCACCATGACGTTACTCGAGTTCCTCCTTCCTAGGGCTCGTAAAATGTAATAGGTTGGATTTGTATGAAGGACAAAATTATATGACAAGCATATGCTATCCTCTTCAAGCTTGTGTAAAATTAAATAGGCACTCACCATAAATAGTGGGGGAAAATGGAAGTTATTTGTCAGTTGTGTTGGAAGTATGTCACTCTTGAACATGACCCTTATCTGCAGTTCGTGTCGGGTTGGGATATCTTCATTCTGTCACTTTTCCTCCATGGGTTTGGGAAATCCATTTTCCTCTCATTCGGGTACAAATTTTGTCAACATGACCTGTGATCCTATTTGAGTCAAATGCTGCCAAATTCCAGAGTCGTGTCGCCGATATGTTCAAGAGAAAATCCTTCTGCAGTTTGTACATTCCTTGATCCTCTTTTTCAGTATTGATTCACACTCATATTACATCCTCTGTTTCATGTCGATGATGTGGGATTCATTATGATCCTCCTTCGATGGATCGCTTCCTGTCGAATTTAGCTCATTATCCAGGAATTTGATCTAGAGACACTTTTCTAGTACCTTAGAGCTTGCATGCCCTAATGGAAAGTTCTTCGCATTCGACAAAAGGTTCACATCATTGGCCTTCGTCAAGTGATTTCACGAGTGTTCAACTTCAGCTCACTGTTCACATTCCGTAGATAGTACTAGTAGTACCTTGAGTGCCATTGACATTATGGGTGGTTTCTCTCGCACTTGTTAACGGTTCACATCATATGGACAGTAATCAAGTGATTTTGTAGCATGTTTGAATTCAGCACATCTATTCACATTTTGGAATTTGTACTTTGATCGGGTGGTGTTGGAGCGCAAGACCCTGAGATTCAATAAAAAAAGTCCAGGTTGGGAGGAGAGATGAGTCATTCATGATTATATACATGATTCTTTATAAGGATGACTATGACCATACCGTGTGTCCTCTCGTTTTGATCCTCTCTATACAGATGGCTGTGCCCATGCCGTGGATCTATTTCATATGATCCCTTCATTCGGATGGCTGTGTCCATGCCGAGGATCCATTCACATGATCCTTTTCTTCATGGATAACTATGCCTATACCATGGATTCATGTATTTTCAACAGATATTTCAGTTATGTATATGTATCTATGCTTGATTTGCAGGTCTCCCAAGAGCAGCGTTTGGTTCCTTGCACGTACTTGTAAATCATTTGACCCCTTACTCATGTTCGGACTTCATACTTTAGGGGGCATATGTTACACAAAATTTTGTCACTATCCCTGCAATCCCCATCTCGCCCATTGGAGGGTCATTTCTATGATCAATAAGTAGTGTCATGCCTTACAAATACCATCATTTCATCCATTTCCATGATGACAACATTCCTTTTGTTGACCATTTCCTGAGAAGACCACTAAAAACACCTGTTTTTGCCTTGGTGCTGGTAGCCCGTTATGCCCTCGCGCCAATGAGGTAGATTAAAACTGGCCCCTGTGCCAGCTGGCGATCTGTCTCAGTTAGCTGCCTACGCCAATATGTTTATGGATTTTTTTTTTTTAAAATAGAGGCAAAGTTTCGATCACAACAACTTTGTGAATGAGTCATAGGGAGTGGTTCAACTAAATAACCATAGCCTTCCTCCTTTGGCCTCTTGTTTCCACCTTATGGGGAAACCTCCCAAGGGATAAGGCCTCCCTTCCACTATTGTAGGGATCCCAACCTCCTCCTTTCCTCTATAAATATAGCCATCTTCCATTGATGTGCTAGTTGAACAGATAGCTGAAAGAGTTAGAAATCATAGAGAAGAGAAGAAATTATAGCTTTGGGAGAATAATGCAGAGTGTGATTGTTTTTGTGTGATTGGGAACATAGTGAGATCTTGGACCTTTGTGTGTGAGGGTGTTGCAAACGTGCTTGGATACGGACCTGCCAAAGGAGAGCCTCAACATCAAGGCTTGGTTGTAAACTCCCCTTGTCTTTAACATAATAAAATGTAACTGATGTTTATCTTCCACTCTTGTTTACATTTATAATGAGATTTCTAGCATTCCTTGATCAGTTAGATAGGTTGTAATTATTTTATGTTTGTCGTGGTTTTATGATTTTCGTGGTGTCTTAACTATCTGTACAGGTAATCGAATGTTGGAAACAACATGTATCGAGCTTGAGGAGAGCGACAAACCAAGAAGCTTCGATGGAAGATGACAACATAGCATCAGAACGAGGTAGTTCATCTTCCTTGCTCTGAATTTAATTTACAATCTAGGAAGGTAGATGTTAGTATGTTCCTGTAGTTGCTAGACCCACCGTAGGGCTAGAGGGATCGCCGCTGTCCGCAGAGGGGTTTACCTAGACAACAATGAATTCTGATTATTCCTTAGCAGAAGGCTTCTAGAGGCTTCGAGCCCCGCCCTAGGGGTTCTCCTGCTATTCTGTGCTATATGTTTATTTACGTAACTTTGATTTTTAGTTATCCTTTGCATTTCATAGTATTATCATTTAATTGGTTAATTGCAGGCGTGATATGTTATAAATTATTTTTCACAAGAGTAGATTTATTGTTCATGTTCTTTTATCAGGAGTTGACGCTTTTACATTCATTAGACTAGTTTCAGCGCGATTGCTATTCAATTCTGCATATAGTTAATTCTTGAATCTTTTCATCAGAATTGTGAAATGTTTGGTTTGATTTTTAATTCCAAATGATGCTATTAGTGGATTAATAGATAATTCCATTGCAAAATCTAGAATAATTGGTTGTTGTTCAATTCATTTGGATTGATGTTCAATTCATTAAGGTAGCTGTTCAATTCATCAAAACATGCTGTTCAATTGAAATTTATTATTTTCAGCCTTGAGTGGTTATTTATGCACAATATTAGAACATAATTTGCTCCTTTGATTGATTTGAAGTATTTCATAGTTCACTTTCAAGTTGGTTTGATTGAACTTTGAGAATTAAACAATATTATTTACAACGATCTATAGTAGTTAACCTCCCAATGTCACTTGCATATATTTTTCTCTCACTCTTGAAATAACAAGACTTGCCCTAGGTTGATAATTAATGTAAAGCATTAAGGTTACCCTTAAAACAATCACCTTTTTGAACCAATGACAAGTATTCAATATTACATTGTTCTTGAAAATTATGGTCATCTTCACATTGTGAATATGTTTCAAAATTTTCTATTGAATTTAAAATTTGACTTTCTTCACTAGTAAAGAGAGGTTGTATATCATTGTAATCATCCATGCATTCTTCATTTTCTATTTGTGTAATTTTTTTTGTTGGAGGATATAGAGCGGATTTCTTTGTTGAATTAACATCATAAATAAACATATCACCAGATCTATAACTAATGAAAGAATCAACTTTAGCTAACCATGGCCTTCCTAATATCAATGGATGGCCCCCTAGGTTGTTCTTGGGATTTAAGATCATGAAGTTAACTGGATATTCCTAAAATTCTAAGGACACATATACATGTCTTCTAATACATCATTTGGCTGGACTACTGATCTTTCTACTAATTGCAGTAATGTTGGTGTATATTGCAGGTTTGGAAGCCTAAGTTGTTCCATGGTTTGTTTGATCATGATGTTTATGGCTGATCCTAAGAAAATCAATTTAATTGGAATCTCAATACCATTGATGTGTGTTTTTACAACTAGACTTCCTCGATCCAAATATTTTTTTAAGGCTATTTTTCCCATCACAATGTCTGCAATTTTTCCTACTAACTGAATACTTTTTACTTCTTTTGTTTTTCTTCTTGATTTTTTTATGCTCAACTCTCTTATTGTTTTAGCTAGGATAGGAATCTCTTTAATGGCCTGTAACAAAGGGAGTTTGATACAGATATTTTTCAATTCATCTAGAAAATCATAGTTAGGCAATAAAATTTGTTTTTCTATCACTCTATCAATCTGTAACCTTTCAGGGAAAGGAGGGTTAGAAACAGATAGTGAAGGTTTCTCTATGATAGGAGTTTAGTTTATTGGATTTTCTTGTTTTTGATTTTCAGAATTTTGATTCTGTTGAAGGGATGTCCCTTCTCCAGAATTTTTATTTTTCTGTAGAGAAATTTCTTCATCAAGATCATATTTTTCTTGAATAACAACAGAGGGATTTTTCCTGTAATATCCCGTTTCGGGGATATCTCTAAAACACGACAAACTCCAACCAGAGATGGACTGGGAGGGTGTTTACCGGATATTTCACCTCTAAAAAGAGGGCGAGATCCGGAGGGTACCTGGACCTTTCTAGACTCTGTCAAAGAGTGAAAGATAAACACACCAACTGGTATAGAACAATAATAGACATATAATATCATAGAAATAGAATACGGAAACGACGACAACTACGAAAACTACGACAACTACGAAAACTCATCCAAAAAACATAGAGAAGAAATGCTGAGCCATTTTATTAATCTGAGAAATGTAATGGAGTAAAATAGGCTAATCTTGCGCAAGGCAAGTGAGAAAACACTCTCAGAGAATACCAGAAATGGATGCTCTAGGAACTGCGTCCTAGCTACTGGAAATTTCCGTGTAGCTGCTACTGCTAGAATGGACTGAAGACTATGGGCTGATCCCGTTGTCGGAATGAGCTGAAAATCGACAAAGCTCCTCTCCTCAACAACCCGGACAAGATCCACAAACCATTCCAAGAATGGCCAACCCCAGAAATCACTAGAAACTACCTCCCTAGTGAATTACGTTGGCCTCCGAGGCACTGCACAGTGGCTAGATAGAAACAGCTGAAATACTGCCACAAACTCCGCCAAAACCCTCCGACAGGCAAAGGCTGGCCCTCTGCTCAAGATATCGGCTAATATCCCATAGAAACCCCAATATGAAGCTCCTCCACAGTGGACTACATCCTCTCTCCCAGTGACTGCGCAGTCTCTATAAGCTCCAGCTCCGCAACAAAATCAAACAATGAAACGACTCACAAAATGCTGAAAAACTAACCTTGCCCGAGCAGGCACTCGAAGTCCTCTGGGGCTAAGGGCAAGATCTCCGACCGGAGACACTCAATGCACTAAACAATGCTATAGACAGGCTAAACAACCAGCGTGCTCAAGAAGACAAATGTCTCACTCAAAAATCATCAACTCAAGAATGATCCAAATGAGGAGGCTCTTCCATCTTTTATAGCATTGGTTTCCCTCCAAAACTCGTCGTAGCCTCTCTGTCCTCCACATCCTCGTCCTTATCTGCGCAGAAGCTTCTAGAGTGCATGTAGGCTCCCCTTCTCTACATGGTGTGTGGCCCCCCTTGACCCCCCTTGAGTCACAACGTTGTGCTACTAGGCGGATGTCTTATTCTACTAAAGTGAGTTAGATCCTCTTTTCTCACTTTTTATTTATTTACAAACCATAAACAGAAAAAGTATACAAAGTCTAATATTCCAATTAGCTGTCGCTAATTAGGAATATTATAGTCCCCCCAGAAAAATGTTGCTTGCCCTCAAGCAACTGAAGTAATGGATGCTTCAGAATCTTTTCGCTCTCCCAAGTGGCATCCTCATCTGGAAAATTCTTCCATCGCACCAAGAATTCCCGGACCGTCCTACTCCGTAACCGCCTCTCCTTGGTATCAATAATGGCCTCTGGCTGCAACACCAAGTGCCCCTCATCATCTGTCGGTGGTAGCTCCTCTGTCACTGTTACCCACTGTCCCAACATCTTCTTCAGGCATGATACATGGAAAATGTTGTGGATCTTGCTGCCTTGGGGCAGCTCCAACTCATATGCAACCTGCCCAATCCTGCGTATCATGCTGTATGGCCCGTAGAAACGCGGCTTGAGCTTCTCATCTCCCTTTTGATTCAACGATGACTGTCGGTATGGATATAAGCATAGGTAGACCAAGTTCCCTACCTCAAACTATCGCTCTACCCGACCTCCGTCGGCATACAACTTCTGCTAGTTCTGCGCTGTAGCCATGTTGTCCTTGAGAGCTCGGAGGATATCCTTACTCTCTTGGATCCACATCTTGGCTCTAGGAGCCTTACTCGCACTGAATATCACATCATAAAATGATAAAGGATGGTACCCATAAAAAGCATAAAACGGTGACATACCAATCGACATGTGATGTGTCATGTTGTAGCAGTACTCCCCCAAATGCAACCATCTCAACCATGCTCGTTGCTGCCCACTGACATAGTTATGCAAGTAGCCCTCCAGCCACTTGTTAAATATCTCTGTCTATCCATCCATCTGTGGGTGGTAACTGGTACTCGGTGTCAACTCCGTCCCCACTAACCGGAAAAGCTCTTGCCAAAATCTACCCATGAAGCGGCTTTCCCTGTCACTGATGATGGTCTTAGGAAGACCATGCAACCTGAAAACCTCCCGGAAGAAGAGCTCGGCCACCTGTGTTGCTATGTAATGTGCGGATATGGCGAAAAAGTGTGCATACTTTGTCAGTCGATCAACGACGACAAAGATACAATCCTTGCCTTGCACCATGGGCAACTCTGTGATGAAGTCCATCGATATGCTCTCCCATTTTCCCTCCGGAATGGGAAGAGGCTGCAACAGTCCTGCGGGATGGATCATCTCACCCTTTTTCCTCTGACAAACATCGCACTCCATGATGTGCTGGAGTACGTCCTTCTTGAGGCCCCTCCATGAGAACCTCTCTCTAATGGCCCTGTAGGTTTTGGTAAACCCCTGATGGCCTGCCAATGGAGAATCATGTGATGCCTAGAGTATATTCTTCTTAAGTTGAGATCCATCAGTCAAGAAGATCTTGTCCCTGTAATAGATGATCTCATCGACCACCCTGTACCAGTCATCTGCCACCTGGCCATTCAGCACCTCACATGAAAATCGGTCCTTGGAGTACTCAACTAAGAGTCGAGCCATCCAATCTGCGTCCAAGATCATAAGAGATAACTTGGCTGGTCTACGTGAAAGGGCATATGCTACCACGTTATTCTTACCCTTGACATACTCAATTTCAAAGTCATATGCTTAGATCTTACTAATCCACTTCTGTTGCCTCTCCTGTAGCTACTTCTGCTCCAAAAAGAACCTGAGGCTGTTATGGTCAATCCTCACCCTGAATCTGTTCCCTACCAGATACTGCCGGAATTTGGCCAATGCATGCATGATGGCCAACATCTCCTTGTCATATATGGGATACAACCTCTCATGCGGAAGGAGCTTCTGGCTCTCAAAAGCGATAGGGTGTCCCCCCTGCATCAATACTGCGCCGATCCCCTCTCCCGACGCATCACACTCCAAGACAAATGGTTGCATAAAATTTGGCAACACAAGCACTGGGCAGCTACTCATCACCTCCTTAAGCCTATCAAAGGCTTGCTGTGCTGTATCTGTCCAACTGAATGCCCCTTTCTTCATCAAATCTATAAGGGGTGTAGCAAGCTATGAGAACCCTTTGATGAACTTCTTGTAATAGGCACATATCCCAATGAACCCTCGAAGTTCTATCACATTCTTTGGCTCCGACCAATCTCTAATGGCTCTAATATTCTCCTCGTGGACCCTCACTCCGTCCACTCCAATGATGTGACCCAAATACAACATCTCTGTCATCCCAAACTCACACTTGGAGAGCTTAGCATAGAACTGTTGCTCTTACAAGATGCGTAGCACTGCCTCTATATGCTGGAGATGCTCCTCCCATGTCCTGCTGTATATAAGTATGTCGTCAAAGAAAACCAATACAAACTTCCTCAGATGACTGTGGAAGATATGGTTCATGTAGGATTGAAAAGTAGATGGTGCATTGGTCAGCCCAAAAGGCATAACCAGAAACTCAAAGTGCCCATAATGACACCTGAAAGCAGTCTTGGGAATATCATGTTCCCTTACGTGAATCTGATGGTACCCTGATCTCAAATCAATCTTTGAGAAGAACTTAGCTCCTCTCAACTCATCCATCAGCTCATTGATCCTGGGTATAGGGTACCTATTCTTCAGAGTCTTCTTGTTTAGGGCCCTGTAGTCAATGCACATCCTCAAAGTGTCATCCTTCTTCTTCACCAGCACTACAGAAGAAGCAAACGGACTTGTGCTCGGTCTGATGTGTCCAAGAGCCAACAACTCCTGGATGGCTCGCTCTATCTCATCCCGATAGGCTTTGGGATGCCTATAGGGTGTAGTGATCACCACCTGGATACCCTGCTCTAGCTCTATGGTATGCTCAAACCCTCTATTTGGTGGCTGCCCAGGTGGTATAGCCCCAAACACTACCTCATGTCTGTCAAGGATAGCCTGTATATCTGGATGAACTTCTCGACCGGTGGTCTTTGCCTGTGATGCCCGCAACTCAACCGCCCACTCTATGTTTACCTTCTGGAAGTCTGCCTCCATATGGTGTACCGAAACTATCTGAGGTGGGTAAGTATACATCCCACAGATCTTCTCATGCTTCCCGGTCTTCTTGTCATCCCACTCCATCTCTAAGGCCTCCCAATCTGTGGTGACCTTCCCTAGCGTAATCAACCACTGAACACCCAGTACCACATTGGTATCTGGTATGTTGACCATGAAAAAGTGATCAGTCACAGTGTAAGTACCCATCGTCACTGCTAAATCTAGAACATAGTGGGCACACTGCATTGTCTGGGCTCCTGGGACCAAAACTGAAAACCTGTCAAAACTCTCGGTCGGTATACCTCTCCGTTCAACCATCTGCGCATCAATGAAATTGTGGGTTGCCCCACTGTCAACCAAGACTGATACTCGGTGGCCACGTACTGTCCCACGTACGTGCAACGTCAAACACTTAGGAACTCCTCGCAAAGCTCCAAGGGCCCCTCCTGTGGGTGCAAAGGCTGCACCTCCTGTCCCTGGAGGTGGAGGCGGCAACTGATCCCGGGTCATTTGACTATCTCCTACCTCCTCATCATCCTCCTCATCCTCTTCCCCACTTTCATCGGAGAATACCTCAATGAAGTGTGCTTTGCCAGTAGCACACCTATGCCTTGGTGCCCACGGCTCCTGACATGTGAAGCATAGCCACTTCTTCCTCAACTCCCTCCTGGCCTCATCATCTATCTGTGCCCGTCCTGGATTCCCCTTTGGAGGAGGAACCCTCACATCCTTCCCCTTGGGCTGGAAATCCTGTCTCTCAGGGTAAGATGTCCGCGTCCTAGGAAATGCATCCTACAAATCCCTAGTCCTCCTGATAGCATCCTAGAATGTAGCTGGTCTAGTGGATCTGACTAGACCTCGAAGTGGCTCTGCTAATCCCTCCACAAACATATAGATCATCCATGTCGCAGATATATCTGGCACCATCACCGAAACTCTCAAGAAATCTGCAATGTATGTCTCCGGGCTCCCTGTCTGCTTGAGCTTTGTCAGCTCAACAAAATGCTGTTCCGGATCCCTCCAGTCAAAACGCTCTATCAATCTCCTAGGGAACTCGACATATGTTGTAATTGTGGAATGCCCGAGTGTCACCATGCCATGGAACCACCAGTCCTGGGCCTCACCATCCAAATGTAATGTTTCCAACTTGATGGCCTTCGTCTCCGACATCTGGTTAAGCTGGAAATAAATATCCAACTTCTCCACCCAAGACTTTGCCGAACTGTTTGATGATCCATCAAATATAGGCAAATGAAATCTACTAGAGGCACGATGGGAATCTCCATCATGGTAATGCCGGTGCCCTCTATGATGGTCGTGGGGTCTACTATCCCGCTGGAGCTGCACAAAATATCTGAATGTGAGAGCATCCCTGAACTCTTTCTCGTAGGACTGATACTCTGCAAAGTACTCATCTAAGTGCCCGGGCTCTGCCTCCTGCTGGGCTTCTGCTCTTGTATCAGCTCCCAAGAAAGTGGGCATAGTAGAGCGGGTAGGTGCACAAGAAGCCGTCGGCTGAGGAGTATCACGCTGAGCAGCACCCTGCTCCAGCAAATGGTGGGATGCACCTGATCCCTCTCCGACCTCGAAAACCCGTGGAGTCTCACGCTGCCTAGCCTCCACAACTGTGAACCTTTGGCCCATCACCTCAATTTGTCGGGCTAAATCCTGCATCGACTTGAGGAGTGCCTCTCCAAACTGTTTGGCCTCTGTGTCATCTTCCATTGGCACTTCCTGCCTCAAATATACTACAAGCTCTACCTCTTTTGCGTCCTTCACAAGCTCTCTCTCCCGATCTGCGTTTTCTACCTGGGCACAATCTTCCTCTTCGTAGGTGGCCTCCAACCTACGCTCACGGTATCTATACTTCCTGCCTCTGTACGGTCTCTTTCCTGATGTCATAGACCACAGGATGAGCCAAAACTATGCTCTGGTACCACTATAATATCCCATTTCGGGGATATCTCTAAAACATGGTAAACTCCAACCAGAGATGGACTGGGAGGGCATTTACCAGATATTTCACCTCTAAAAAGAGGGCGAGATACAGAGGCTACTTGGCCCTTTCCAGACTCTGTCTAAGAGTGAAAGATAAACACACCAAGTGGTATAGAATAATAATAGACATATAATATCATAGAAAGAGAATATGGCAATGATGAAAACTACGACAACTACGAAAACTCATCCAGAAAACTTAGAGAAGAAATGCTGAGCCATTTTATTAATCTGAGAAATGTAATGGAGTACAATAGGCTAAACTTGTGCAAGGAAAGTGAGAAAACACTCTCAGAGAATACTGGAAATGGCTGCTCTAGGAACTGTGTCCTAGCTGCTGGAAACTGCTGTGTAGCTGCTACTGTTAGAATGGACTGAAGACTAGGGGCTGATCCCCTTGCCAGAATGAGCTGAAAATCGAAAAACCTCCTCTCCTCAACAACCCAGACAAGATCCTCAAACCATTCCAAGAATGGCCAACCCCAGAAATCACCAAAAACTACCTCCCTAGTGAATTACGTTGGCTTCCAAGGCACTGCAAAGTGGCTAGATAGAAACAGCTGAAATACTGCCACAAAATCCGCCAAAACCCTCCGACGGGCAAAGGCTGGCCCTCCACTCAAGATCTCGGCTAAATCTCCCACAGAAACCCCAATCCAAAGCTCCTCTCTCCCAGTGACTGCGTAGTCTCTGTAAGCTCCAGCTCCGCAACAAACCCAAACAATGAAACAACTCATAAAATGCTGAAAAAATAACCTTGCTCGAGCAGGCACTCGAAGTCCCTCGAGGCTAAGGGCGAGATCTCCGACCGAAGACACTCAATGCACTAAACAGTGCTGTAGACAGGCTAAACAGCCAGTGTGCTCAAGAAGACAAATGTCTCACTCAAAAATCATCAAATCAAGAATGATCCAAATGAGGAGGCTCCTCCATCTTTTATAGCATTGGTTTCCCTCCAAAACCCGTCGTAGCCTCTCTCTCCTCCACATCGTCATCCTTATCTGCGTAGAAGCTTCTAGAGTGCACGTAGGTTCCCCTCCTCTACGTGGTGTGTGGCCCCCCTTGACCCCCCTTGAGTCACAACGTTGTGCTACTAGGCAGATGTCTTATTCTACTAAAGTGAGTTAGACCCTATTTTCTCACCTTTTATTTATTTACAAACCATAAACGACAAAACTATACAAAGTTGAATATTCCAATTAGCTATCGCTAATTAGGAATATTACATTTCCTTTGTAATATCCTACTAGTTCTAAGTTGGACATTGTTAAGATATAGTGGAGTAATCATATAAGTTGGAAAATTTTGTCCTTCTATGTTATAAGAAATTTGAGAAATTTTATTATTTGGGTTTTGTAATTGCTGGGTAGGTAGTTGATTTGGCCTTTGTGGAAATGGTAATGAAATTTGTGGATTATGATTTTGGAATTGAGGTTGTTGATTATGTTGTGGAAAATTTTCGGGGAGGATAGTTTGGATAGGATTTTGGATATTGGTGATATTGAGAATATCTACCATAAGGATTTTTCATTCCTTGTGTCCAAGGTTGAGGCTGGGACCAAGGTTTCTGCCATGGCATTGATGTATTCCAATTGTTTTTTGGGGTATTATTATACATTTGATTTTTAAATCCTTGAGTTTGTGACCCTTGCCATAGTCTTCTAGAGACAAAACAAAGAGGTTCTACTGGTTGTGGAGCTACTTCTTATTGGAAAATAGCCTTAAGACTTAGTATAGAGGGAAATTTTTTTGTTTCATGGTTTTCTAGACAAATAACACAGGTCTCTATGACTTTTAAATCAAGAGGATATTCTCTTAAGGGATGTTTCTTTTTAGACTTAGGACATAAAAAATTTAAGGCATCGGTTCTAGCTTTCAAATTATTTTGTAATTTTAGGGTGTCTATTTTTTCGCTAAGACTCCCTAAGATATCTGTTTTAAATTCATTAAGAATATTTCCAATTTATGACCTACTTACTGTTCCAGTTGCAGATTTATTCACTCTAGAGAGAATAAAATCTCTTGCATTTTTCCCAGTTTTTGATTTTCCTCTCGAAAGATGAATGCATACTTCAACAATTTTAGGTAATGATAGTTGAGAGATGTCTCCCTTTCCCATCATGTTAAGAATATCTATCCATTCATATCTGATGGCTTTCAACAAGAGAGATTTTAAGGTATCTTGATCTAAGTTTTCCATTTTATCTCTTTTTATATTGTAATTGAATCTCTCAATTAAGTCTTCCAAGTTTTCATCCTCTCTTTGCATCATTTTAAATACTTCATCCTTCCGATTAATAGGTGTGCAATAATCCAAATATCTTCGTAAAAATGCACTTTTCATCTCATCCCATGTCCTAATAGATTGTGTTATCAAGCCCATGAACCATTTTAAAGCTACACCCTTGGGTGTTGCAGGAAATAGATTCAATTTTTGAGAGTGTTGTAAGTAGTCATACGATCTACATAAAACCTAAAATTCAAATAAAAATGTTTCAGGATCTTCACTCCTTAATCCATGAAAATTGGGAAGGATGGAAGGTGAAATATTTTTAATTGTGGCATTTGTATCCTCATCAACTATAGGAAATCCAACAGAGTTATGGTATTCCCTATTTTCTCCTCTTCCTATACCTCTTCCTCCACCTCTGCTTCCACCTCGTCCTCCACCTCTTCTTCCTCCTCCAATTATTAAGGAATCTCCATTCAAAACTTCTCCTTCTCCTGCCATTGTAGATTCCTCAGAGCTAATGTAGGGTTCTAACTGTAGGGTTATTTGTTCTTCCTCTGGTTCTTCAATCAATTGGATATTTAAGAAAGTGTCTTCTTCTTCCTCACTAGGGATTTCTAAATCTTGAGCTAGAATTTGTTCTCCTTTAGAAGTGAAAAAGGTTGCTCCTTCTGTTGGAGATCTAAGATCTTCCTCTTCTAAGACTGCCTCAGTAGATGAAGTTGGAGAATCTCTTGGTTGGATTTTTGACCTTAAGACTTTAGGGAGTCTATGTATTGTAGTGAAAATATGAGTTTGATATGGTGGTGTGGTACTTCATGGTCATGGTGGAGTGAGTGGTGTTGCTGGAATCAAACTTCTACCTCTAGCTATGAATCTACCCCTAGAGTCTCTTTCTCTACGCATATCATTTCTTTTTTTTTAGATGTAAGAAATAAGGCTTCCTACACTTCCCTGACAATGGCACCAAAATGTTTAGTCAATTTAATTTCTTAAATTTCTATCATAAATTATCAATCGAGGTTAGTAATCTGATGAAGTGTGGTGCACTATATATGCTTAGATGCCCTTCTTTCTTAATTCGTTGTGTATTTTTATATATTGTTTTTGGGGGTTTATATTTTATGTCTAATGTCAAGAACTAAAATTTATCTAAGGAATGAAATCTTTGAATGCTAAGAAACAAGTAAATTTGAAAGAAATTTAATAATGAAAACTTAATATTTAAGAAGGAAGAAAAGGAAATGTTAATTAACTAATCTATTTTGCATAAAAATAAATCAATCTTTGGATGGTTAAAATATGAGCTATGTTGGACTATTCTACACCGAAAAAACATCTATGGAAACCATCTAATTAAATTGATTCTTCATTTAAACAAAGCACAATTCTAAAACTGATTGAATTCTATTGACCTCTAAATGATGTTCTATCTATCAATATAACAAAAATGAAACAATATCCTACTTTATCAATTTGAGAACATTAATCTTATGAAAACAGAGAATTAGATATACTTTTAAATCTATCTAAAATGACCAAATACAATTCTAATCTAACTCTGTCCTAGTTTTGAATCTATCTAAGAAATATAAAAACATATAACTCTAATCTAACTCTGTTCTACATTCCATGGAATGAAAGCATAAAATCTAGTACTAGGAAATTGAACTCAATGTGCTATTGAATTCAAATTTAACTAATGCAAATATTAATGTCTAATATTAAATCTAGTATAGTATCTATTATGTAAAAAAATGTCTAATATTAAATCCTATGGTTTCCGTGTAATCGAATGCATGAATCTATTTCAATTGGAAGCTGAAAGAGTCACATTCATGAAATAATTCAGGCGAGCATAAGATCTAACACTCAACTGTGCGTGAAACGATTGATTCATAAAACATTTAGGAACTAATTGACATGAAATCAAACTATGAAATAGTGAGAAATTAAACTATGAATCAACGAGAATCTAACTATGAAATGATGAGGAATTAAACTACGAATTGATGATAAATTAACTACGAATCAACAAGAAATTAAGCTATGAATTTGATAGTAAACTAAACTACGAAATAACTATAAAAACCTACTTTCCGTGTAGGGGCCCTCTACAATAGAACAAGTGTAAAGTCTACTTAGGCTATCCACACATCAACTATTTGGAACTGGTCTTCTTCATTAATAAAACAAAGTTTAAAAACGTATCACAATATTATCACCAAAATTAAGCTTATTCCCGGTTTCATCAGACCGGTATTTATACAAGATTTTTGAATTAACTGTCTGAGATAATTTCACCTATGGAAAGAAAAATAAAGCTAATACTAGTAATTATTTAGAAGCAAAGTCTTCATGGCTCTTTCTTGATTTTCTACATAAAAGCAAATCGAGAATCTTCATCCGCTGATCTTGTTCCTTCTATTTGATTGATCTTTGACTGCGAGTGTAGGAATGATTCTTCTCAAAATTGAATAGGTAATTAGGATAAGATCCACGTATGGACCATTTCAAATCTACCCATATGACTCGCTTCTTCATTTACTTCTTGAAACCTGTCAAACAACAATGGTGGTTGCAGAAACAAAGGTTAGCTACAGAATTGCACGAATTATGTAGCTAATTACATAAATTCATATAAATAATAAGAAACATTATAATATAAAGTAGAGACCATGTAAATGCCTTCTCACATGTAAATATTTCAATTATCACTGATTGAGTTTATGGATTTGTGAGAAAGGAAGAAAATATGGTGGAAAAAGATGTCAAAATAGGAACAATTTTGAGGTTCAACATTCAACACACTCATTCCTCAAACAAATTCTTCAAAAACAAACCTCCTGGAAGAATAAATATTCACCTTGGACGGATCACTTCTTGGCAATGGGATTCAACATCCAAGAAGTTATTTCACTCATATCACATTATTTCTTCTCGAATATTGAAAAATATTGCAATTGAATTTTCTTCATCTTCTTACCTTATATCTGATAAGGGGGGAATTGATGGTCTTATACAATATTCAAAGCCACATCAAGAGAGCCTAAGCCATAGCCTGAACCTGCTGCCTAAGCCTACAACCAGAGACAAGCATACCCAGATTCAGAGTTGTATCCAGAGACACAAAAACCCTTAAGCATGCCTTTGGTTGGTGGCCTTCCTTAAACCACTGCAATTTGTAGACCTACCTTCTTCTAGGTTGTTGGTCTCCCTCTCCAAATAATTAGGGACTCTTCCTGTAGTAGAATATTTCAACTTCTTTCCAGATTTGGATGAAGTTTAGGAATTGCACTAAGAATTCTAGTGTTGGTGGTAATCCTTAAGCCACCGTCAGTTGAGACCTCACATTATCCCACCTTATGCCATCATCTCATAGAGAACATTAAAATTATTCATCATCTAAAAGAGCACATATAACTTATTGCTGTCATGCATTATTTTTTTATTATATTATAGCTCTCTTCTTGGACTCGTAGACACCCCTTCGATTTAGGGGTGGGGATGTTAGACACCTAATCCGTTAAGGGTTGGCGTGATGGAATGTAAACAATCTAAGGGAGTCCAAGAGACCTTGGAATATGAAACCAAGGGTGATATGAATGTAATAAAAACGCATATCATTTTAATAGCAAATGTAATTCAAGGTTTTATAATTCATATTTTGTCCACATTCCATGTGTGTTTAACAAAAATCCTAATTAATAAGACTATGCTAAACGACTCGATTTTGAAGAAAATACTCAAGAAGGTTTGGGGGATATTGAAGAGGTTCAACACTTATGAGGTTCATCATATTTTTAGACAAAATAAAAAATTAGCCAATTCTTGTTAATTCCTTTCAAAAAAATTTAATGAGAACTAACACATTCCTTTCAGAGCTTGAAAATTTTCTTTCTCTTTTAAGAGTAAAAAAAATACAGAAGTAATAGAGCTACCAATACATAATTTAAATCCATATTCATTCATGTAGTAATTATTATTTTGTTCGTATAACTCTTTACGACGCCACTACACTATCTAGTTTTCTGATATTTATGTTAAATTGTTCCCTCCTTTGAGAGGTTATAGGCCTAGATTTTTAATTTCAAAAGAAAAGGGACTTGGATGTATTTGTTATTAACATAGAATTTGTGGAGGTGGGTTTCAATATACACATGATTTCTCCTTATTATCTTAGGGAATATCTCTGCATATGCCTATATTGAGTCTTTCCTCATGCATTTTCCCCATCGTTGAATTTCCTCGCAATATTTAGTGATTTAAAAGTGTTAATCAATATAATTATGCTGTCAAAATCCTCATCATTACATAATAATTTATAGCACATGGAAAGTTAAATCAACTTTTCTACGAAGGACTAATTTACCTTATCATTACATACAATTATACAACAAATGCAAAGTTAATTCGATTCCCTACAAGACACTATTTGAATTCCTTTATCAATGAAACAAAATACTACCCAACACCAATAATCCTCTATTTTAAAAAATTTGAAACAATATTGCCACATTAAAGTGCATATTAAATTTGAAGAGAAAATATCTGTAATCCTAACCAGAATTTCTGCTTGGGAAATTACACAAGAATGAAACATGTTCCTCCCGACAACGAACTGAGTCCACTAGTTCTCCCCCGACCTAAGATATGCTTTCCAAAGGAGTCAACAACCTCCTTGATTCTAGAATGGAGTATTTTATATGGTTTTCCTTCCCTTAGCCTTGCGGGAAAAATCTCCCTAGGGTTAGGGTTGATAACCCAAAGATATCGAAGGGAAAATAATCAATAAGAAGCCAAAAATCAAGTAGTATTAATATGTAAAATACTAGAGTCGGGTTGGAAGAAGATACCCGTAGGCCCTATGTTTGGTGTCGTTCCTGTAGGGTCCAAACCCTCTACTTCCTCCAAGGAAATCATATCTGCAACAAAGTTCAAAGAAGCATGTATACATCAAGTAGTTCAAAGTATGCACATAATATGAATGTTAGATCATTAGACATAATGATATAAATCATGAATCATAAATTATAATATCATAACATGAATCATAACATAAGACCATAATATTCAGGAAAAATACAAAGCTTCTTTATTGATATCAACAAAATAATATGAAAGAATACAACCTGATTCATACACGACTCCAAGAAAAACCTTCCTTTGGATCCGTCCAACCCAAGCCTCAACAATCATCTCTCAAAAATATACACATGGATGTAATATAATGTAAGATGAAAATCACTATGAGGAAATAAGGGTTTCCTATAACTGGGAGTGCAGGAGGCACAAGGAAACTGAGACTTGATCGGGGACCAAAAAACTATAGTATCGATATCCTATCTCTTTTTCTCTCATTTATGCCTTCCCATGAGGTGTATATATATCACCCAAAATCAGTTGATTTAGTTAGGTCACAAGATCCTCTAGGTGGGATTTCGGTGAAACCCGTAAAACCCGCCCAAAAAATAGGATATTATATTTTTTTTTCATATTTTAAATTATGTATGTGGGTTATATATGGAGGTACCCGCGGGTGTACATGATTTTTGAAGGGTAGAGTCGCATATGGAATTCAAAACATTGTTTTTTAACAAAGTGATCAAGTATGAAGGGGAAGGGATGCCCAAGGCATAAAACATAGCATCAAATCTACAATAGTGTTGAATGATGCTATAAAAAATTTCCCCTAATATATGAGGTCAAAAGGGGTACATGATGGCTGAAATGTATTAAGTGTATCAAGAAATCATGTGAGAAATTGAGAGGAGATCACCAGATTTCATCCTGCCAAAAACCAGTGGAAGATATTACAAAGAAATATAATGTCTGAGGTGGGCATACCCATGCTCAGAGATAGTAAAGAATGTCTGCTGATCAATTCTAGAGTGGATCCAATATGAATGCATAAAAGTAAAAAGAGAACTGAGGAATACATAGTGGATCTTCTGATCATAGCCGCATAGGAAAACATAAAGGCTATGTCTCAATATCACATATAGAAGAAAATATGATCAATGATGCTCAAGGAGATGCCTAATCAATGATGTCATATAATTGATCCTCGAAGTACCAAGTCATAAAGTTAGAATAGTGGTACGACATAAAACACAGGTGCCAACATATAGGATGCTGCTGTGACGAACTGCAACATATAAGGTGGGTGGTGTCACTGGAAAGAAACTGGAGGAGATTTCAAGTGAACCAAAATGTTGATACAACCCGATGTTTTCACTGATTGCAGATGGTACATTTCTACACTATGGAAAAAAATGAGCTGAGGTTGACCATGTGAGAAATCATTTGATTACTGGTCATTGATATATACCATTAAAAACATGAGACAACTCACCAATATTGATGATGAGAGTCAAGGTACCACAGTACATTCTAACAAGTTCAAATAAATGAGTTGAAGTCGAACACTTGAGAGAATATAAAAATATAGATACATTATTGTATTCTCACTATCGATAGCAAAGGAGTCTGCCATTGATGATTGAAAACCATAAGGTACTCAAAAAAGGACTCTAGATCTTTTTCCAAGAGCAATGAGTTGTAGTCGATGGGATAATATCTGTTGGAAGGAAGGAATTAATGCATCCCACATCAACCAACATGGGTGTAGCCCACAAACCAATCATTTGGAAGAATTTGGATGAAAAGAGATGAGGTAACCATTCCGAATTAGGTTTCCAGTGCACACAAGATGTGGCTAGCACACCATATAAATCCTGTGAACCAACCAAAAACGAAAGCTACCACAGAGGCAAGGAATCCACCAATAGGTTAAAATGGAAACCAAGGTACTGCATGAATCCAAATGTGTGATAATTTTAGTTGGTGTCAAACACAAGGGAAACTACTCGGTCAAAGAGCCATGATAATGATTGATGATTAACACAAGTTCACCTATCAATGATGTAAATAGGGCCAGGGTGTGGCTCTAGGCCTACTCTCAGAGCAATTTTTTGAAGTCGATAAGAGCATACTCACCAACAAGAAGTCAATGGAGACCTTATTAACTAGCACGAATGAAGGACCAAATAGATAATGTGATACTGATGATAACTTTGACAGACCGTGTATGGACGACTGAATATGCGTTAAGGGACACCATAGAATGACCGACACAAGCCGAATTCCCTTGAACAAGAGTATGAATCAAATGTGACTATATGGTAGAATATGATAACTTTAAATAAGTTTGTCATGCAAGAGGAATTAAAAAATCCTCCATGTGATTGGAAGAGATAACCAACCAGAGGAGTACTGAATCAATAACAAGGTTATGGATTTCCTAAGTAAAAATAAAGCCCATCCCAAAGGAGGAAATACTTTTTTTGAGTGCTTTGTTCAGGGGAGACACAACTGACTCTTGTTTCCATAAAATATGGATGTAAATGTCTTGTTCCCACTCTTTTTGGAATATATATATATCTCTCTCTCTCTCTCTCTCTCTCTCTTTTTTCATGTTTAAAAACTTGAAAAAGAATAAAATAATTCCTATACTACATTGGAAAGAATGAGTGTCTAAATACATATGCTCTAGTTCCCAGGATTAGAACGTTCCTATGGTCAATGGAAGGTGGAAAAACTGGTCATTGACACTCAAAGGAGGCTAAATGATTGCATGGTTTGAACTTGCAGAAAGTCATGGTAAAAAAGTGGCTTATACATGAGCCCAAATGGAGCCAATTTAAGGCCAAATGGGTACAAATAATCAATATGCAATGCAACAGTACAAATTAATATGTGGGAGCTTCTAGGGTATATAGCCAGAAATATAGTGAAGAAGAAGAAGAATGAAGCTTCATTGCAAAGTCATGGCTTCACTAAAGAGGACTCTCGATCCTACACAATTTTGCAGCATGGGAAACATATGCTAGCAAGGATCAAACTAGGAATACCATGTAAAGGATGGATCTACCATTATGCCATTATTTTATAAAAGGATGAGTGAACTGGTTTGAAAACCGTAACACAATGGGGTCAACCCTATGGAAACATATCGCAGTATGAGGCTAGAATGCATAATGCAATGAAAAAAGTGATATTCTCTAACCTATATGTCAGTGAAAAAAATGATACTTGCCATGATGGGTTGGAAATTGTGGAATAAAAGTGGTGAAAAATATCACAAAGTATTCTTTTATACCCTGGAAAAAAAACCTATCCCATCACTTCAAGCCAAAACATCAAAAAGTTTATGAAATCATAAAATCGAAATATAGACTTTATAAAATTGGGTTCTGAAATTTTGATATAAAAAGGTCCTTTTGGTTTAAAAAAATTCATTTTTTGTTTTTAAGAGTTGAGTGCTTGAGAGCTTGGGAGCAATATTTTGGCAACCAAATTCCACCAAATCCCTCAACCGAACCGTTGACCAGACTTCCAGGTAATTCTATATCCATTATCTTGATGATTTAATCACATTTCAAGCGTTTTCAATGAATTTTCACTATGATTTTTTTCTTTTTTTCTTTGCGTGTATGTGGGTTGACCTCTGTTAATCTGCATACAAAAATTCCTACACGCATATTTTCAAAAGGAAATCCATGTGTATAAGCGACTGTGTATAAATAAAAATCACGTACGTGTAGAGAGAAATGAAAATCACGATTTCTAATGGATGAATTCTCTTGAAATTGCAGGATGTCAATTAATTGGAGAGAAAGGGAACATAGTGATGTTGATAACGAAGCTATGGATAATCCATTAGCATTTAATGCCTTGAGAGGATGTGGATTGTTAAAAATTTTCAGGTAATCCAAATATGAAAACCCAAATTAGATTGCTGGAGATGCTTGTCCATTACTGCGACCCAGAGAAAGAGGATTTTATAATTGATCAGATGCCTTTGCAGATTAATATAGAGGATATATATTTTATCACATGATTTTCTTGGAGAGGGGAACTAGTCAATCTGTAAGGGAAGGTCCACGGGGGTCTTAATGTGAATGATTACATTGACCTCTACTGCACACTAGAGACTGACAAGGCCGGATTTCTGATAAAATTTTTAGTGATTTTGCACATAAAATTTTTCCTTTTTACCATAGTCAGGGTAGAAGGCTCAACATCACTACACCAGGCCTCTCCTATCACCATTTCCTTAGCAATAGAGTGCCTCTCTACAGCGTTTGAATAGTGTATGAAACTCTTGATCAACTTGAAGAAGAAACTGACTTTAGTGAGACAAGGTAAAATGAATAATTTTGGCTATAGTACCATAATTTGAACTTTTTTATTTGATAGGATACCAACCCTTCAAACAGGAGTGTTTACAACCATTAGCAGCCCCAGGGATCCAAGTATAGCTACATGGGTATACTTGATGAAGAGACTAGGCATTGGAGAAGTCACTATATCAACATTTAATGACGAGTTTTTCCTTTGGTGGGAAGAAAAAGTCATAGCCATAGATGAATACCACTATGCAGGCATGGACTATCGAGCAGACCCAAATCTGGTAGTTCTTTAAGGCATTTCATGGGGTGACATCGGTAAGTTTTTAAGAATACGATCTTAAAAAGTTAAAAATTCTTTTTGATGAGACAAAAGTCTTACAATATTATTTGATCATGATACCGACGTTGGACCAGTGAAATCTGGGGGTGTACCTAGGTACAAGGGTTGTGACGAAGATGCAGAGAGAGAATAAACATATACCGAGAGAGTCCTCCATGCTGTTCAGAGGAACTTGGAGAGATTGACTCACCAGGTTCCTATGGCAGTTGTAGAGGACCTTCCAGAGGTTATTCAAAGACACATGGTAGGAGTACCATGGGAGTGGGTGTGGCTCTTCTGCTGGGTGGCTAATTCTATCGTATTTTTCTGTGAAGCACATCTAGGGAAGGGCCCACAGTCTTAGATTATAGGTGGCTGATATATTATGGACATGATTGGGCTTAAACCCTAATTTTTTAGAACATTTGTCTACATTTTGTAACTTTTGGACTATCTATATATAGGCAGTTTCATGATGTGATTATCATATATACATATTATTTTTTATTAATTTTTAATTTTAATGTGATGAATGATTAATGTGCCAATATGATGCTTGATTAGTGATAGAATCATGACATCAATTTTTTGATCATGGAATATGAATACAAGTAATAAAATTAAATGATCTTTGTAATAATCGCACTCCTAGAAATTGGTGATATAAAAAGGGATCTCTCACATGATAAATGTTTATTAATTGAGACACTACTAGCTACGAGCCCAAATGCACTACTAATGATTCAATACAAAGAGATATTGCTTCAGATAGTAAGTTAATGACATCACTATATTTATCCATATTGTTTGAAGAAGGGCCGATACATATTCCTCTTGAAACTAACAACTGACCCGATGGATATAAATTACCTAAGCCATGGAAGCTAAGTTCTGGGTGTGTCTACTAGCACCATCGGCAAACCCCATATACACCAGATCATCAACACTACTAATGATTCAATAAAAATAGATATTGTTTTGAAACCAACTCCAAAAATAGAAGAAAAGACAGATCAATGCCTTATAAATCCGCCACTTCGAGGGGGAAACCTCCAATACATTACATAAATGAACAATTCTTGGATGATCCAAATGGAAAAACCTCCTTATATATATATATAAGTCCATGGGATTACAATATAATCTTATCCGACCTAACAATAATCATGTAAGGGCACAATAAGAACATTATTGGGGTTATAGGGGTACAACAATAACAATAAGGGGATTACACTAACAACAATAAGGGACTATAATAGTAATATAGGGACCTAACATGCCCCTCTACTTCAAAAAATTGTTTTCCTCAATGCTCAACGCTTGAGTAGCTCCGGATGCTTCTGTATAAAATTATCATCCTCCCATGTAGAATCTTCAGTGGGTAAGTTCTTCTGTTTGATGAGATACTCTGGAATTGATCGATTTCGTAGATGTTGATTTCTTGTTTCCGTGACTGCTTCAGGTTCCAATATGATTTTTCCTTCCTCATCAAGTTCTGGAAATATTGTTTGAACTGGAAGTTTGTCCCCTATAACCTTCTTTAAGCATGAAATATGGAAAACTGGATGCACTCACGAAGAAGTAGGAAGCTCTAATTTGTATGCCATAGTACCAATCTTTTGCAACACCTTGTAAGGACCATAATGCTTTGTCGATAATTTATTATCCTTCTTAGCTTGCTTGAGGGACATTTGTTTGTATGGTTGTAGCCATAAAAATACCCAGTCTCCAACATCAAAAATTATGTCACTGCGATGTTGATCTACCTGTTGTTTCATTTGATTTTGTGCCAAATTTAGGTTATCCTTTAAGAGATGGAGAAATTCTTGTTGATGCTCGATGTGATATTCGACTGCTTGAACCTTAGAATTTTCTCTTAAAGAATATGTGATGGATGGTGGATGATATCCATAAAGTGCCATAAATGGGGTCATTTTTGTTGCAGTATGGAAGGAAGTGTTATACCACCATTCAGAGAGAGGTAACCACTTGACCCATTATGTTTTCTTATCAGATACAAAACAATGAAGATATCCTTCCAAACATTTATTCACTATCTCAGTTTGACCATCATATTGAGGATGATAAGATGAGCAATGAGCTAGTTGAGTACCCAAAAAAGAAAATAATTCCATCCAAAAATTTCGAGTAAAAATGGGATCTCTGTCACTTAAAATAATCTTTGGGTTTCCATGTAGCTTTTGAATTGTTTCCATAAATGTAGGAGAAACTGTACTTGCTTTAAATGGATGAGATAATGCACAAAAGTGTGAATACTTGGTAAGGCTATCAACTACCACCATGATGACACTCTCTCCTTCGGACTTAGGTAAACCTGTGATAAAATACATTGAAATCTCCTCCCAACGTTGACCTGGAATGGATAAAGGTTGTAGAAGACCCGGGGTCTTAATTGTCTCAACTTTATTTTGCTGGCAAACCAAAAATCCCACCACAAACTTTTGAATATCAGATTTAATGCCATCCCAAAAAATCCTTTCTTCACCCTGTGGTAAGTTTTTAAAAATCCTGAGTGACCTCCTAAAGGAGAAGTGTGCAATTCCAAAAGAATCTTTTTTTTTAGTTGGGAATTCTTGCAAATATATAAGCGATCTTTGTACCATAAGGAATAATTTTTCCAACTAAATGTATTAGATGTACTAGGATCTTGTTGCAACTTTTGAATGATAATACATTTTTCTTCTTCCATTCATCCCTTGCTTTGGTTATCCAATCCGGTTGGATAATAGAAATGGCACAAAGCAATGCTTCCACCTCTTCATCCTCTCTTGAGAGTGCATCTGCAAAAACATTTAGCTTTCATTTTTCATAGATGATTTCAATGTCATAACCCAACATCTTTATGACCCATTTTTGCTGCTCTTCTGAAGATAGTATTTGTTCCAAAATGTGTTTAAGACTATCATGATCAGTTTTTACCTTGAAGTGTCTTCCCATTAGGTAAGGTCACCATTTCTTTAGTGCATGTAGTATTGCCAACATTTCCTTCTCATAAATAGCTTTTTGCAAATACTTTATTTTTATTGGAAAAATTTCAAAAGCAATGGGTCTTCTTGCATTAAAACAACACCAATTCCATTTCCCAAGGTATCAAATTCCACAATAAAGGTTTTTTTGAATTCTGGCGTGGCTAAGACTAGTGCTAGGCACATTGCCTTTTTAAGATGTTCAAAGGGCTTAGTTTCTTTAGGAGTCCATGAAAGTGCATTTTTCTTCAATAATGTTGTTAGAGGTGCTGATATTCTCCCATAATTCTTAACAAACTTGTAATAATACCCTGTTAACCTGAGAAATCCTTGCAACTGCTTTATGGTTGTGGGGACTTTCCATTCCTTAATGGCTTTAATTTTTTTAGGGTCTACCTTAACACCCTCGTGAGATATAATATGACCCAGATATTCCACCTCTTGTATTCCAAAGAAACATTTGGATGTTTTTGCATAGCACTGTTTAAGTCCCAATAGTTTGAGCACTCGTCAACATGTTGAACATGATCCTTCCAAGACTTGCTGTAGATTAGTATGTCATCAAAAAATACTAGCACAAATTTTCTAAGGAAGGGTTTGAAAATGGAATTCATCAACCCTTGAAATGTAGAAGGTGCATTGGTAAGGGAAAAATGCATTACCATAAATTCATAATGACCCTCATGAGTTCAAAATGTTGTTTTTGAAATATCTTCAGTTTTCATTCTAATTTGATGATATTCTGAACGAAGATCCAACTTGGTAAAATAAATTGCTCCATGTAATTCATCCAATAATTCATCAATCACAGGAATGAGAAATTTATATTTAATAGTGAGCTTATTGAGCTCCCTATAATCTAGACACATTCGGCATGATCCATCCTTCTTGTGCACCAAGACTACAGGAGCAGAGAAAGAACTTTGACTAGGTTGAATTATACCATCCTCTAACATTTTTGCAATCATACGTTCAATTTCGCTCTTTTGGACATAAGGATATCTGTAAGGCCTGATGTTTGGAGGAACACTTCTTGGAATCAAATGAATAGCATAATCATGATCATGAATAGGTGGGAGTCCTTTAGGAGTTTTGAACATCTTGGAATGATTGTCCAAGACTTTTTGGAGATATGGAGAAATAGATGATTTTGGTGTTGGAACTTCTAGTGAGCATAATTGTGCAATTACACCTCGTTGTTCTTTCTTCAGAATATTTGTCATGAAATTAGAGATTATTATATTTCTTGGATTCCATGCGATACCCTGTAATTCGATTTCCTTTCCTTCTGAAATTTTTTTCAAGAAACGTTCTTGAAAATTAAAAGCTACCGTCCCCAAAGATTGTAACCATTGTAATCCTAGTACAACATCAACACCTCCCATTGGAATGGAATGCATTGGACTATTCAATACATATTCCCCCATGGTTAGATTAATATTATGGTATTTTCCAGAGAAATTTATAGTTCCTCCATTTGCGACCATCACTTGACATTCCTGGTGTATATCCTCTTCTTTTGAAGTTTCTTGTTCATTTTATTCCTCCTCTTCACAATCTATGTAAAATAATTTCTTCTCAGCATACTTATGACCTTTAGTATATTTTATGTCACAACTATATCAAAGCCCTTTTTCTCCTTTTTCTTCCAATTATTGTGGTGTCAACCTTGTAGGTTGTGGAAGTCTAGGAGTAGCAACACTTCCATCTTTATAGATGTGAGTGGTAGGCTTCCTTGTCGCCATAATTTTACATTCAATTTTTCTTGCCAACTTGAATGTCTTCTCCAATGAATGAGGTTCCCAAACACGAAATTCATGTTGGATGTTATCCTTTAAAGTACCTATGAAGACATCAATCCTGTGTTCCTCTGGAATATCAGTTACCCTTATACTCAATTTTTGGAAGTCCTCAATGCGCTCCACCACTGAACCCTTTTGTTTGAGATTTATCAATTGGCTAAAGAAGGTGTTTCTATTTGTATCCTCATAATGTGCTATCATTTCCTCCGTAAAAATTGACCAAGTGACAATTTTTTTACGAGAGAAAAGCCATCAATACGATACAAATGTATTTTGTTCTAAATGTAAAGTTGCAATCCGTACCTTTTGTGTGTTTTGCACATTATTGAGATCAAAATATTGCTCCATTTGTAGTATCCATGTTACGGGATCCTTACCATCAAGCTTCCTCATATCCATATTTGGAATATAGTGGTTCTTCAATCCAAAATTAGATTTTATCAACTCATGATTAACATTTCTTTTGCTCTCGTCATGAGTTTCCTCTACTATCTTTCCGTCATTAGGAATCATTTCTTGTATTAACCTTGTCATCAAACCTTCCATGTCTACTTTTAGATCATTCTTCATGTCTTTCATGTTGTCTTTCATTTTTTCATCAATATTAGTTTCCATGTAATCCATCTTAGCTTCCTTTCCATTCTTTAAACAATCCATCTTAGCTTCCATGCCTTTCTTCAAAACTTCCATTTCATTTTTTGTTGCTCTTTGCGAGAGAAAAATTTGGTGCACTTGCTCTTGTAATTTTTATATGTCATGTTGCACTTTTTCCTCTTGATGAGTCATAGTAGAGCCTTCTGAAGGCTTAATGGGTGTTGAATTCTTTTTAGGTGGAATTTTAGAACCCAATAATGATATCTATGCTTCTATATTCCCTTGGAATTGTTGGAACAAGGTCCCCTAAAGCTGCTAATTTTGTATAATTTTATATATTTTTGGTATTATTTAGTCTAACACAGGGGTTTTGGGGTAGGACAGAGCCTCGAATGCATTGTAATGGGTCAAGGGTAGACCAAGAGTTCGCAAACCATGGTTTTTGGACCACTGGAAGTGTAGGAAAAGTTGATATAAATAGATGAAAATTTGAGTCTTAAGGTAGGAAAGAATTAAGTTGGATGCTAAGTGCGGATTGTTAGATCTGTTGTTAGGTCGTTTGGGTAAGGAAACTTGCAGGCTGTGTGCACAGAGATCCTCAGTCCTGCTGTGTTCAGACCCTGCTGGCTATGTGCGCAGGCTGTGTTAGATTGTATTGGGTATTTGATGCTAACAAATGCGGATATGGTTAAAGTATTTCTATGTTATCTGATTTGATGTATTACTGTTGATGTGAAATATTGGGATCTGTTACAATTACTATTGTGTTATCCGTTTATGCTGCGAATTTGTCTATGTTATGGTATAATTGTAATCTGTCAATGATGCATTATGATAATGTGTGCTAATATCTGCTGATACACACGTGGATGCATAGTTATTAACTAGATCTGTGCACGATTATAGCTATGTATATTGCGATTATACTGTTAACAATCCCGCGACTAGATCTGTCTGGTGCGAACCTAATAGGGTGTGAACGTGGATTTGCTTGACTTACCTACTCTCTCTTAGGGTGCGAAAACCTGGTTCCAACACCCTCCCATACTGCTTTGGGTGAGACTTTGGCCTGCGCAAGTAGGTCACTGCCGAAAGGGCCAATAGTATAGGGTTTTTTTTAGAAAAAATTAACCTTCGAACTTGGGTCAGGACCCCTCGAGCCAAAAAATGGTTCCATTTCCGAGACCAGGATCATTTTGAGAGAGGGATCGGGCAATGCCAAGAAAACATTGGAGACCTGAGAAGAAAGAAATTGAAGAGTGGTTTGAAAAACAGGTTCAGGAATTTGCGATAAAAGAAAATCGCAACACAAAGCTGACAGCAGAGAAGTGGAAGAATAAGTACATTTTTACAGAGGTCTACGAAATCTTCTTTGTGACATTTGCGACCAACCTTCAGGAATGGCTCACAAGGCTTGTAGATTTCTAGACATTTTAGAAGGATGAATGTTTCACACAGTGGACTCTAGAGTTGATCCAACAGTTAGAAAAAACTGATAACACCATCACTCGTACGGTAGATCATTGGGTGTATAGTGTGCTGGGAGAATTTGTGACGGAATTTGCGATCAATCAATTCATTTCCTATTTTGAGGCAGAGCGGAGGTTCTTCAAGGGTTTCCAGGGTAAGTTTTTGAAAACCTTACCATTACTGAATAAGATATTATTGTGCGAAAAGAGAATTTTGTGTAGTCATACAGAGTGAATGTGCTCCGATCAGAGTGAGGGTATGACACGAAGTGGAAAATAATATAGAACTAATCAAGAAGGAGATAGATCTGTCTACATTCTAGTAAGGGATTCGGCACAGGGGTAAGAACTCACCTGTAACTCCTCCACTAGAAGACGATATGGCCTCGAACATGAAGCTACCTACCTTCAAGGGCGTAGGGGATGAGGATATGGATCAGTTCTAGTTTGTCGCAGAATCAGTATGGACTGCGCAGAATGTGGCCGACGATGTAGTGAAAAGGGCGTAGCTATCCATTTCCTTTGAAGGAAGGGCCCTGGATTGGTATATGGGATAAATAGCACAACATGTGAATGCAACCATTTAAAGTATTAAAGATGCCCTAAAACAATAGTTCAAGAAGCCTAAATCCTACTCTCAGATAGTAAATGACCTGAAAGATTTCAAGAAAGCACCCTCTGAGTCTGTATGGGAAGCTGAACAATGGCTAAAGAAGGTAATCAGAGAAGGGGGATTTTTGTATGATGACAGACAACACAAGGAATGGTTCATTGCTATGTTACTTCCTCACCTGCGTGTACCTATGGGTCATGAATCCATTGAATCACGGGAAAAGGCCTTGGAGATCGCTATGAAATTGGAAGCTGCATCAAGAGATGATACCTAGTTGGGAGTACAAAAAATCCAAAGGCAGCTGGAGGCGATGAACATGGAGATCCAGAACCTGCTAAAGGACCTAGGGAAAGAAGCTAGGCCAGAAAAATGGTGCATCCAATGTAGGGTATCGGGTCATACCAAGGATCAGTGCCCACTGTTGGCAGACTACCTACAGGTGGGGGGACCTAACCCATTACGCCTGAGACCAAGTGGACCAACGTTATGGTGTGATGATTGTTGCGTATCTGGCTTGCATGATACCAACCACTACCCCCATCTGGGTGCGTATGTCCTAGAACTAAAGCAACAATGGTGCAGGTTTTTCCGATCAGTAGGACATGATGAGTAGAACTGCCGAACTTATGATCTGATGATAGATTGAGGAAAACTATATAGGGTCCAATCGGAACCTTCTTCGCCAAGATACCCCTCGGTCATAGGCAGTTTCCCCAGCTAGGGGAAGGGGAGGAGTCCGAGGTGGAATTGCAGATAGGGGAAGAGGACAATTGATCTGCGATAAATACGAAGAGATAGGGCACTTTGCGAGGGACTGCTCGAACCCTGCAAGGCAATATTGCAAGTACTACAGATAGCTAGACCATGTGATTGAAGACTGTTCGATCCTGATCGAAAACATGCAGGAAAAGCAACAGAAACCTACGCAGAATGTACAAAGGGTTAAGGAAGAACCTTGAGATGAAGGACCAAGCATTAACGTCATAACACGCTGTAGCATGGCCATAGGAGGAGCTAAAGAGAAAGTTGTGGCTGAGCCCCTTATCTGAATAGTAGCCATCAAACAAGAAGGTTTGGACCTATAGAAGGAAAAGGAAACCTTTGTCACATCTCGACAAGACTTTCCTAAGGCTGAGGGATCTACTTCTCAAGCCCCCAAAAACCTCAAAGCAGGACAAGGTCAAACCATTTTTGCAGGCATGTAAGAAGCTACTGCACAATAAATGGGTTGTAGAGAACCTCCAGGAACTAATAGACAGCTACGCAGAAAGAAATAATCCACCCTTGTAAGTTAAGGATGTGCACAAAATTTACAAACATAAGAAACACACTGGTAGGGAAATGCGGCTAACAGTGCAAATTGGTGATTATGAAATGGATCAAGTCATTTTGAACCTGGGATAAGATGCGAACATAATGCCCAAGCAAAATTGGCAGTGAATGCAAGACCCTAAGTTGGAATGGTCCATTATCCAGCTGCGCATGGCCAATCAGCAGAAGATTATACCATTGGGGAGACTGTCGAAAATCTTGGTAGATATCGTAGGAGTTAAGGTCCGGGCTGAATTTGAGGTCATTCAGATTGTAGAAGTTGCAGACGCCTATCCTGTGCTCTTAGGGTTGGATTGGGCCATAGATATGGGAGGTATTATAAATTTTAAGAAGAGAAGCATGGTGTTTAAAAATGAAGGTCCACGGGTAATAGTACCATTAGACCCAATGGAAGAATGGTATACTGAGACAGTGCACGAAGAGGAGGATGTGGATCACATCTATAAGTTAACTGCGTGGGACGAAGATTGGATCAATCCTACAACAGATGGATCACATCTATAAGTTAACTGGCAGAACCGGTTACATGATGTGTCTATGTTGCGATGTCTTAGGATCATAAAGGACTTCTGATGCATCTCCTCAGAGGTAAGAGAACTACCCTACTTTGATGGTTCTAATAGTATTAAGGAGTTTTTGCAAACATTTGAAGCTGAGGTTCTGAGAGAGCGAAGGCTATGGGCCCTTAATATATCCATACGTGCAACACCTGCGAGGTGGTGGTACACGCATAAGGGGGAGTTCCAGGATTGGAAAGAGTGTCGAGATATGATTATCTTGCGATTCGAATATTTGACTCACTTGCGCGTAAAGACATTCCTTGGCCCAGGAAACCCGCGTGAGCATTTGTTCACTTGGATGGAAAAGTGGTGTGACTGAACTAAAAAAGAATGGGTTCACCTATTTATTCATGACTTGGGACTGGTTCCCATCGCATGGTACTTAGATGTGGAGCTACATCAGTGCACCCGTCACTGGGAAACCTTAAAGGATGAATTTGTAGGGAAATTTGGATTAACAGGGGGAATAGAGGCACTTGCCTAAGCTCTGCAGAATGTAGACACCTTCGTATTTGATGAATCATGCCCCTACGCAGCACTTGGGGTACCAAAATGGGAAACACAGATGCAAGATATTGTCAACTGCCGCAATATAGCAATAGAAGAGTGTGATGAAGATCCACGCAATGTCACTATCTTGGATATGGAGGGAGAGCGTGCAATTTCTGGACCGCCACTACAAACTATCGATGTTACGAAGCCTCTGAAGCTGTGGGAAGTCAACATTGGCATGAAAGGGAAACTTAAGTTGGCTAAAATTGGGGATTATTGGGATGATAATATAGTAGGAAAAGTTGCCAAACTGCTCACAGAATATTAGGACTTATTATCGATGAAGTTTTCAGAGCTTAAGGGGATCACAGGGGACCTAGGGGTCATGTGCATCACGCTAAAACCAGATGCACACCCTATGAAGCAACGATCTTCTCTACTGAATCCTAAGTATAAGAAAAAGGTTAAGAAAGAAATCGATAAAATTCTCGCTGCAAGTATCATCAAACCAACCGAACAGTCAGATTAGGTAAGCTCAATGGTGGTTCAGGTGAAAAAGATGAAGGGAGAGGTATGAATCTACGTGGAATTGCGCAAATTGAATGATGCCTGCATGCATGATCCCTTTCCCACACCGTTCTCAGATGAAATCCTTGATAGCATAGGAGGGAAGGAAGCATACTCATTCACTGACGGGTTCTCAGGATACCATCATATCAGAATCACACCTGAAGATCACAACAAAACTACTTTTGCTACTGAATGGGGATCCTTTCAGTATATGGTCATGCAGTTTGGACTCAAGAACGTCGCTGCCATCTTTTCACGGGCAGTAGTCACAATATTCAAAGAGTTCATACAAATTTTTTTGGAGGTTTATTTGAATGATTGAACTGTCTTCGGCTTAGTGAAGAAGCACATTTAGAACCAGCACATGATGTTGGATGCCTGCAGAAAGCACAGATTTCCATGAATATCAAGAAGTGCATATTCTATGTACCCTTCGGGATCTTGCTCGAACATATAGTTTGCCGACAGGGGTTGATGGTCGACCCTGTAAAAGTGGTAGTTATCATAAATCTGGAAGTACCTACAATTGAGAAACAACTGTGTTCAATCCTCAGACATACAGGCTACTACAGGAAATTCATTCAAGGATATGCGCTGATCACAACGCCTTTGGAAAAACTAATTAAGAAGGATGTTTCATTTTTTTGGGATGATGAATGTCAAAAAAGCTTCAAGCTACTTAAAGAGAAGATGGTCTTTGTGCCTATTCTCATCTTTCCTGATTGGGCGAAGGTATTCCATTTTCACGTAGATGCATCAGGGATCACCCTGGAAGTGGTCCTTACGTAGCCTGGAGATGAGGACATTGATCGCCCGGTTGCATTTTCTAGTAGAAAACTCTCTGGTGCAGAGCACTACTACTCTACCATGGAACGAGAGAGCTTGGCTATGGTCTATGCATTACAGAAGTATCGACACTATTTGTTAGGAGGACACTTCAAAATTTTTATAGATCATTTGGATTTGAAGTACCTGGTGAATAAGTCTATTTTGGGGGGGAAAATCTACTGCTGGCTACTATTGTTCCAGGAATACGACTTTGAGATCATTTTCAAGCCAGGGAAGTTCAATGCTGGGCCGAATCACTTGTCCCGAATTGAGAGTGGTGAGGAACCAACCAACCCGGAAGAAGGATTGCTTGATGCACATCTATTTTCTATTAAGGTCGTTGATGCGCACTTCATTGACATCATCTAGGAACCAACCAACCCGGAAGAAGGATTGCCTGATGCATAGCTATTTTCTATTAAGGTCGTTGATGCGCACTTCATCGACATCATCTAGTTCCTGACTACAGGCATAACACCAGCCAAATATTCGGTACAATAGAAGAAAGAGGTGGTAACTTGTGCTGCAGATTTTACCATCATCGTAGGTCATCTATATAAGATAGGGGCTGATGAAGTGCTGCGAAGGTACATTTTGGAGCATCAACAACATGCTATCTTGGCAGAAGCCCACGACGGGGTAGCAGGAGGTCACTACATAGGGAAAGAAACGATGCAAAATATCTTGAGAGGTGGATTATGGTGGCCTACCTTGCATAGTCACTCTCATGACTATTGTAAGGCCTGCGATACATGCCAACAAACCGAAAGGCCATCCCGCAAGGATGAAATGCCCCTTCAACCGCAAATGGCCATGCAAGATTTTGGAAAATGGGCCATCTATTTTGTAGGACTTATTAACCCACCCGGAAAGAAGAGAGGTGCATGTTACATTATAACTGGTACTGATTATGTAACTAGGTTGGCCAAAGTGCAAGAGGTGAAGGATTGCACTGTAGATACCACTACGCACTTCATCTTTGAGCAGATTCTGACCAGATTTGGATGTCCGAAAATCTTGATGATGTGAAAATTCTAGGTCACCACTGTCCCTGCATATGTAATTCAGTTAGTAGGCCAATGCAAGAAAGGGGTCTGCTTCAATTGGTCCCAATACTTGTGCGATGAGTTTTTGGCCAATGTCCAAGAATCCTAGGAGCAGGGACGAGTGTTTTGTTATTCTTGGTTGCTGCTTCTCATTGCATTGGTCCCCTGGGAAGCACATGAGGAATCAGTCCTCCCTGACCTCACCCAAGACATGGGCGAAGGGGCTCATTATACGAACTTGTGGGACTCTAAGGATGCGCAATGCATCGAGGACACCCAAGTCTTCTGGGTATTATTTAGGAGTGGGCTTGCAGTAGATATCAACTCCTGGCTGCGTTTGTCACCAGCCATCTATGATAAATACAAAAGCATTGCTGCATTGCAGGTGACTATGCATAATGTCCAAATTCGAGGCTACAAGGATCTCGCATGGGTTTCGCTCCCCTATATGGTTGCTGATGAAGAAATTGACCAGCTAATTGCGCAATGGCCTCCTCACTGGAAGCTTGGCTTCAAGACAGGTGCAAAGGGCACTAAAGGGATAAGCACACCGAAGGTTACCTCATCTGTCATCACTAAGGACACCAGTGCACCAAGTAAGAGCATGGGGAAGGGCACTGAAGCTGCATCGCAGAAGGGTCCGCATCCTAGTAAGATTATGAGGAGGGGTGCAGAAGAAACAATGCAAAAGGATGCACATCAGGACTTCGGCACCAGAGGTCAAGAGACAAGAGGTGCTAACTCTCCCCGCGGAACAAAGTGAACTGGTGAACCGACTAAAGGGCCACGAAAGAAGTAGTGCTCTCAATGACCAAAACGCGACGAAAATATTACACTAACAGAAGGGGACCTCAAGCAAATCGTAAATGTGGTCTCCTTAGCTGTCAAAGAAAAATGGCTAGCTCTGGAAGAGTAGCAGAAAGCCGTGATCGATACACTTCAGGCCAAGCTCTGAGCCCTGCAACTAAAAATGGACACGCTGCAAAAAAATATGATTCAGGTACAAACGACCTCAGCAACTAGAAGTGCAACACTTATTATAATAGAAAGCTGCCTCTGTTCCTTGCCAGGTGCAACCCTCGCTATAAGTCCACCTGACTTAGAAGTGCAGGTCCAGGTGTGTGCAAAGTTACAGTTGGATCTAGCCAGGTTGCTACATGAAGCATTACAGGTTCTCCACACCTCCTTGTTCGAAGAAATCCAACACAGGGATCATCGAGTGCACCAGTAGCTTAGCGTAGCTGAGTAGAAAATTGAGGAAAATAAAACTGAAGTTTCCCAGATACAGGTTGCATGTACCCTCACCACCTCGCAAAAAACAGAGCTAGAACACTTAATTAGTAGACTCAACGTGGATGTTATCGAAGAAATATCGGCCATGACCACCCCCCAGGCCAAGATTGAGGGGTTGGTCACCGCATTAAAGGCCTCAAGGATGGAGATTTAGGTGGTCAAAACGTAGATGGAACAATAGATCAAAGACTTGCAAGCCAAGTTGTAGCCAGAGACACCCCTGGAGGTATGGGCCTAGCGAGCTGCGCTGGTTACCACAACTACAAATGTGATTACAGGAAAAGTTGCTCAGGGCACCCAATTATTAGAAACAACCATGCAGTTATGGACCAAGGTACAGCGGGACCATCTCCTACGTGAAATCAACCAGGATCTTTGGCAGAAGGAAGTAGCATTCGAGCAGTTGGAAGCCACCATGCCTACTCTCATTGCTGCTCAATGATTGGGATGACTGTGAACTAGCCACGCCCTTTGGGATGATATTGACGAACTTCGCCAAAAGAAGAAGACCCTCAGTGACCGCCTTAAGTTGTGGGCTGATGAAGCCCTTTAGCTCTCTCAAGATATTGATGTCAATGTTAAATAGTTGAACCAGACTCTGGAGAGTGTCACAACTACAAAAAAATGACCAAATTCACAGAATTTGGTAGACATTGCTCAGAATGCTACTACTCATAGTGAAGGAGTGCTACCCCCACTGGTCAAGGCGATCAAGCTGTTGTAGGCACATGTGGAGACCCCACGGCCACATTGAATCAGGACGAGTCACAAGATTGTGTTGGGGGATTGTTGTAACAGGGTCCCCTAAATCTATGAATTTTGTACAATTTTGTATATTTTGGTATTATTTAGTCTAATACAAGGGTTTTGGGGTAGGATAGAGCCCTGAATGCATTATAATGGGTCAAGGGTAGACCAAGGGTCCAAAAACCACTGTTTGTAGACCATTGGAAGCATAGAATAAGTTGATATAAATAGATGAACATTTGAGTCTTAAGGTAGGAAAGAATTAAGTTGGATGCTAAGTGCGGATTGTTAGATCTGTTTTTGGGTCATTTGGGTAAGGGCTCCTGCTGGTTGTGTGTGTGGAGATCCTCAGTCCTGCTGTGTGCAAAATCTGTTGGCTGTGTGCGCAGGCCGTGTTAGATTGTATTGGGTACTGGATGCTAATATATGCTGATATGGTTAAAGTATTTATGTGTTATCCGATTTGATGTATTACTGTTGATTCGAACTGTTGGGATCCGTTACAATTACTATTGTGTTATCCGTTTATGCTGCGAATCTGTCTGTGTTATGGTATAACTATAATTTGTCGATAATGTGTTATGATAATGTATGATAATAACTTCTAATATGCATGTGGATGTGGAGTTATTAACTATATCTATGCATGATTATAGCTCTGTATATTGCGATTATACTATTAACAACCCTGCGAATAGATCTGTCTGGTGCAAACCTAATAGGGTGCGAACGTGGATCTGCTTCTGGTTGATGGGATTTTTTTTTCTTGTAGACTTGGTTCACCCAAAATCCTCTATTTCTTTACACTTGCCTTTGGTTTTGGTCTATTCAAACTTCTTCGCTCAATTTTGGTGCAGGTCAATTGTCTAGCTCAATTCTATTCCTATTGGGTAAAATTCCTTGGAAATACATGTGAAGTAATAGGGGTGTTGGGTATAGAGGTAATAAATATAAGCCACATGCTCATGCCTAGTCTCAGGAAGCTACTGCCATTTTTCACTCTCTGATTCCCCCAAATATCCATGAATAAATTCTCCAACTTGAAACCCACACCTATAATCATTAGAGAAATTTTGAGGTCTAAAATGGGCCTCCTAAGAAAAATTCACAACCAAAATAAACTTTATAAGATCCAATAGGATTCAAGATGATTATGTCAACCATGGGGGGTGATTCACCATTTTTGGGGTAAAAATGTAAAAAAATAAAAAATCAATAAAATAATAAAACTACTTTTTCAACTTATCTCCATAAGGTTTTACTCAAATTTCAAGCATGATTACTTATTGGATGCAAAATTAAATTCCACATCCAAAGAGTAACCATGTTGCATACTTTTGATGGAACTTGCTACACAAAAAAATGAGAAATACATGAAAAATGTGATTGCAATCACGTTTTTAATGTATTTCTCATTTTTTCGTGTAGCAAGGTCCATTGAAAGTATGCAACATGGGTACTGCCTGGATGAGGATAAAATTTTTCATCCAACGAGTGTTCCCACTAGAAATTTGAGTAAACCCATAGGGATATAAGTTGATTATACAAGTTGAAAAGGTGGTTTTTTCCTTTTTCCTTCTAAAATTTGTTGATTCGATCTAATATTATTTTATTATTTCCACTATTATTTTATAATTTCCATAGGAGGTCCATTTTAGAACTCAAAATTCCCCTAATGGATTGCTGGGCATATTCTGACTCAAAGATCATGGAGGAAGTATCCAATTAGCTTCTTGACCCTGGTCATACCAAGAGAATATGGAACCAATATTTGAATTCTATTAACCTATATTAGACGTTGAAAACTCTTTTGGGAGGAGTCCTAAAAGAGAAACTTTATTTTGACCCATTTTGTTACATTATCTATCAATATGTTTAGTTTCCCTCATAGTATATTGAGACTTATAGTGGTATTAACTATGTTCAACCGAGGTGAAATTTCTAATAGGTCAAACTTCCTATTTCATTAGCCTCAGTGACCAAACTGGCTAAAAACTTTGGTTCATGCCCTTACAATCCTAGGTTTTCCATCAAACTAGCCATAAAATGAATGATTTGGCCATAAATTGGCAAGTTCATTACCAACACAACCACAGACCACAGACACAGTGGTTTTGGGCATGCATCAGTGGTTTTTATGAAAACTAGGGTTTGTTTCCCTCCAAAAACAACCCCTCCAAGCCTTTAAAATCATGCCTCCCCTTTCATTTTCCGCACACATCTCATTTGGACTTTTTGTGAGCATCATTATGAGCTTGGAAAATGTTGATTTTTTTCTGGAGTAGTGGAAAAACAAAGCATTTATGCTATTTTTTTCATCTTAGAGCTACTATGGAGATGTCTAGTGGAGTTTTCATCTTCTAGAGGAGGTTAAGGAAACCAATTTTCATTTCGATGTAAGGATTTTCACTTGAAAAAAAACTATATTTCATTTCTTTCCATGTATTTTTTTTCATTCTCTAAAGTTTTATATTTAATGTTGTTTGTAGGCTAAATATACCTGATATTTTTTTCCAAATGTTTCTTAGGTTTTCCATTTTATTGATTTGCATTTTTTTAAAAATTGCATATTTATTTCCTTTTCAAATTTCCTTTGCAAATTTAAAATCTTTCATTAGCCACTATGCCTCCAAAATCCAAGGATATTGCATGGGCTCATTGTGATATAATTTATGGAAAAATAATTTACAAATATTTCGAAAAATATATTGGAGGGGGTATTTACAGGTTGAAACAAAACTTGGTTGAGATAAGTGGCGAAATAAAGCCATGTAGAGCATCAAATGAAGTTATAGGGCATATTAGGGAAGAATACCTTGAGAAGTTTGAGAGTCAATCAATTGAGGAGTTTGAAACTCTAACAATTGAGAAGTTTGACCCCTAAGCTAGATGCTCTTTATGTAGCTCGTGTTGATGATCCCATGTCTAGTAGTTATGACGAGTTTGATCATGATGAGGAGTGAATCAAGATCATGTTGAATAATGATACATATACTTGTAGTAGGCCAATGACCTCATAGCTTGTAGCATTATTTTTGGACTCTAGAAGTCATTTAGAGCCTCATTGATTATGTATTTTATTGCTAATATGCATTGCACTCGATGCAATTTTGATATATTCACTTTTACATGGTACATAGATAAGAAAATTTGGATTTTGAAATTATGGTTTCAATTCTTAAAAATAATTCTTTTCATTAAAAAATAAATATTTCATGTATTTTTTAAATACCTCATCATTGAAATCTAACTAATTTGATAAGTGGTTTGAGTTTGTCACCAATTCCCATTTTAGATACTTAGAAGTTTGGAATGATGTAATATGACACTTTTAAGTAATGAAAAATAATTTACGACAGAAAAATAAATAAACAATATATCTCTCTCTATATATAAGAGGGTAAGAGAAAAAAATTTATATCTTAAGAAATTTGATCTATTTTTATATTTTAATAAATTTAAGATTAAAATGGATTTATAGTTAAATTGAGATTTTTTTAAATATTATTTAAAAATATTTAAAATATATATACAATATTTTTATTTTTAAATAAGTCAAGAAAATTAAAAACACCTTCAATGAAATAATCATAAAATTAGGTTTAAATATGATATTAAATTGTCAATTTCATCTAATCCATTCATTACCTCTTTCACATTTATTCACATTTAAATATTATATTAAGTTGAAAGTAAAATATGATATTAAATTGTCAATTTCATCAAATCCATTCATTACCTCTTTCACATTTATTCACATTTAAATATTATATTAAGTTGAAAGTAAAAACAAAAATAGTGAATAAATTTAAGTATTTAATGATAGATTTAAATATTGATCATTCTATGAATATATAGTAAATATATATATATATATATATATATATATATATATATATATATCATTTTTTTATTAAGTTAGATGGATGTAATATATTTTATATTTTAAAAGGATTTATGGTTGTAGTAGAATGGAATGAGGAAAATATATAAAAGTGTTATCTATTTATATTTTTTTCACAAAGAAAAAGTTCGTAATTTTATTTATGAGAAAACAAAATTACATGTTATATGAGCTGGTATATGTCCAAAGACATACAATATGCCGCAAATAAAAAACAAAGGAGATACAATTATGATTTTCTCCCCTTCTTCTTTTCAACCTTACGCCAAGCACCAAGTGTTGGCTCGGTCTCAATAAGGACAAGCTGATTTCCTTCTGTTGGTGCTCCATTGTCTTTATCCGAGTTGGATGTGTCTGATGTATGTGTTCTTTTGTATCCCCCACTGTCTAGTGTTCCAGGTCCCATAACCTGCTGAGTCTTTGCGGTGGCATCGAGCTGCTCTTGCATTTCTTGTTCTTGTGTGCCCAAGGAAGTATCTGTTTGTTGATTCTCATGTGGTGTTGGTTCCAGCTCTTCTTCCTGTAGTTCTGGTTCTTCAGATGGAAATTGCCAACCTTTTGCCGCTTTTCCTGTTTTCTTCTTTTTCCTGTTATCTCTTTTTGCTGCCGGACATGAGTTTTGTAGGTGGCCTGTGCACCTGCAAATCCTGCATCTGAAAGCTGTATTCTCATAGTCTAAATGTTGTGTCCATATCTGTTGTTTGTTGTTCAGCATAATGGACTCAGGGAGTCCCTTTCTCAAATCAACCTCCACACAGATTCGTGCGAAGGTGAATATGCGCTCTTCCAGGCGTTGAGTGTCTGTTTTAATGTATCTGCCAAGAGTGTTTCCAATGTAGCCAAGAACATTTTCATTCCAAAAATGTAGCGGGAGGTTGTAGAGCCTAACCCAGACCGGCATCTTGGTCACCTCCATGGTGTTGGCGTCGAAATTTGGGAACCATGGTGTAATGAAGAGTCCCGTGGAGCCCCAGAACCATGGTCCCTGGCTGAAAATGGCATCTCTGACCTCAATGGATGTAAATTTGACAATGAAAAACCCCTTTGAGCAAAGGTGTATTTCACAGTCCATAGTCCAATTTGTAAAAATCCATTGGAACAGCTCCATTGGTTTGGGCCAGAAGCAGTTAAATCTACCAATGATTGCTTGGGATTCGTAGGCAGTTCTATGCATATCAATATCTAGACTGTCTATGTTTATTTCAGGCACACTGTCCTGTAGTTCTACAATATATGGCTTGGGGGAACTTTCAGCAGGGGCAACAGGAGCTGTGGGAATGTTCTTGTCCCCCTGTAATACATTCCTATATGAACCTTTAGTGGGTACTGTTTTGGATGCACCTGCACCCATGGAGGGTCCATGTGCCCTGTTTTGGCCCATCATACCACCCCTCAGTCTGAGATTGAGGCAGATGGAAGACCCAGTGACAATGGAGTAGTCATTAACCGAGCAATGGTCAGCAAGTGCTTTCCCCCCAAAAATCAGAGACTGTAAAAGAACAGGGTAACCTTCCTTTGACTGTATTGCTTCCTTCATGTGTAATATAGAGTCTACTGTTCTAATCCAAATAATGAAACAGTTACCTACAGGAGGCTTAATGAACACTTGGTATGGATTCGGGCCTACCTGAGAATCCATGTAGGAGTTACGCAGGCTGCGTTCTTTGTCTATTGGCACCTCATCGTGGGCCTGTTCCTGGCCCAGGAGTTCCGAATGCGGCCACAGAGACCGCTTAAGGTCGGAATTTCTTGTAACAGCAGCTTTGGAGTAGAAAGTAGGCCCAAGCAGCCTCTGATTGATCTGCAGCTGTGGAAACCGCAGAGCAGTTGATCCCCAAGAGCGCTGGTCCGATGCCCAATAACTGCCCATCATCGAGGTCCAGGGCGTGGTTGTGTAGTCCGGAATGTATGTGGAGAAGTCGAACAGGATCCTCTCCCAATAAACGAGAAAAACTGGAAGCCCAGCGTGGGTAATCGGCCGAAAATACAGAGTGTGGTGCTCACTGGCACCATGTGAGGTGCAGTAGAGCACCAAGTCTGGCGCTGGTTCAACGCCAAAGCCACCCAGGAACCCACGGTACTCGCAGTGTTTTATTTCATACTTTGAAATAGTATTTGATAGACCAGACAGGCACCAGTGCCCCTTTCTGTTGGGTCTGCAGGGAGTCCATGAACCTGTCTCGGCCGATAAATAGAATCCCATAGGCGCGGATGGATTCTCAGCCCAAATGAAGTCATAAGGAACAGCACAGGTAATGCAAAATCGCATGCCATGGAGGCGCCACCTGTGCAAAGATCTCCAGCCTGCGGCGGCAATGGGGGACTGTAACCCTAGAACGAAAAAAACTCCCGCGCGCGCCATCCTTCAATCAGTGACCCTTGATCTGTAAATTCGTTATCTATTTATATATATATGTATGTGGATAGAAATTTTTTAAAATATTCTCATTATTTTTTTATTTACTAATTTATATGGATGTAATATATTTTATATTTTGGATTTATGGTTGTAGGACTGTGGAATAAAGAAAATATTTAAAACTATTTTATAAAATATAATTTAGAACATATAATTTATTCTTTATCTTGTATTAAAATGGTGTTTATTTTTGGATGAGGGTGTTAATATAGGATTTAGTTAGCCGCCACTTGGCTAAGCTATCGCCTGGCAGCCGTCCTTTTCTAGAGGAGGCACATGGCCCAGGTGTCGTTAATAAAATCTGGGGCGTGAGTGATATTAACTCTGCCAACCTAGATCCATCTGCCGCGTCCTCTTTGCACCAGGTGAGAATTTATTTCATCCTCTGTGCATTCAATCATACTTCCACAAATTTACTCTTCCTGCAGCCTTATATGGACAGAGGCAGTGTCTCTCCGACATTCTCCTTCAGCCTCTCTATCATTCTCAGCCCCGTCTCTGTCTCCTCCTGTGAATTCTTTGCTCTTGCCATAGTCCTGCATCACCACCCAGCTTATTTCCACCCCGCTGCCAGCCTTCCTTCTCCGCCTCCCTCGCATCCCTGCTGTTCAGCCTTAGAAATGCCGCTTCGCCACCGCACACAGTTCCGCAGAGGGGGTGGCCGTGGCCTTCTATCTCGTCCTCCCATCCCTGCCTTGGCTGGTATAATTATGGATTTGTCTCTTAAATGGGTTGCACATAAAGTCCTTGACCCTCCCAACCTCTCCGATCATCTTTCCATGCATCTCCCTTAAGCCTCTTTTGATCCCTCTGGCTCTCGCTCCAGGAATCGCAAGCGAAAATCCACCATGTCCCCAACCTCCCCCAACCTTACTCGCAAAATGGTGGCTATGTCGGTTAAGTTAGCTGAGCCAGACTTGAACAATGACAACAACTGCATCTCAGATGAAGATGGTAAAGATTCTGAGATAAGTACCCGCTCATCCTCCTCTCCATCATCAGATGCCGAGATGTCCATGCTCGAGGAAGACATCTCCGAGTACAGTTGCCACAACATGGAAGAGACGCCTCAACCGTTGTTTCAGGATGATAAGAAGCACCCAAATTAATCTCTTGGTTCCCACTTTTCTCTTTTCTATCCTCTGGTTTTGTTATGGTTTTATTATGGTTTTGTTCTCATGATTTGTTTTATGCACTACTTCATGATGTTTAAAGATGGTTTTCCTTAAAGGGCATCGTTTTCTCTGATATTTGGACATACTTATTGGGCTGGTTTCTCCTTTGGGGGTAGTCCATCTTTTGAATTTTTGAACCTACTATTTCCCGTTGGAATTGGCTAATGCAACAATTCCAGAGGTTGACGAGTGTATTGCTGTGACTTGTATGTTATAATAGAAGTAGCCATATTGAGAAAGAAAAAAGAAAAAAAATGGTGTTTATGAATGATATTTTATCTATAAGAAGATATTAAGCAAAATGTAATCATAGATGTTTCTTAAAATTAATTTTAACTTTATCCAAAATATGCTTAAGCTTGGATGACACAATGATGTCTAATCTTGGCTACACCATTGGGAAAAACTAAGTGTTTTACGGAAATCAAACCTATGGATAGATAAGTTTCCCTAAGTGTGGTGGATGCACTTAAAACAATAGATGAAAGACACTTGACCTTTTTCTTAAGATAAAAAGATAAGATAAGAACACCTACTTGTGATCCTTCGCTATTATTCATCTCCCTTTTGTCACTTTCATCACTCCCAATTGAACTAAACTCGTTTGGTTGGTACCTGCAATTACTAACAGAAGACATAAAACAACATAAAGGCATATGATCTATTCATCTTAATCAAACTGAATTGATTGAATTTGAAAATACATATATAAAATCATGAACACATGTTTTAGGAAAGGAAAAAATCTCTCTATTATAAGATAGAAGGAGAAGTTACAACCACTTGGATCGATTTGATGTGAACTCGCTCCAGCTTCAGTCCTATGCTCATCACATTAGCAACATTACTCTAGTAGCATAACATTACTTGCAAAAAATACCTCAAAGAGTTATAATCTCACCAAAATAACTCTAAAAATTCGAACTCTTGCTCTCCCTTTTCACTATGATCAATGCTCAATTTATAGGAAGTGAGGGTAGTTTGGCATTAATTGGTCATTGAATGGATTTTCCATAAATGGATGAGGGAGTTTACTTGTTCAATGGGATAGGAGGATAAATGATTTAATGGCTCCAAGGTGTTCATATTCAAGGTTATCAGATAGCATGATGGCTGGAAACACTTCTAGAAGCCACTAGAAAGTGGGGAGATTATCATAATCCTTTGAAAAATTCACTCCCAGTTGACCAACACACTGTTAAGTGAGCCTAGGTGCTCTGCAACATTGTTTTGCATGGGAGTAAGTGCTATGAAAATCACTTACTGTAGTCTAGGGGTGTGTTGGTGGCTCAATGGAGCATTTCAGCCTATCTTCAAGCAGTGAAAATTTCATGGATAAAAACCAACAATGGAATGACTTGTTTAAGGCAAGTAGAAATTGATGTAGAGTATGATAGAATCTGTTTGTACTGATCCGAGTTTCAGGAGTGATGCCCAAATTGACCTGTAACAACTTCCCCCTAAATCATGAAGTCAAAAATAATAATAGTGAGTGATATGCTTTACGATGTGATGAGTAGGATATGAAGTGGACATTGACCTACATCAATTAAAATACATTACATCATGATATATTTTTCATTTTGGACATGAATTGCTGAGGGAGGCATACCCATAATCAACACATAAACTATCATAACATGTATATAGATCAGAAAGTTGTCTAGAGATATATACCCATGATAGGATGACCATCTGTGTAAAGCCATTGTATGGATGATGTGGTGCTATTCCTAAAATCATAGCCCAGATGGATGAAACTAGAACTAGGTTCTTCTATCTCATTCAATCGATCACTCAAGTATGAGTCTAACCATGTGAATAAGTGATATGAAATCGAACATGGGAAGACACCGTCTGATTACCAACCAATGATGTAAGCTATTAATAGACGCGAGAGAAAGCACCGATGATGATAATGGCTCTCAAGGTATTGCAGCACAGTTTGCATGGTGTGAATAGATGATTTGATGTCAAGCACCATACAAAGTCTTTTGGTCAAAGGCCAGTGATGTCAACCTATCGCTGGAAGAGAGAAAATTGCCATTGATGTAGGCAAGCTTCAAGGTACTGGAAGGGTGTTTCTATGTCAACGTCCTAGATGATGAGCTAATTTCGACAGGGAGAGACTCGTTGTATGAGGGCCTTGATGTATCCCCCATCAATGACACGAAACAAAAGTTATGATTTCAGAGACAAAATGTAACTGATGAAGAAATTTTTAGGGATGGCGGTCATGAAATGAAGGTTTATGAGTATTGAAAAGGATGAGGAATTACTGAGTAACTTCTCTTGAACATATCAGAAACACTGAATGAGTTGTCACCATTGACCCAAAACCAAAGTGATGGATGGTATGATAAACCATAGGTATGATAGACCATCAAGCAGATAACCCAACCCAACAGCCACGGAGATGAAGTGAATGAGTGTCATGTTCAAGAGAGACTTGATACCATAGAGTTATTTATCCCTTTCCCATTTTCCCCAATCATTGCTAACTAGTACCTTGTTATTTTTTAACAAATTTGAGGAGGATAACATATGCTTGATGTATAATTCCACCCTTCAGGTGAATCCATCACTATGTGATGTTTTAACGACTCTGGAAAAAGTGAAACTCGATCTTGTCATGATTGAAAAGTCCATCGCTATTTGATGTTTTAACGAGTATGACGATAGTGAAAAATATGTCCTTTTTCATGTTTAGAGAGTTTGAAAAAGGGATGAAAAAAAAATCTACAAGTTATTTTTTCGTAAATTTGTCCCTTAGGTCTGAAAAAGCGTAAAATAATACATGTGAGTATCCTAGCCATGTTTGAATAGGGTGTTCCTTTTTCATAAATAATATATCCTAGTCTAGAAAATGGTTAAAATTATATTGAGTAGATGTCATTTCAGTTCCTTTTACGAGCTCGAAAGGACAAGTGCTCAACAATATTTTCATATTTTGGGAGTTTGAAAAGAGTAGAAAGAGGAATCCAGGGGGTTCCTTTTTCAATGTTTATCAGAGATCGAAAAAGAGATAAACGTGTGCTCTGTGGTCAAAGTTCATTTTTAGATCCTGCACACCAAAATTCACTGTATTATCTCTAAACCTGCTCAAAGAACCACCAAACGGATTAAACATACCTGTTAAATAGTAAAAAAATAGGTAAAAACTATATTCGATTCATTAAATATGCATAAAATAATCGAAAATACTATTTAAATGAGAATTTACCATGTCATTTTACCATTTCACAATTACCATTCAGTTTTTGAGTGATTTGAGCTAGTTTTTCCCTCAAACTTCAACAGTTGATTGTGACAGATTCTGTGGACCATTTATCGTGTTGTCAGGACCAGGTAAGAGATTTGAATTTTCTCTTTCTATTGGTAGCATTCTTTTATAGTTTCATGCAAATTGTTTAGGGTTTTGGAGCTCCTAGGTAAAATATACAATGACCTAGGACCAACACACCTCTGAATGTCGAAAAGTACATTCCAGAGGAACTGAATTGAAGCCCAGGTTCTCTGCAACACTCTGTCTATGGAATAGGGGTGCGTTGGGCACAATTTAGAAATTTGTTTTGTGTCTTATGTGCTAAATCTCTTCAGTTTTTTGCATTAAATGGATCCTAACTAAGATTATGGTTTGATTGTAGGCTTTGATCGGATCAGAATGTTGATTACACAGAGAGAAATATAACATGAGGAACATGATATGGTTTCCCTAAATGATCTTGGCATTGTGAGAGCCTTAGATACTATGGTTTACTCAAGTACTTTAAACTATCAGGGATGAGGCAACATTTGTAACTATTGCAGTTCTTGATTCACTCATGGGATCTGGCACAACAAGCATTTCATATTGGGGACAACGTGATCCCAATATTGGTCGATGATATTTACTTTATGACAGGTTTTTTGAGATGCGGTGCCCCCATTTCCCTTGCGGGTTCCGTCCGTGGAGGTGAGACACTAAAGGATTACATTTGATAGTTTTGTTGGACAGGTACAAAGCCTATCAAGTATGGAAATATAAACATAAGGGATGTGCATGATATGGCTTTACGAACACTCCTGTTCACCATCACAAAGTTAGCTCACAACGTGGCACTTCATGTTGCGAATAGATCATACTTGCAGTATGCACTTGAGTTTCTCAAGTCGACCCTATTCAACTAGGCTGAATCAGTACTCTCTCAGATGAAAGAACAAATGACCAAAGTGAAAAGTGGCAAGATGAAGAATTTTAGCAACAGATCGATCCTGATCACTTTCACTTTAGAGTGAATTCCGTTAATGCAGCCACAACATGTGACATTGGGTGTAGTTGGTCCCAGGGTTCTGCGGATGTAGCGGTGGGTAGAGTTGATGGCTAGAGATGCTGGCTAGTCATTGATCTCATTCTGTATTACATTATTTACTTGGATCCGATGAAAAAATATCATCATAGAGGAGCATCTATGCACAGGAGTGGATTTTCGCGGAGACCCAGATTTGATGTTACCAATAGGTGCTCAATGGGGTGCTATATGTAAATTTTTTTGACCATGTTTTTTGGTTTTTTGGGTTTTTTACATATTTTTATGTTTTTGATGTTTCCAAGACTAAAATAAATATGTTTTATATATACGGATGTGGGTAGTGTCCGACCAGTGGGTCTTCCACATCAGGGAAATCAACCAACATAGAGGACTGTTGACAGAGCTATCCTTTGGGATTTGGATTTGACCAAGACTATGACTAAGTTACAACAAAATGTAGAAGGGGTGAATTTGGAGATACTGGATATCCGGATCGAGGAGTTACCGATGAAGCTGGAGCGCCATACTATTGGTGTGTGTAGCCGATGGATGAGGCTATTGTGCATGATAGCTCAAGCAGTGACCTACTATCATGAGCACCACTAGATCTACTTAGGATATGATATATCTGCATACATTTTGAGGTCATGTAACCAATGTTCCTTGAACAATTTTTTTTGTAAAAAAATGAGTATCTATCTATTTTACTTTCAGTGTTTTCCTATGGTTATGTGCAATCCTATTCAATTGTATGAAGTGAATTGAAAATATGTCTTTACATATGTTGCAAATGTCTATATAACACGTAATTCCCTAAAGAACTAGTCAAGGTGTTAAAATTTATGGAAATGTGTTGATATTGGATGTAAAAAAAATTTATTTCCAAAAGATGAACTCTAAGGAACATGCAATGAATAGTTGGATTTGAGACTGTATAAACATTAGTAAGCTGTAGTATGACAAGTTGTGAGTGCATCCTAATGATGATGCAGAGAATGCCAAGTGAAATGGCATCAGAGAGGAGTTCGATCAATGCATTATACTCAATGATATTTTTGGTGGATCAAACGATACAAATACATTGGAAACTCAATATCTGACCACTTGGAGCGAAGATGGCCCTGCTGCAGAAGATAGATTCTATGTACTACGACTAGCACCATTGGCATAACTGACAAATTGTTCCGAAGATTCTGAAATCTGAAAAAAAATGAAAATTGGATTACTAATAACATGAAAAGTCTTAAAAGACACATTGTGACATGCACACTATCAAATAATATATACAGTATCATACATTGTCTACTACGTAGAATCAAGCATAGTAACGTTTAAGAGACAACCCATTTTGAGGCTACGACAATGGAATCCTATCATAATCTACCAAATCATAAGCACCCTTTGCCAGAACACGTTTTTCAAGATATGGGCCATGCCATAATGGTTCGAATTTACATGTTCCTATCTTATCAAATTTTTGATCATAAAGCAAGACCAAGTCACCTTATGAGAAGGTGCGAGCCTTGAAATTATAGTCATATTGCGCCTTGATTCATCTGTTACGTGCTTCATTTGATAATGCGGCTTCACAACGTGTTTCATCTAGATGGACAAGATCTCAAATATGTTCCTCTTCATCAAAAGTTTCATGTAGTAGGTCAATTGCAAGTTTCAACTATGGAATTTCACATTGAATTGGTAAGATAACTTCTAGACCATAAACCAGCTGAAAGGGAGTAAATCAGGTTGCATTTCTCACCGAGGTTTAGTAAGCCAACAAAGCCGAGTACAAGATTAAATTCCAGTTTCATTTATGAACCCTAATCGTTAATTGAAGCATAGGATTAATAATTTTGGTGATGGCTTCAACTTGAACATTATCTTGTGGATAATAAGGGGTTTAAACATCATGCGACAGTCCTAATTTAGCAGTCAACTCAGTCATCATATATTTGCGAAATTTCTTTCCATGATATGTAACTATGGATTGCGGCACACCAAACCGAGTAACCACATGGTTAAAGAAAAACAATGCGTCTGTGTCGCTTGTGTTGTTAAATGTAGGAATTGCCTCATCCCACTTGGTAAAATAGTCGATGAAGAAAATAATGCAGCAATGCCCCGTGTTCGAGCATGAAGTCAATGCCCCATTTGGAAACTGGTCCCACGATGATGAAAATATGCATTGGCGCTCGTGGCACACATTTTTTATGATCAAATATCTGGCAAGAATGACAAATTCAGACCACGAGAATGCAATCGGCGAAATATGGTAGGCCATCAGTAACCAGTGCAAATAATCTTCTGTGCGTTAACAAGACTAGACAAATGTCCACCACTAGTACTAGTGTGGCAATGATTTAAAAATTTCTCGGCCTCCTCATGAGTGAGGAACCTACACAAAATTGTATCGAAACCATGACGATAAAGTGTATCGCTGAAGATCAGATAATATTTGGCTTGGTATCGAATACGTCACTATTGCAAGTGAGAGGTATTGGATCAGAAAGTTTGGGTTTGGTGATAGATTATAAAATATCCATACCGGGTCAGATGATGCAATCAGAAACAAAGACTCATTTCGGAATTGATGGTTCCGATGTAGAATTAGTGATACTTGAGGGAAGGTCGCACATAAGCTCAGTGAAAACCAAAGACTACTTTGACTTGGATTTGATGAATTCCAAATGAAATTGCTACAAAATGACTATCAATTTTGAGTATTTACCCCCAGTAATTGACGTGACAGAATATATGTCATAGGGTTGAAATCCGAAATGAAAATGGTTTGCCAAAGGAGGATATAGTGGTGAAATATTTGTATAACTTGAATGGCTGCCAAGGCGAGCTTCTCAATAAAAGTGTAGTTAACCTCTGTATCATTGAGATTGTGACTCAAATAATAGAGCATATGTTCAATCCCCCATTCCTCCTGCACTAAAAACATGGCGATGGTCATATCTGTAGTGGCAAGATATAGGAAATAATCACTCTACTAACTTGGGGGATACATTAATGATGTTCAGATCATGGTATCTTTAAGAGAACCAAAAGAAGCTCGCTCAATCTGATCCCAATAGAAGGGAGTCCCATTTTTCAAGAGTCGAGTAAATCCTTTAGCCATTTTGGTGTAGTTGGGAATGAATCTCCTTAGAAAGTTAGCCTTCCCTTGGAGTCTCTGTAACTGAAGTAGGTTGGAAGGTGCAGGGAAATCTAGAATGGCCTAGACCTTTAAGGGATCAAGTCAAATTCTGTCTTTTGACATGACGAAACCAAGGAAATGAATAGAACCAACAAAAAAAAACACATTTGTGTGGATTAAGGCGTATTTTTTAGTGACGACATCATAAAAATATGGCTCTCAAATGTATCGGGTGGTCAACCCATTTCCGTGAATGGGTAGGTAAGTCATCTAGATAAGGTTGAACAATGTGTTCGATGTCATGGAAGGCATAATTAATTTCCTTATTAAAGGTTTTTTCAGCGTTATTTAAACCAAAAGGGAGTTTTTGATAAGAAAATGTGCCCCAGGGACAGATAAAATCCATTTTATATTGGTCCTCTGGGTGAATATCGATCTAATTGTAACTAGAAAACCATCCATTAAAAGAAAATATTTCACATCCGACACATTTGTCAATGATTTGGTCGATAAAGGGAGTGGGATAGTTTTCCTTAGGGCAAGCATGATTAACATCCCAATAATCAATGCACACTCTAATTGTCCGTTGTTTCTTCAGGACAGGAACAATGTTGGAAACCCAATCGGTAAGCGAAGCAGGGTAAATAAAACCAACCCGCAAAGTTTTTCAACCTCTGCTTTAATTGAAACAACCTTCTTAGGATGAACAGGATGGAGGTGCTATCGTACCGGTTTGACATGAGGGTACATTTTAATCTTGTGCTTAATGATATTGGAATCAATGCCTGGAATTTCCTCATACGACCAAGTGAATACATCAAGGAATTCATGGAAAAGAGAGTGGTAAGTGTCAAGTTCAGATGTAGAACAAGACACGATGACATAAACGTTTTCTACTACGCCAGGTTTGGTTGAAATATTGATAGAAATTGTTTCTTCGATATTTGATTGGTTTCACTCAGAATCGATGACATGGATAGGAATGGAATTTGTTAAGAAATAAACAACTATAGGGTGATATATTTCAATTGGACTATCTTCAATGTAATCTGGAAGATGGGATCGATGATAAGAATTTTTCCATGGTTCTTCTTCTGACATCATGGATTCCATAATGCTCTAATGAGTTGATAATATACGTGAAAAAGGGTCAGAAGAAGTACCATAATCCAAAGAACGATCCATCTAAACATTCGGCGACAAAGGATCAGGATTGGCCACACAAACCAAAAAGATTGATTGCTATGCGAGCTCCAATGGACTTAGCAGCATAGTTACACCCAACTTATCTATTTCAGAATCATTGGGAACCTTCCATAAATCAGATGAAGTGGAAACAGTAGGGGAATTTTGAGGTCTAAAATGGGCCTCCTAAGAAAAATGTACAACAAAAATAAACTTTATAAGAAGAAATGGGATTCAAGATGATGATGCCAACCATGGGGGATGATTCACCATTTTTGGAGTAAAAAGGTTAAAATAATAAAAAATAATAAAATAATAAAACTACTTTTTCAACTCTTATTTTCAACTTGTCTCCCTATTTTTTTACTCAAATTTAGAGTGGGAGTACTCGTTGGATGTAAAATTTAATTTCTCATCCAAGGAGTACCCATGTTGCATACTTTCGATGGACCCTCTTACATGAAAAATGAGAAATACATGAAAAAACGTGATTGCAATCACATTTTTCATGTATTTATCATTTTTTTTGTAGCAAGGTCTATCAGAAGTATGCAACATGGGTACTCCTTGGATGAGAAATTAAATTATGCATCCAACAAGTGTTTCTGCTCGAAGTTTGAGTAAAAACTTAGGGAGAAAGTTGAAAATATGAGTTGGAAAAATAGTTTTATTATTTTATTATTTTTTCTCTAAAATTTGATGATGTTATCTAATATTATTTTATTATTTCCATTATTATTTTATAATTTCCTTAGGAGGCCCATTTTAGACCTCAAAATTCCCCTAATGTATATCATATTGCAGGTTTCTATTTTTACGATTTCCACCGATGTCGCAGGTGACAATAACGAAAAGGTGCCAATTAGGGAAGAATCCTTAAAGATTCCTACACCAATGTTCTGAAGAGATGGCAGGGGTCTGTGAATGAACAAAAAACTTCCAGTTTCCTATGAACCAAAGGTGAAGAAGACAAGTTGATCGATGACTGTGATGCTGCCATTATGGGGGAAGGCCACCATGCGAAATTAAGTAGATACAACTGCATCCATAGCGTAAACCCATGGTCTTCCTAGTAAGATATTGTAGTCAAGGGGTCTGCCAAAAACCTCAAATTAAATAGTAACAGTTTTCCCCCTAGTTCGACTTGCAGGTTACTGAGAATTCCACAAGGCTTATATGTACGACTGCCAAAATCTTTCAACATCATAGGATATTGTGATAAAGTCGGCGAGCCAAGTGACTTCCAGCAACTCATAGATATGATACAAGTAGATGCACCTTCATCAATAATAGTCCAATGAATAAGGTTATTCAGGACATTTACTAGGATCAAAAATGCTAATTGTGGTGGAAATTGTGGCACATAGCCGACATGGTTAAAGACTACAAGATTAGAGTCTGTTGGATCGATTCCACGAATTGACGACAACAAAGTGTGCTTTTGGGAGGAATAATTCTGAAGAAACTCAAGCATCGAAAAAGTAGAAGGTGACTGAGCTAGATCTTCCACCATGTTATAATTTTGAGCTCCATGAGCTCGAGGGTTGAAATTCGATTTATGAATGATTCCCTTTTGTGGCTTTATTGTTAACTCAGGAATAATAGGTGACGAAATTGAATCAAATGAAGTCATATTTGAAGAAGTAGGTTGATCTGTAGCTTGACCATTCGATGATGAAAGAGGATTACTGTAATCTTTACTTCGAGTGGACACCAAAACATCAATTTTTGGCTTAGAGGCAGATAACATAAGCACTTATGAACTAGAAGAGGGATCCGTAGCAACCACATGTGTTTCCATGTTTGGAAAAGGGTTTGTTAACACTGCAGATGTGGGATAAGTCTTAAGAAGTTTTGAGACTTCTGAGCGATAAGGACAATCCCGCGTAAAATGCTCCTCATTACATATCAAACAAGGGTAACAAGGTTTCCGAGATGTACCAGGTGTATCAGATGATTTTTCCTACTGGGGTGAATTTTGTTTTTTCTTATCTTTCATTTTCTTGTTACTTCCAGGTTGCTTGTCACTTTTTCCCTTGTCAAATGACATGACATGTATTTTAGAAGAAGATGTAGGATCAGATGCAATAGGGGTCTTATTGGACACAACAAATGTGGAAAAATATGGTCGACTTGCTAGCTAAGTGCTAGTAGAACCAATCACACCGTCGTCGACATAGATTTCCTTACCAGATGGAGGAGGAGGAACAATAAAATTTGTTTGCGGTGCATTCAAAATATTTTCATAGAGTGTACAAGACTGAGTATAAATCAAATCTAGATAATAGGAATGAGAAAATACTTTCTCTTCAGTGACGACATCGCCTTTGGTAACGTCCTCGGTGATAGATGGAAATAATGACTTTATAAACCACTCAGATAAAAGCTAATCCGGTACAAAGGTTTTAACCATTCGACGATGACAACGCCACTCATGAATGTGATCTGATATGTGAGTATTAGTTGTCTGTTAAAGTTGGTCAAAATTTCTATTCCAGTTTCATATATGATGCGTAACTGGAAGTGGGTTAGGAAAGTAGTGGCTAAAGCCGTGAAATTATTAAAAGAAGCTCTTGGTAATTCAATGTACCACTTTGCAGTCGGACCAGTGAGATTTCGTTGGAAAAAACATAGTATAACAAAATCATCATTCAAGGAGTTTGAGGAACACCATAAATGATATGTCATATTGTGGGTAGAGGGATCTTCTCCAAAGTTTCCATTGAAGTTTGGAATAACATAGGGTAATTTAGGAGGGATCACTGAACACCAAGGTAAATAATGAATGGGATCATTAGTGAGTCGGTTTAAATCAGGTAACTCTAGTGTTGCAACAAACGACAACTGTCGGTTTAGATCTGGTTGAGCGTAACCAAGGTAAGATGGAATTGCCTGGGAAACAGGTCATTATGCACTAGTATAAGAAATATGTTGCTGGTAACCAGAATAGGGGTAATTATATTGACCAAACCCTTGATAGGCCTATTTACCAGAACTTGGATAAGCTTTCTGTTGACCAAACCCATCATAGGCTTGTTGACCAAGTCCAGGATAGGTTTGATACTGTTGGAATTGTTGTTGTGGCTGCCATGGGATTTGATAATATGGTTGTTTCCTACTAGGATAGGTTAGACCAGATTTTGAATAGACGGAACCAGTAGAAACCTGTGACAAGGGTAAACTGGCCCATGGTTGTGAAATTCCTGATACAGACGGTTGTTGTAAACCAGCCTAGGAAGGCAAAGTTTGTAGACTTGAAACTTGCGGGTTAAGGGTTGAAGGACTCACCTGAGAAGGCTGAGATATGACCAAGGAAGTAATAACAAGCATAGTAGGTACGAATGGAATAGGTTAAACTGGTTGATATTGGTACACAACCGTTTGCGGTTGAATATGCAAGGTAGGCTACCGTTGACAAACATGCATTCCAACATAAGATTGACCTAAAAATGAAGGAGTAATTCCATATGGGGTAAACATGGGTTGCCCCCCAGCATATGGAGAATAAGGATATTGAACATAATGACCTTTATATGATGGAAGTCCAGTAACAACTGGATAAGATAGACAGTAATCGAATGGACCAGCCTGATATTGAGTTGAAGATGTAAATAAAGGATTGTGCTGTTCAGTACTTGTAAGAGAGGAACCAAATAAAATTCCAGATGATGACATGGGTGAAGTCCATGGACTAGAGGAGGCACTAGAGTAGGTTCCATTTAAATATTGGTAACTCGGTGGGACATATGGACCACTGTAAATATAAGACTCAAGTGTCATAGAAAACATCAAAGAGGTAGCAACGATAGATGTTGTCGCAACTTTAACAGATGGTACATTCTGGGATGATGTCTTAGCCAGGGTTAAATAACCCAGTAAATACTCCAAAGAATATACAAGAACTTGAGACTAAGTAGGATTAAAAGGAGCAGTGTGGGTCAAATGAGGAAAATACAGATAAAGATGAAGCCCCAACCCAAAATGAGTTGGACTTGTAGGGGTTGTGTCTTCATGAGATTTTTCCTCGATTAAAATAAAACTTGGTGGAAGTACTTCACCGTCAGGCCTGGGATAAATTTCAAGCCACAAACTCTGCGGTAAAGTGGAAGACTCAATGTTTAAGGATGACTGAGGATAAGCTGGTTGGTCGTCTTCCAGCATAGAAAAAACTTCTTTTTGTTCAACATCGGGATAAATATGTTCTCGTAAAATAATGACAGTTTCTGGATCAACTTCTGGTTGAACAACTTAAGTTTCTGGATTTACTGTTTCACTGGATTCAACTTCAATGTCCTCAGGTAACTGTGAGGGTTTCGTCTCATTGGTAGAAGATAAACCGGGATCGGTAGAAACGACTCAAGACTCGGTACTCAAAGGATCAGATGACTATGGAAAATTAAATGAAGATGAAGCACCAAAGGTTCTATAGGTACTAGACTTGGTAGGACAAGCTCACCTTCACCGAATAGGTGTAGCTTCTGGTGGTAAAGATGGATTATTCGTTTTCCTACATGAACGACGAGGAAAAGGTTGATCTTATTCCATGATTGTTGATTGTTTTTATTACAAAAGATGAATAAATAAAAAGAGGGTAATGTTAGGCAAAAGGATTACCAGGAAAATTTGAACTAAAATATACCGCCCTAGTAAACCAAGGACTTATGTACATGCATGAAATCTCCTCGATGTTGTGTTCAGTGTATCACAGTGTACAAGGCAGCCGAATCAGTTACCTATGGATGGTAAGCAACCTAATGTTGTCCTCCCAAATATACTTGATGGTACGTGGAGGCCCAATCTGTGTTAGCGCTGGCTAATGTGAAACCACACTATGAGATAACCCCCTTATACTTTTCATACTAGAAAACTGCTCAATATACTCAAGGTACGTGGATGAGCTCCGATATACTTACGTACGTGGGATGAGCTATCACACTTGGAATGTATCGCAGACAATTAATGAAAGCTGCTATGTTTTACGATGCCAGAACACGTCTCTAGCCTAGACCTCTAAATGTTGTTGTTAAGTGACAATGCTCCCTTAGGTTAATTGAGATAAATTTTAAGTTGATCTTGCTTAGAAATTTTCCTTTCAAGTTCATCGTGCGATGCATTTGAAATTCATAGAATGCAACAAATATGATAAGAATCTACTTCAATTCAATTTCAACTATGAAAACCTTATCTACAAGGGATAGAGCAATCATATGTAAGAAATTAGCAATGAGCACCTCTAAATGCAAATTCCCTATCTATTCCTATGCAACATTAACAAACCCTATATGCAAATGCATGCTTTTATTTTTAGTTTCTTTTAAGTGTGAATGAATGAAAAAGAAACTAATATGCACAAACAATCAATCAATACTTTCTAGAGAAACAAATATTGGTACGACAATTCCTCTTTTCTAAAATAAAGAACTGATCAAATGTAAATTTTAAACTTTGTAGCTATTTCAACAATGGTAAAGAAAACAAGAAGAAACATTGAACAAATATACACCCAAAGTGAGAAAGGATAGTAGAAGCAATATGGACTTTAGAGGCAATCAGACACTTGAAAAATAAGCACACAAGACACTGAACTGGATGGTAAAGGAAAAAAATATGATGAATTTTGGTTAGTCACAGGAGCAACACACCCTTGAGTGGGAGACAACGCATTGAAGAGCACTGTCTCTAAGCCAACAATGCTTTGCAGAGCAATGCGTCAAGACAAATAGTGTGTTGGTGCTAGAGGAATCTCAAGATAAGCAAGAAAACACACTTCTTTTACCAAAGCATATTCAAATGACTACTAGAGGCTAACAAACAAGGATGAAACCACCAGGGACGATCAATCGATCCCCAACGAAGTCGCCAATTTGTTTTACGGAAATCATACCTACGGATAGATAAGTTTCCCTAAGTGTGGTGGACGCAATTAAAACAATAGATGAAAGACACTTGACCTTTAATTTAAGATAAACAGATAAGAGAAGAACACATGTGATCCTTCGCTATTATTCGTCTCCCTTTTGTCACTTCCGTTGCTCCCAGTCGAACTGAACTCGTTTAATTGGAACCTGCAATTACTAACATAAGACAAAAAACAACATAAAGGCATATGATCTATTCGTCTTAATCTAACTGAATTGATTTCACTTGAAAATACATATATAAAAGCATGAACACATGTATTAGGAAATGAACAAATCTCTTTATTATAAGATAGAAGGAGAAGTTATAACCAGTTAGATCGATTCGATGTCAACTCGCTTCAGCTTTAGTCATATCCTCATCACATCAACATCATTACTCCAACAACATAACATTACTTGCAAAAAATACCTCAAAGAGTTATAATCTCACCAGCATAACTCTACAAATTCAAACTCTTGTTCTCCCTTTGCCTATGATCAGTGCTCAATTTATACGAAATGAGGGTAGTTTGGTATTAATTGGCCATTGAATGGCTTTTCCATAAATGGATGAGGGAGTTTCCTTGTTCAATGGGATAGGAGGATAAATGATTTACTGACTCCATGGTGTTCATATTCGAGGTTATCAGATAACATGGTAGCTAGAAACACATCTGTAAGCCACTATAAAGTGGGAAGATTCCCAGAATCCTTTGAAAAATTCGCTCCCAGTCGACCAACACACTGTTAAGTGGGCCTAGGTGCTCTGCAATGCTACTTTTCATGGGAGTAATGTAAAACACTTATTGCAGTCTAGGGGTGCGTTGGTGGCTCAATGGAGCATTTTAGTTGAACTTCAAGTAGTGAAACTTTCATGGATAAAAACCAACAATGGGATGAACGCTGCTTTGCATGGGAGTAAGTGCTATGTAAAACACTTATTGCAGTCTAGGGGTGCATTGGTGGCTCAATGGAGTATTTCAGTTGAACTTCAAGCAGTGAAACTTTCATGGATAAAAACCAACAATGGGATGAATTGTTTAAGGCAAGTAGCAACCGATTTCGAGTATGATAGACTCTGTTTGTACTGATCTGAGTTTCAGGAGTGATGCCCAAATAGACCTGTAACACTAAGGAGAAAATGAGGAGACCATTTTGAAAAATAAAGATAATATTAAAAATATTATTATATCAAAATTTAAGAAGTTGTGGGGTAACAAAAACTTATAGATAAAAAGAAAATTAACATATTATATGGAGGTGATGAACCCTAATTAAAAAATATATATCTCTTAGTTTTGACTAATGTGAAGAAGAAAATAAAGATTGTTAAAATAATAACAAATTTTCATGAGGTTCATATTGAAATTGATTATTGCCCAGTTTCCAAAATAACATGGGATGAAAGAGTTTGTCTCACTAAAATAATTGAAAATAAAAAACACTTTCTCTTAAAATCTATCTTATATTCCCATTAAATTTAATTCCAAAATCTTTGTTATACAATAAATTTTCTTAACATTTTAAATTTCTAAAACTATAAATATTTTGAAATGTTCTATTTTGAAATATTCTTTTAATGTTTTTTAGCATAAAAATAAAGCCCTAAACAATTTGCAGTAATCCTTTACCTTCTTAAAATTAAATAATCATACCATTCTTAATAGATGTTAATATCATTATTATTATAACCATTTATCAATATTATAGATTTATAAATATTAATAAAAAATAAAAAATAATTTTAATATTTCAAAAATGATTTAGCAAATGAGTTTTCTTAATCCATATGAATTTGGATGAAAATAAGTAATACGAATTAATGGTCAATCCGAAATTGGGTGGAATTAACTAATAAAAATAAAGTCAATCCAGTGATTCAACCAAAAATACATTATAAAATTGCTTCTACATTTTCATGAAGAACGTGGATGAATGAGAAATAAGAAAGGAGGATGAAAAATAAAGCAGAGTATTTCCACATTTTTATGAAAGCGAGAAAGGTAGAATAAATGTAGGTAAAATAAGAAAACATTTACAATATAAAAATTACTTCGATCCAGTGATTCCACCGAAGGGGAATTTTTATTTGACAAATTCAAATGAAAATGAAACCAAAACAGCATTATAAAAATAGATATTTCTAACAGTATATATTTCTAACAAATGGATACATTTAGTATGCACACACACACTAACAATTTCCAGAAACAACACTATTACGACAGATTCTTGCACCATGCACACAGTGACTATTACCGGCCTGGAGGTGGTGGTGGACACTGTGGGTTACGACCATAATTCTGACACTGTGAACGGCCGGAAGGCGGTACTGGTCCTCTGGGTTTCTCTTCTTGAAAAGGAGAATCTGGGCTATTCACCTGCCGCTGCTCCACCTGCAGGTAGGGAGTTCGCCCAGCAGCAGCATGATTGAGAATAAGCGCGAATAGGAGCATGCAAAGCATCACATTATAAACCTTTGTGGTCTCCATCATCAATTATCAATCTCCTCTTACTTATCTCTTCGCCAAAAAATGACTTCCCAGACTCGATGCCGCCCATACACACAAGGATGGTTGAGGCCCTTCATTATATATAGATATATATATATAAACAGGCCTAACATCCATACCGGCAGGGAGACCAAAAATATATATTGTTTGTTGGGCCATCTGAAATAGCGGTCCATTTTCTGCGGCTTCTCTGAAAATCCAGAACTTACGGAATTTCTTGCTACTAATTAACTATAGTTAGAGAAGTTCACTTTGCTATAGTTTGTAATTATTTTTTGTTTAGTAATTAGTTGTAAATTTGTTAGTAATTGAAAATTGTAATAAATGATATGATTGGGTGGGGGTTAAATTGGGTGAGTAGTTATTTACAATTATTAGTCCCGTGCGGCATGGCAGGGACTATTGCAATCAAATTTTATTGTTTACATTAAACTGTTTCACCTTAACCCAAAGTTGGACAACAAAATATATGAGAAATGTGATTCATTACCTTATCAAATCGAAGGGTTCTACTTTACGGCCAATAGAAATGTTTTTGATCTTATTTGGCCTCTTTCCGAGGCGAAGAGGCCATAAAGTTTGGTTAAAAGATTCGATTTCAATAATATTTTCCAAATCTAAACTAATGCTGGCATTAGTTCTCTAGCATGAAATAGCTAGAAATATTTGGTTGGTTTGCGAAGTTAGATATATGTCAAATAACCTCTCTATCGTGGCGATGTGCCTGTGAACCTGGTGTCTGCATGCATGTTGTTTCATGCATACTGTTTGCTGTGGTGTTTCCATAAGTGGTGCTTGCTGTCTGTAGTATGGATAGGTTCTAGCTTGACTGTTTTATGCCCCTGCCTAAAGCATTTCCTAAGTCCGGATTCAGCAGCGAACAACTTCAGTGAATGACCATCAGTGTTAACGGATTTGTGCATCAGTGAATGGTTTCGTGCGTGTAGTTAACGACGACTATTCGTATGTGCTGCATGCAACTCCATGGTGCCGAATTCATCTTCTGCGGATGGTGCCGACTTCATCTTGTGTCGATGGTGTCGATAGGCTCAGGCATCGACTCACTGGTCAGGTGGTCAGATGGTGTGCCACAGATAAATATGCTCTATGCACAGAGAGCTACCAATGCTTATCGATAGGATTAAGCATCGAATCGGCCTAGTGTTGTCTGCATGAAACAATTATTCATTCACATAGGCTGCAATGAGAATGCATTCGTCTGAATTACTGTTACTGTTTGGTATGTGCTTATGAAATTCATAAATTTATATGGCAAAAAATATCATTGAATAAGAAAATAAATTTTTTTTTGTTAGCTGTACCTATTTTTAAAAAAATAGCTGTGAATGTTAAAGTACATATGTATACTTCTGTGTGTTCAAGCTAGCAGTGGTGGATATATTTTTCTTGTTGCTTAATCTCGTTCCGCACGGTTTCTTCATTTATAGGCGTATTTTGGCCCTGTGATAGCTATAATTTTAATTATTTTGAGATGGATACTGCTTAGAAAAACTACATACATTATACATGATTTTTTTCCCCAAACTTGAAAATACTGACAATAACAAGCTTTACATTAAATATTTATTATTATACACAGAGAGTTTGTCTTTCCAGATTCAATAAATATGTATAAATATGTATATGTTTTAGGTTTCTCCATTATTATCAATATTGGAACTTGGTCTCATTTCAACAATAAATGTGTTCCTTCTTTTCTAAATTGCTAAGCTGAATAGAAAATGCATTTAGTTTTTCAGATACTTCAATTTTTAGTCTTGCCAAAAGGGAAAATTCATAGCATTAAATATTTATTCTTATACACAGAGAGTTTGTCTTTCCAGATTCAATAAATATGTATAAATATGTATATGTTTTAGGTTTCTCCATTATTATCAATATTGGAACTTGGTCTCATTTCAGCAATAAATGTGTTCCTTCTTTTCTAAATTGCTAAGCTGAATAGAAAATGCATTTAGTTTTTCAAATACTTCAATTTTAAGTCTTGCCAAAAGGGAAAATTCATAGCATTAAATATTTATTCTTATACACAGAGAGTTTGTCTTTCCAGATTCAATAAATATGTATAAATATGTATATGTTTTAGGTTTCTCCATTATTATCAATATCTTCATCCTCACCTTTGGCCTTTGAGACGTCTAGTGTTCTCTCTGAGACCTGTTTGCTACATTCAATAAGCAAACATTTGAAGCATGAAAATGGGCAGAGTACATACCGTTTACAAAGATTTTCGGATCGAGAGTTTCAATCGGTTGGAGCCGCTGCAATGACTCTGTGAGAGCTCAACAGTCGATATCTGACCACTCTACGATATTCCCAGTATCTGATCCATTGGACTTGATGACCGCCAACCCAACTTTCCATACATCGACCACATTACATAACTTGAGGTCTACAACACAAGGCTAGCAGAGCATTGGCATGCCACTTGTTATACTCTCCATAGTCGAATTCCAACCACTATGGCTGATGAAACAACCCATAGACGGATGCAACAGAATAGCCAGCTGCGGCGCCCATGAAATTACGCAGCCCCGACTCCCGAATCGCTCAAAATATTCCCTGGGAAACTCCCTGTTGCTTCGATTGTCGATGAGATCCGGACGCACAACCCACAAAAACGGCCTCTGAGTCGCCTCGAGGGCTAGTGCAAGCTCCTCCACCTGAATTTTGCTGAAATGCACGATGCTTCCGAATGATACATATATCATAGATTCCAGAGATTGCTGATCTAGCCACTGTAAGAATTCTTGCTTTTCTGCCCACAAGCTCAGGGGCTTCGATTTTTCCCTCTTGAGCGCATGATCCAAGCTTAATGCTGTGGAAGCCGCTGCTCTGGTGGCCATTCAGATCACTGAAGCCATTGTTTCTGTTCTTGTCTGGTAGTATTTCCCTGTAAGCTTAGTTTCATTGTGCCCACAGCTAGGATTTAAGCATGCTCATGTGCAACCAATGTTGGTTTAAGCATTTAGGAAAGGTAGCCCTATAATTATTCTTCAACTCATGCCAGGCTTCGATCGAACCAGTTCCCGTTTTCACTGCACAAAGTCAATAACACAAACAAATGTTTAGTGTGAAGAAATCGCACGTAGTTAGCATGCAAGGTTCAAGATGCCAAGTTTCACCTTTTTTTATAATAGTTAATACTGGTACTAAGTGTAGGTGTTGAAAAAAATGAAAAGGTCTGGGTTCGACTCCCAGCTAGCCTAACTTCCAAACAGCCAATGTATAGGGGCAGGTGTTTTCGCAGATCTCGCTTGGCTGGGAGCAGGGACTTGCTGCCCCACAGCCTATCTTGTTTTTTATATTTTCAAATCGACATATTATTCCTGAGATATCTAAGCTTTCAAATGGTGAATCTGATGGGTGACATAAAAGTTTACTCTTATATATGTGTCTTAATAGGTGAGACTCCAAGATAACCAATATCACATTATATATGTGTCTTAATAGGTGAGAGTCCAAGATAACCGATATCACACTATTTTATGTTCATAATATTAATATTTTAAGATGAAATTGGATGATAAGCATAAAATGTTCTAATAGTGTTGAGACTTCAAGATAAGTATAAAATGAAAAAGCTAGTCTTCATCTTCATTCACACCATGCAATTCCACTTTGTACACATTTAAGTCTAAAGCGTGAACATTGAAGCATGTAACTTAAAGGTTGAGACTCACATGACATTTCTACATCCATGGGCCATTGGTACTCTATATAAAACAATAACTGAAAATGTGTGGTTACCAAGGCCATGATTCCTTAATTACATTCATTCTTGAATCTAAACACAACTAGCTTTGGGCCTTTTAGGTGTTAGTGTGTCTACAAGGGAGCTATGAATATCTTCGAAATGCATCTAGTTACCAAGGCTATGATTCCATCAATACATTTATACTTGAATAAAAAAACAACTCGCTTTGGGCCTTTTAGGCGTTAGCGTGTTCGCAGGGGAGAGTTTTTTCGCTTCCTTGTTAGAGTATTATGAATTTCTTCCAAATGTATGCATTGCATATTATTATTGTTTGAAATGTTAGAATTGTCCCAAATTCCTATTTAAAAATGGGTTCAAACTTGTTTTTATTATTTAAAAAGTCCTCATTTAGTCCAACTCATCAGACTGAAAGATTAGATCATCCATCTCCAAAATATATTATAGTTAATAGGTTTCATCAAGCTAAATATTTTCAAAAATATTTTAACATAATTTGTAAAATATTTGGAAAGAAATTTATAAAAAAGCTTTATGGATGAGCAAGACCATGGCTCAAAAATTGTTGACATCTCCACAAAGATCTCGATATGGTTGGCCCAGAGGGGGATTATTCCCCTCCAATGAATGGCGAAGTAGCCTTCCAGACCCTCGTCACCTCTCTATCTAAGTATCCTCAAAGTAAGGAATCACGTGCATGAATTGTGAAGAAATCATCGACGATACCCTCGGTGACCCTTCCCATTGGTTCGAGGTGAAATTCCTTGTTATTTATAGAGCGAGCACTAGTGGGGAAATTCACAAGAATGTGCCCGTCCCTAAGATCCATGGAACCATGGCTTGAGAAGATATGGAAACCAATTTTGAAAGGAAATGTTGGAATGTATGCATGCGGAAATGGGGTTTTGTATTTTCTATCAAGATATAAGGAGGAAATATATGTAATATCTTAGAACAATAGATACTTTTTTGGAGATTGGAGCATGTACTTGAATAGATGGTCTCCAGATTTAGATTTAGATGAAGACGTACAAATGTAATGCTAGTGTGGGTTAAAATTATGTGATTACCACTCTCATGCCAGAGTGATGATCATCTGAATACAATAGGCAATGGACTGGGTAAATATCTCGATAGGGTTGAACCCAAAGGCTTCTAGTTTTCCTATGCAAATATTTTAGTGGTGGTAGATCTTAGAAAGGATTACCCTCATAAATAAACCTCACACATGGAGAATGGATTCATTGCTATATCCTATCTTATGAACAACAAATATTCAAATGTAGAATGTTCCATGATTATGGTCACTTTTCCAGAGATTTCAGGAAGGTTCAAGTAGAAAAAGGGAGGAAACAATAGTAGGATAGGAGGAGAAGTGGAAAACCAAGGGGGAAGGGGTAAATAGGGGGGAAGAAACATCACATAAAACCCAGTGTGTGCAGGGAAAAAATAGGGCCTCATATTTAGCAAACCTCTTAAAGTTATTGCAATCTCAAGTAGAAAATGGCAAGGAGGAAATAAATCATAATATATTGATAGGGACCCCTAAGGAGGAAACTCTGAACATAACAAGAAAATAAGGGGAAATAAAAGAGATGGCGAATGATGAGGAAATGGTGCAAGAGGGTAGAATTCAAGCACTAGATCAGGTTCAAAAGGAAGATAAACATACAAATCCAAAGAAAATTATTTGAAGCCTGTTAGTAAGATTAGGAAATGAAGTTATTCCAACCCTAAAGAAGCCAAAGTTGAAAAAATGTGAAACATAAAAAATAAAGGCCTAAGCCTTAAACTTGGCTGACGAGATCGATAGTGAAGAATAATAGAGTAATAGAAAAAAGAGAGGCTAACCCCAAAATAATATGACTTGAGAGCTAGAAGTAGATAAAAATAAGAAATTGGTAAACCAACCTGTAATTGTTGAGATTCTTAAGCTAGTAGTGCCCAAAGATCATGAGGAAGCGTAAGAGGGAGGGGGTTAGTGTCATAAACCATGCAAAAAATGATGAAAATACTATCATGGAACATAAGAAGTTTGGAAACCCCCTAAGAATCATTGTTAGTTAAATATCTAGTAAAACATGAATGACTCATGATTCTTCACCTAGAAGAAACTATGTTTGAGGTACCCGAAGAGGTAAATGTATAAATGTTTTTCTAGGGGGGATGGTAGCATAATAATGAAAAGCTCTCGTGGAGCATCTAGCGGACTAGGTATTTGTTGGTTGGACTCTTTTTTTACCTTGATAGATAGTATTAAGTCAAAATATTGGATAGTTGTATTATTGGAAAGGAACGATATGAAGGATAAAACATTTATTATCAATGTTTATGCTCCCATAATATATGGAGAAAAATGTGAGTTATGGGACTCACTAATACCCTTAAATGAAAAATAATGGCACATCAATAACATTATGGGAAGTGATTTTAAAACTATTCTCCATTCTTTTGAGAAGCACGAGGGAAGTCTTATTTGAGACCCTTTCAAAGAAAGGATGGATGACTTAATTAGTGAATGGTATTTAATTGATATACCCCCAAATAAAAGTAAATATACATGGAAAAATCAAAGAAGTATAGAAAGTTATATAACTGTATGATTGGATCATTATTGATGCAAATAAATTGGCTTCTTAAAGGGTTGGCTTGCACAACTTCAGTTTGCCACAAGGTGAATTTAATCAATGGATAATTCATTATCGATTGATCATCTAGAAAATTTAGGCCTGATTCCATTTAGATATAATCTAGGCTAGTTAAAAGAGGATGGATTCATAGATATAATAGAAAAATCTTGGTTGACATTCGTCACATGATCCCTTCCTTTGTTTGGGAGTCAAACCTGAAATTGGTGAAGCAAGCATTAAGAATCTATGTGAAGGAGAATTATCAACCTCCAGGTAAAAATAAGCTCCAGTTAAGCAAATACGATTGAATATTGTGAGATGGGAAAGCGGAATATAGAAAAAGAAAATGCTTTAAGAAGGAAAATATATTTAGTAAGTTGCCAGGAGGAAGAATACTAGAGATTGAATCCAAGAAGTCTATGGCTTCAATTGGACAATCAAAACACCACCTTTTTTGATAAGAAGGCCAAGGCGAGGGAAATGCATAATCAAGTAAGAGAAATTACTCTTAAAGGTAAGCCAAAGATGACTCATTTCATTAATGTAAAGCTCACCATTTTGAATCCCTGTATATTGATGAAGGTAGAATCAGAAAAAGCCCATGAATTTGTAGCTTTTATTCCATAAAATGTTTGAGAAGTTGAAAATCAACAATTATTGAAAGAGGTAGAGGAATTAGAGATCATAGAAGCAATCTAGACTTTGGATACTAATAAGGACCCTAGACACGATGGATTCACTATTAACTTCTATTAGGCCTTTTGGCCTATAGTAAAAAAGGAATTTCTTTGAATGTTCAATGGGATGAGAAATAGAGATAGGGTTGGGGGAAGCACTAACTATTCCTTTCTTGCTATAATTCCAAACGAGCCAAATCCATTGAATTTCTCTTGATTCAGACCTATTTCCCTCTGCAATTTTTCTTAGAAGATCCTAACAAAAATCATCACGAATGGATAAAATAAATTAATGCTAGAGATGATATCTAAAAATCAAGGGGGATTCATTGAGCATAGAAAATATTGAAAAACTTTACTCTTATTTAGGAAGCTATAAATTCTAGCGAGGAAGTAGGGGAGCTAGGATTGGTCATCAATATGGACATGGCTAATGCATTTGATTGATAAGGGCATTTAGTTTTATTCTCTGTGCTTGGAAAATTGGGTTTTAGTAATGAATTCATACATTGGATTAGATATTTCAGCAAATCCCCCTAGATCACACCCTTAATAAATTAAAAATAAACTCCCTTATTTTTGGCCTCAAGGAATTTGAGATATGGCTTCACCCTCTCCCTCTCCTATATATTATTGTCACAAAAAACTCGAGTAGGAATCTCAAGAAGGTAAGACAAAATGACAAGTTATTGGGGTTGAGCATAGCATGGAATGAGAAACAAGTAAATCACTCTCAAACTGCAGATGATACTCTCCTTTTGTGTAGGGAATCCAAATTAATTGTGAATCGATAGAAATATCTTCTTAATGTCTACCTAGATCTCTCGGGTGGGTTAGTGAACAAAAATAAAAGTCAACTCTATGGTTAAAACTATTCAGAAATCATCTTAAGGGAGATGTCATTGGCATTGGAATTTCTTGGGGTGGTTGGATGGGAATCCTTTAAATACATAGGAGTAGTAATCTCCTTGGAAGATAAATTTGCTAAATATTGGGATGAAATTCTACAAAAATACAGGAAAACATCCATTCCTAGGGAGTGCAATGGTTAAATACCATGTTGTTCAAAAATATGGAAGCTCTTTAAGGTGATGACCACCATAATCTTGGAGCACTTAGGCTGACAAATAGAAAATGGTACCTGCATAAATTTGGGCTGGCAAATAGAAAATGGTACCTGCGTAAATTTGTGGAAATACACCATACCAACTATCATGTTAATGGAAGAGAGTATGTAAATAAGGGATCAAATGAATAGGATGAAGAGAGATGGATATATAAGGATTATTGCAATATAACAATGGAATGGGAAAGGAAAATGGATATGATGTATTTGTATAGATATTCTTCCAAATATATATTCTCCATGTGATGTTTTAATAAACTCGTTGGAAGGTATAGCTCCAAAATAATTTTCAAACAATGACTAGAGAACATGGATAGGTAGTTAAAAATAGAGATACTTAGTCAAAGTTGCGTATGATATTCTATTAAAAAGGTTACCACATCCAAAAACAACCAAGTTGTAGAATAAAATATGGAACAAGGATGGATTACCCAAACTTATTACAATTTGTTGGGAAATGGTTCATGGATAAATTTAGATGAAAAAAAATTTTAGAAAGAGGAAAATATAGGGGCCATTGAGGTGCATCCTATGCAAGTCTATGGAAGAGGACATTCCCGATGTCTTCAAGAAGTGTGCATTCACTTTGAAAGTTTGGAAGAAAAATATGGAGAAAATTACCATAATTGAAAAAGTCCCAAATATATGGGAAGAGATGTTTGATTTATGAAAAATTAAAATTTCGTGGTCAAGGAAATCCTTATCAATGTTAATGCATTGTTGGATGTCAATACCCCCATAATTTTTGTAGGAAATATGGCTATCAAGAAACAATGCCATATTTAATAGTGAAATTCCAAACTCATCCTCAATTTCAATCATAGCTATGAACCTTTTATTCAAAACCATTATATCTTAGGGACATAAAAATTCTGAATTGGAGGAGATATATCCAGTCGAAAGATATTGACTCAACTTAGTCATACTATCACATCATGCTAGTAGCTTCAATTCAAAACCATTTATCCCTATAGCATTTTGTATAATAATGTAATATGAAGAATTTATAAAATGGAGATCAAGCAAGGAGAATATCTCTCTTTTTTTTGATTGAGCATCAAAAGGTAACCTTAGGGTGGTAGGAGAAGGGGCTATCATTTTCCCTAATGAATAAAGAGAGTTACAATATTCACGGGGCTTGGGTATCATTACCAATAACCAAGTATAATATATTTCCCTTTATTAGTGCTTACTATTATCCATTGAATGAAAAATACACAAATTAATTGTGTTGGGAGATTCCATGATAGTCAATCAATGAATGATCAAAATCGAGAAAAATGTAGCTCTTACAGTCCCCCAATAGTGCAAAGGTTTTCATTGCAATTAAATAATTTTGAGATAAGAGTTCTATCATGGAAAAAAATATTTGAATTCGACTGCAGATGACTTGCTCAAAAAAGGAGAAAATATGAAGAAATGTATGTTGGAACAACAAGTTTTAGTAATTTTCCTACCCCTTCCATGACTAAAGATTTCTATTCTTAGGAAAACTGGAAATCTCCAAAAAATAATGCAAGTCTTCACCAAAAATTAGATGTTTTAATGGAACATTATGTTCTCGTCTCTTGATGGTGGTTAACATTTATAATATAGAGCCCATAAAAAGGTGATCCTCCATTAATATTTATAGAGGATTGAGATTTCCATGTCACACTCTCTTTTAGCTTTGATAGTTACACGACAACAACAAAGTTAGAAACTAGTGGATATGAGATCACCATTATGATTATAACTAGATAACATAACCTTTAGTGATAAGTTCCCTATCTAGATCAAAAACAAAATATATTGTGAGTTAATGAAGGAATTCTTGAGAAATATCAGAGAGGCGATGGAGATAGATTGCTTAGAAAATTCTATGAATGTGTAGGAAATCTTCCTTTGGTCATTGACAGGTCGTTTTGATTGGGGAGACTAGGATTTCAAAGTCGACCATTCTATGTATCGTTCATGGCTAATATAAATGTCATAATTTAGGTGGGTTTGATGGAATGTAGAGAGAGTTTGGTGTAATAACAATTCTTGGTTCAGACACACAAATGGAGAGTGATATCCATTTTTCCCCTCTAGAGGAGAAGGAGAAAATGAACCATCAACTATATTAGCTAACTAATATAATGGAATACATCTTATCTCTACTTAATCATTAAATTGAAATGGAAGAAAAAGTGAAGCAGGTGCAAATGGTACATCTGGAATAAAAATGTGACTTGTTGCAGAAAAAGTATGAGGCACTCCAAGCCATAGTGGCAGTAGAAGTGGCTATGAAAATGCGGGAGTTCCCACCGGGGGACACACCATCCTGGAAGTTCTTCCCCAAAAGTTTCAAAGGTAGCTCACAACCAAAATTATAGGAAGACAATTTTAGGGAGATAAAAACATATTATTTGCATGTAGTAGGGAATTTCCATCTTGATGTTTGAAATATGTGTCCTAACCTTATGAGTTTTGTGAAGAAAATAAATGAAAAAAATAAGGCCAAAACCCTTTCTCCTCATACTCTTGAAAACATGGATCTATGGCAGAAGGATACTTGGCATGATTTGGTTGGTTGAAATAACATAGTGGTAGCATGATGTCAGTATGATGTGAACCAATGAATCGTTGATAAGTGGCATGCAGATACAACATTTTTGGGCATTTAAGTGGGCCTATTTTGGTGACATGTGGATAAATCTCGAGAGACCACATGGCACTTATGATGTGAGCATGGTGTCATCCAAACATATAACTGATGCAACCATAAGGTCGCAATTATTCACTTATGCAGGGTTAGCGGAATTAACCCCATGTCTAACCACATCATTCACCTTTCAAATCAATTGCACGTGGAAGCCTATCATTAAGTGGCTTTCGGGATTTAAGTACTTAATATAAACTTTATCGTTAAGCATTTCCGCGCCTTCACCTTACATTATCGCGTGCACTGCTTCAACTTTAAACAAACCCATATAACCCGAAATAATGCATATACATGAATTTTCTTACCGAAGGGTCACACGATAAGCTTGACCAATCACTGATGATCGCAAGTCGCATAATTTTCAGTTTAAGTTTAACACTTAAACCTTATTCCTTGCGAACTGTGAAGTTGCACTGAGCCAACACATTTCCTCTCCTTTTTCGCGTCACAAAAAAATGAGTTTACTTTGTGACACCTTAATTCTTAACTTCTAAATCTTGTGAATTGTGAAGTCGCATACCGTGCACTACGATCTCCACCGTTGGTTTTGTTCTTGATTTGAAAATCCTCGTTATCTCTCTACCTCCTTAATTTGCATCGCAGGTTAAACAATTTAACTTGCAAAACTCTTTAACGGTAAACGCTATTCTGTGCGATGTGTGATTTTTTTCAACTGCGATGAGATCTCTCCCATTGATCGGGTTGAGATCTATGACCCTCGTCACGTCTGCAATTCGATTATCCTCCGACTGTATAACTAATATATATGTAATTCAATATATTTTAAACCAATAGTTTCGAATAGAGAGCCCGATCAATTTAAAAAACCTTGGAAATTAATAATAAATGAACTTACAAAGCCAAGCCCTTGATCGGCTGGTTAGTAAAATTGTTTATGCTCTGTCTGCTCTCTCCTCTCACACACCTACTTCACACTTATCTCACTCTTTTCGACACTCTGCTGCTTTGTTATCTTCCCGCTACTCCTCCTGAGTTTATTTGATTTCTTCAATGCTATCTCTCCAAGCTTGTTACTATTTATTATTTAGATAATAATTACACCATATTGCTTGAATACAAAGCACTCTTTGTCTTACTTCTCAGATTCAAAATTACTCGACCTGTACATAATTTATCTGCATAAATTTACTTCCATAAGATTTATTATCAACTAATTAATTACCAGACTGGAATCACCCAGATTCTACCCAGCCATAAGTCCTTTATCACTCATAAAGACTTATATAATCAGCTAGGATTTGTTACTGATATCGAATTCTTTCTATTATGGATCACTCAACACATAACAGAAATGACACACAGTAAAATGGGAATTCGATTTCTCATTAAACAAATAAATGTACAAATACAAGAAAATCTCTTTATAATCTGGTTTGGCCTAAACTACCTTCACATGGATCTTTTCTCTTCCTCTCTCTCTGCATATGCCCCTAGGCTTACAATTAGATTTCTCTCTAAGAATATATTCTTTTTCTACCATTTGTGCCTTTGAGGCTTTACAATTATATACAAAAGGTTCTGTAACCTATTTTGGTTCAGATCCATATGTTACTAAACAAAATCCTAAAAATTCTCTACGTCCTCAATTAGTTCCTAAAATCTCTTCTTTATCCCTTGAAGATCTCAACATTCAACTAAATCCTAAGGATCCTCCATAAATTTTGAACTACTTTCTAATCTAAGATTTACAATATTTCAGAATATCTCAATCCGCACCAATCACTCATCAATCACTCATGTTCTCCTACATTCGAGAACATTTACAAATATGTCTCTCAATATTTAATTAAATCCTATTCTAAATGTCTCACCTAAATCAATAAAAATATTGAAAATTATATTAATTAAATACTTAGGAAAACCATCTCTTTTGAAAAACACAAGAACCCCTAGATTCTACTAAATGTACACATTCTTGGAACCATGATGCTCCTGCATTAGACTCCGAAGGTAGAAAATAAGCATGATATCTAGATCATGTGCTTCCAATATTTGTCCTCTTGGATCACATACTTATTCTTCAGTGATTTCTTTGTTCCTTTAAACTACTGTCCATGTATTCTGATATATTTCCTTGCTCCTCCTGGTTTCCACACCTTCGTTTGTAACACTCCATTTAATTTTCCTTCAATATTTGCGATGGTCCAGTATTTCATACAATTTATTACCTATCTTCTCTGTCTGCAACTCCTTTCCTTATGTTCATTTCTCATAAGCTTCATCAAATTCTCTATTTCTCTGTCCAAATTACTTTGTTGCTATACTCTTCCCAACCGTTGAATTCTTATTGTTTTAAACTGTTGGTTACTTTCACCTCTTAATTACTGAATTATTATTGTTATTGCCACCCTTACATCCTTACCCTCTTCTTCATGATTTTCATTCATGACAATTTCTTTGTCTTTTTGCTTCAACAATTCATCCTGAGTGTATATCCTCTGCTTTTCCAAATTTCTTCTTTGAAGTTCTAACTTTCTATATAACTCAATAATTTCAATTGGAGTAGAATTTGGAAAATTTACACAATTTTCAATACCTTCACTTGTTGTTGACCAATCATTAGATGGTAATTCTCCCTTAGGTTCCTTGGAATTTTCCATTTTATGTCCTCTTTTACTTGCATGAATTACATTAACACATGAATTAAAAATATAAGGGCTCAATGCCTCTCCCCCCTCTGGCAACATCTTAGTATGTTTCTTCGATATTTCCTCTAATTCCTCGGTTAGCACATCAGTATGCTGATCCGAACTCTCTTCTGAAATCTTGAGACTTTCACACAGTTTCACTTCTTCCTCTTCCTCATTATAGAATGAAAGATAATCATTCCAATCTCCTTTAGGTTCAAAAACAATTTCTCATTGACCATAATCTTCTTCTGGACTCTCTTATGGTCATCTATTGTCACAGTTTTGTTCTCTTCAAGATGATTGTTCACATGTTCCTTACTCAAATCATTAAACACAAAATTCAATTCTCTTACCAGAGGATTTCTATCTCCATGTCTCAAATCATATTTGCCATTCCATCTTCATTTTTACCAATTTCAATATTCTGCTCTATATTTTCATGAGACCTCTATATCTCCTTTCATTTCTGAGATCTTGCTATCTCAGTATTAATCTGAACAGATTTCAGATTCTGCTCCTTCTTCTTAAAAAAATCTAAAGTTTTTCATTATCCTATGATGTACCTGTAATCATACACATATCATTAGTTTAAAAAATACAAGACCTTTCAGTATCATTTGATGCTTCAAGCACCAATCTTTCACAATGTACTTTTTGGTTTCCAACATATTCATTTTTCTGTGACTAAATTCCTTTCAGTCTCTCCTTATTTAACAAAGTAATATGTCTCTTCTCAAGTTCTCTGAAATCGTTTATCAGTTTGACATTCCATATTTCCTGCAATAGGTTCCATTTAACCCATTTCCTCATTCTCCATCCATGTATTTGGTATTCATTCTCTTTCTCTTGTAGCCATCCCTGTAGTACTTCCAACTATACGCTCATCCCTGCAAGATTTCTCTCTCACTCCTTGTTACTCATCTTACCTTTATGGAATTCTCTAGAACCTCTTCTATGACCCTCCATGGCCATCTTCCTCATGAGCTCATCCATACTCGATTGGTGATCTGCAACATAGCCTTCTCTTGTAGCAATCTCCTCTTGCTACTCAATACCCTATCATGCTTCCTCTCTGAGCTTGATCTCTTCCTAGGTATTGTCTCTCTTTTTTGGTTCACTCTCTTGAACCTTCTAGAGCTTTGCTGCTCCTCTGGCTTCTGCACTTAGTCACCTCTGTCCTTTCTTCCAACCTCTAGTTGGATAGGTTCATTGCCATCATCATCAAAAAATCTGTTTTTTCTTGGCTACAATCATCAAACATATTCATAGAATTTCTTTCAATCAATAATTCATCATTAATTAACTGAAAACATGAAGACCATACCTCACTGTCCAATTTTCTGAACACATGTTGTTGTTGCAGTTTCTCTTTTCTGTCTGCTCACTTTACCTTTACTGTTTGCAGTTGTCACTATCCCTTCATAAACAATTTTCTCAATTTTCCTTCAATTTGATCTACTTTCTCCCAAAAGTAGGTTTTCTTCTATTTATTTACTCAATCAGATTCATATTTGATTCTTCTCTTCGCTTCTGCTACACCACTTTGATTATCTGAAAATTATTCCCATTCTGTTCTCTTCAAAAAAACTCTTCAAAACCTGTTCTCTGTTCACAAATCTATGATGCTAATGAATTAATTCCATAAGTTTTGTATTATCTTCAAAGGAAAAACCCGCTCTGATTTCTCTTCCGTGGAGCATATCTACTCTAAATTTCTCCCAAAATAGCTTATACTTTGCCTTTGATACCAAATTAATGCAACCATAAGGTCACAATTATTCACTTATGCAGGCTTAGCAAAATTAACCCCATGTCTAACCCTACATACCTTTTAAATCAATTGCAAGTGGAAGCTTATCAATAAGTGGCGCTCGTGTTTTAACTCCTTAATATAAACTTTACCTTTAAGCATTTATGCACCTTCACCTTACCTTATCACTTGCACAGATTCAACTTTAAACAAACCCATATAACCCAAAACAATGCATATATGAAGAATTTCTTACCTGAGGGTCCCACAATAAGCCTGACCAATCACCAATGATCGCAAGTCGCACAAATTGCAGTTTAAATTTTGCACTTAAACATTATTCTTTGAGAACTGTGAAGTTGCATTGAGACAACACATGTCCTCCCCTTTTTCGCATCGCAAACAAATGAGTTTACTTTGCAATGCCTTAATTATTAACTTCTAAATATTGCGAATTACGAAGTCACTTCCCATGCACTACGATCTCCACCATTGGTTTGGTTCTTGATCTGAAAATCCTCGTTATCTCTCCACCTCCTCACTTCGCATCGTAGGTTAAACAATTTAACTTGCAAAACTCTTTAACGGTAAACTATGTTCTGTGCGATGTGCATTGTTTCTAAACTGTGATGAGATCTCTCCCATTGATCGGGTTCAGATCTATGACGCTCATCACACCTGCAATCCGATTATCCTCCGACTGTATAACTAATATATATGAGATTCAACATAGTTTTAAGACAATAGTTTCGAACAGAGAACCCGATCAATTACAAAACACTTGGAAATTAATAATAAATGAACTTTGTTGTGAAACCAGCTCCAAAAATAGAAGAAAAGAGATATCAACACCTTAGAAATAAGCCACTTCGAGGGGGTAACCTCCAATAAATTACATGAATGAAAAATTCTTGGATGATACAAATTACAAAACCTCCTTTCTATATATAAGAGTCCATGGGGCCACAATGTAATCCTAGTTGGGCCACAATGTAATCCTATTCGACCTAAAAATAACAATTTAAAGGCACAATAATAACAATATGGGGGTTACAGGGGTACAATAATAACAATAAGGGGGTTACACTAACAACAATAAGGGGCTATACTAGTAATATAGGGACCTAACATGCCCGTCTCCTTCAAAAAAGTGTTGTCCTCAACGCTTGACTAGCTCTGGGTGCTTCTGTATAAAATTCTCATCTTCCCATGTAGAATCTTCAGTGGGTAATTTCTTCCCTCCAACATTAGAGTTTATGAAATCACAATTAACGTTTATTTTGTTTTCATCGTGAGTTTCCTCTACTATATTTTCACCATTAGGAAACATTTCTTGTATCAACTTTGTCAAACCTTCCATGTCTGCTTTTAGATCATTCTTCATGTTTTCCATCTTAGCTTCGATGTCATCCATCTTAGATTCCATGCTAGCTTCCATGCCATCCATCTTAGCTTCCATGCCATTATTTAAACCATCCATCTTATATTCCATGCCTTTCTTCAAAACTTCCATGTCATTTTTTGTTTCTCTTTGCGAGAGCGAAATTTTTTGCACTTGCTATTGTAATTTTGATATGTCACGTTGCCATTATTCATCTTCATGAGTCATAGTATAGCCTTCTAAAGTCTTAATGGGTGTTGAATTCTTTTTAGGGGCCATTTGAGAATCCAATACTGATATCTATTCTACAATATGCCCTTGGAATCAATTCAACTTGATTCTTCAAACAAGACTTATGCAATTCAGAAAAACAAATACACACCTTTTACTTGCTTTTCAGGAGCTCAATATTGAAATTGACTTATCTCTATACTTGAAGATACTCAATATATGAAATTCAACCTTGTAGTATTCCTCTAAAGCTTCTTTCAAATGCCATAGGTCTGACTTGATTTGGATTCTTCAAGGCAAAGTTATGTCCAATCTCCCACAATTACCTAATTATGGACTGGTTTAGTAGAGTGAACTTGTACGACTTTCCACGTGTCACTATTTAATCCTTTGGCTTTGAAATTTATAGAAAGAAAACTATAGTCCGTATCATTCCAGTCACTTTTTACAAAATTTCAATCTGATGCTCAGAGAGAGAGTTATGAAGATTTTCCCACGATCACCTCTTTGAGATGAATTTCGAGAGGCTGAAACAGACCTAACTTCCACAGATCATATCTCCGAAACTATTGTGAACCAAGCTCTGAAATTTTGCAAAGATGCTCCTCAGGATTTTAGTTTTGTGATTTAAAAATTTCAGCTTCTGAGCCTTCATAGAAAAAACTCTATAGTGAAAATTCCTCAATGACCTTTTTAAGTGAAATTCAGGAGCCTCCCAAAAGCCCTGACTTCCACAGATCATATCTTTGGAAATATTGCGAACCAAGCTCTGAAATTTTGTGACAATGTTCCTCCGGATTTCAGCTTCGCACTCTAAAATTTTTAGCTTCTGAACCTTCGTAGAAAAAAATTTATAGCGAAAATTCCACGATGACTTGTTTGGAGCAGCAAAACCCTAGAATCCAAAGCTCTGATACCAAATGTTGTGAAACCAACTCCAAAAATAGAAGAAAAGAGATATCAATACTTTAGAAATAAGCCACTTCGAGGGAGAAACCTCCAATACATTACATGAATGAAAAATTCTTGGATGATACAAATTACAAAACCTCCTTTCTATATATAGGAGTCCATGGGGCCACAATGTAATCCTAGTGGGGCCACAATTTAATCCTAGGCGACCTAACAATAATAATTTAAGGGCACAATAATTACAAATTGGGGGTTACAGGGGTACAATAATAACAATAAGGGGGTTACACTAACAACAATAAGGGGCTATATTAGTAATATAGGGACCTAACAAACTTACAGAGCCAAGTCCTTGATCGGCTGGTTATTACAATTGTTTATGCTCTCTCTGCTCTCTCCTCTTGTACACCTATTTCAAACTTATCTCACTCTTTTCCACACTCTACTGTTCTATTTTCTTCCCGCTACTCCTCATGGGTTTATTCAGAGTTATTCAATGTTATCTCTCCGATCTCGTTACTATTTATTATTTAGATAATAATTACACCATCTTGCTTGAATATAGAGCACTATCTATCTTACTTCTCAGAATCAAAATTACTCGAACTGTACATAATTTATCTGCGCAAATTTACTTCCATAAGCTTTATTATCAGCTAATTAATTCTCAGACTAGAATTTCCCAAATTCTACCCAGCCTTAAGTCCTTTATCACTCAGAAAGACTTATACAATCAGCTAGAATTTGTTACTGATATCAAATTATTTCTATTATGGATCACTCAACACATAACAAAAATGACACAAAGTCAAACGGGAATTAGATTTCTCATTAAACAAATAAATGTAAAAATACAATAAAATATGTTTACATTCTAGTGTTAGGATATTCCGACACATAGGAAATAGTTAAGAATAACTTAGTCTAGTGTAGAGTTAGGTAAAGTGTGTTTCTTTACCATGTACCTTTGTAACTTATAATCTGACGGTCACAATTTGTAGTGATCCGATGGTTATCTCTCACCTCGATATTAACGGCACTTGATCCGTGGCTTAACACCCGATTGGTCCATGATCTCTATTTAAATAGCATGGAGGGTCATTTTTCCAGTAACCGTTTATGAGAGAAACATATGTAACTTTTCTTTTTATATTAATAAATTCACTAAAGTGACCACGTTGGCTCAGAGCGTGGACTATTTCCCTCTTTGAGGGTTTTAACCATGTGATTATACCAGTGTACTGATTTGTGATTTGTTTGTGAGCGGTGACCTTTGTTTCTTGATCTACAGAACTTACCCTGTAAATTCTTACATGGTATCAGAGCTATTTTGAGGGCCGCATCCATTGTTGATCAAAATTCTAAGCCGATTTGACTGCATGCGAATTCCGTTTTGTAGATATACTATTTTTGAACATTTTTGGGCTTGGATAACTACTCTGTTGTGTCCAGAGCGTCTATTACAGTGAGGAACACCTTTCGTTTCATGAAAAAAGGTTTCCGGCTGCCCAAGTTATGTCATTTTAGGTCTGGAGGTATAAAGCATCTATTTTGCAGTTATATTTGTTAATAGTTCTGCTTATTTCGGTTTTTTTTCTATATTAAGGTTTTATTTATTTACTGGATCTATACGCTCTTCTCTATGTATGCTATTTGCTGTGCACTTCGCGCGATCTCGGCAAATCAGAAACAGGAAAAAGGGATTTTTTTTGCTACGTATGCTCTTTCCCCGTGTCTTTGTGCGATCTCGGGAAATCAGAAATAGTAAAAAAGTGATAGCTTCCGGTAAGGCTAACCGAGAATCTAACATTCTGCCGGAAGGCTTTGCATTTCGTTTTTTGTGTTTTTTGTGCAGGAAAAGACACGCACATTGAATAATAATCATAATCATAATCATAATCATAATCATAATAATAATAATCCCTCCTTCCTCCTTTCTAAAATAACATGATCCTTTCACTATCTCACTTGGTGAGGGGTTAGTTTATGAGAATAGAGGTCTTGGGTTCAAGTCTTCTTCTCAAGCTTCTTTTGGAAAAAGTTTTTGTTCAAAGGGGCGGAATTATTTTTTAAAAAGCCGCACGCACTTCATCCCGTTCCTGCAACTATTCGGCATCTACAACTCAGTTTTTTCAAAAGGCATAATTTCTTCATCCGGAAGCCGTTTTTCGAGCCGTTTTTTTTTAAACGGCCTAATTTTTCGAGATCTTTCCATTGGAGTAGTTATTTTCAACTTTTCTCAGCTTCATTTAAAAAAAAATGGAAAGTGCATGCCCGGTTATTCTTAACAGCACCAATTATTTCCAATCGCTACTTCACATGGTAGATATACTTAGAAGTAAAGGGCTTTATAGAATAGCCACAGGTCAAGAAACTAAACCTTCCGATGATGATAAAGTTCCTAAATGGGAAAATAGACAAGATCAAGCACGAGGGTTGATAGGAATGTCCATTGCTCAAGATCTTCGATTTCACATCCTTGACATTGACACCCCTGATAAAGCCCTAGAAAAGCTAAATAATGTTTTTGGCATTCAAAATCAAATCAGGGCCCACCAACTTGAAAATGAGTTGCTTACTTTGGACCCTAATAATTTCTCCTCTATTGAATACTTTTTGTCCAAATTCAAGACCCTTAGACTTCTTTTAGAAGGGTGTAAGGTCAAAAAGGACGATGGTAGCCTCATATATTGCATTCTTGCTAAGCTTGGTCCTACATACTCTGTATTTGTTTCCGCCTTCCATTCCACCAGAGAAGCCATCATTTCTTCAGGAACCACCTACAAGAATCCCTCTTTTGATGCCTTTTGTGATTCTTTGATAAGAGAACAAGAAAATTTTTTACACCTTGGTCTTATCACTGCTGGAAACGCTTCTAAAAAAGCCTTAGCAGCCCAACAACAACCATATCAAAAGAATCCCAAGAAGCAATATCCTAAAAAATATGGTCCTAAACCAAACAAGGGCCCTAAGCAATTTCAGCCGCAAACTGAAAAATCAAATCACCAAAATAATAAGGCAAATCAAAACAAAGGGAAGAAGACAGATAGACATTGCAACTTTTGCAATCGAGATGGCCATATAGAGTCCAAATGTTTTAAGAAGATGGAAGCCTTAGAAGTAGCAATGAAGAAGCACAACATCAATTTGGAGCACTCTTCACCTTCATCTTTAGGAATGGCACTTTCTACTTGTGGTTGTCAAGCATCAAGATCTGGTTATGCATTAAATGTATCTTCTTCTTCTCCTTCTCATGAGTGGATCATTGATTCTGGAGCTTCTTACCACATGGCTAAAAATAAATCCATGTTTTCTTCTTTAAATGATTTTAACACCAAACATATTTATGTTGGTGATGATAGATCTCTTAGTGTTGTAGGATCTGGAACCATTCATCTAGATAATGGTTAGTTTAATGATGTACTATGTGTTCCTACCTTGTCATGCAACCTTCTCTCTGTTTATCAGATAACTCATTCAAGTGAAGGGAAAATAGTAGAATTCTCACCTCATGATGTTGTAATCAAGGACCTCAAAGATCCTAAACATATTTTAGCTACTGGCATTGCTAATGATTCCATAAGGTTGTATAAGTTTGACAACTTTGGGTCATCATGTCTTCCCTCTGTTTTTGTTGCTCATAATGATGATGTGAGCAAACTTTGGCATGAGCGATTTGGTCACTTAAACTATCGCTCTCTTCAAACTCTATGTAAGGAAAATATGGTGACGGGCCTTCCTATGGTATCTTGTCGAGATGGTGTTTGCTCCGGATGTGTACTCGAAAAACATCATCGGGATAGTTTTGACAAACGTGCCTCTTGGCATGCTTTAGCCCCTTTACAGCTTGTGCACAATGATTTATGTGTTCCTCTTCTGATTGTTTCTTTCTCTGGTTGCAAGTACTTCTTAACTTTCATTGATGATTTTTCCAGATGCACTTGGGTATATTTCTTAAGACTCAAGAGTGAATTTTTTAACATGTTCTTGGCCTTCAAGGCCTTTGTTGAGAAATAATATGGACATCAAATTCTTAAGTTAAGATTAGACAATGGAAGAGAATATGTTAACAACAAATTTATCAACTTCTGCACTGAGCATGGCATTCAATTGCAACATATTGTTCCATATACTCCACAAAAAAATGGTGTAGCTAAAAGGAATAATCACATCTTAAAAGAAATGGCTAATTGTATGCTTCAATATAAAGGACTTGGTCTCAATTTTTGGGCAGAAGACATTAAACATGCAAATTACATAGTAAATTTCACTCCTACTAAGGTTTTAAAGAATATAACTCTAGAAGAAGCTTGGAGCTCAATCAAACCAAACGTAAGTCACTTTCATGTTTTTGGAAGTGATGCTTGGGCCCATATTCCAGATGTGAAACATAAAGCCTTAGGACCTAAGAGTGAAAAATGTATTTTTTTTGGACATTCTGAAGATGTCAAAGGATATAGACTTCTTCAACCAAAATACAAAAATATTATCATTAGAAGAGATGTAAAATTTGATGAAAATATATCGGCCTGCGAGCCTAGTTCGGCAAGTGTGCCACCTTTGGCCTGCGAGCCTGATTCGACATATGTGCCACCTCTCTCTCTCTCTTCTATTTTTAATAGCATTCCTTCTAGTTTAGATGATTAAAGTGAGGATGACAATCCTCCTCCAGCTCGTGAAATTGTTCCTTATACTCCATCGCTTCCAAGATGGGTCTGCTCTACTCGGGATGTAGCAGGTCCTCTTGTAGGCGACCCTACCGATCGATGACGTACACGTTCTCAGTTCGAAAGAGCTTCTTCCTTATTGGCTCAAGTTACAGAACAACTTGATCCAGAAACTTTTGAAGAAGCCTCCGGTCATGCAGATTAGGATGAAGCTATGAATGAAGAGTATCGTTCCTTATTGGCAAACAATACTTGGGATCTTGTTCCTCTTCCAAAAGGAAGAAAACTTGTCAGATGCAGATGGGTTTACAAAACAAAGTTTAGACCCAATGGAAAAGTGGATTGACATAAAGCTTGTCTTGTCACTAAAGGTTTTTTGCAAGTTGAAGGAATTGACTATACTGAAACCTTCTCCCCTGTTGCCAAAATGAATTCTATCCACCTTCTTCTTTCCCTTGCCGCCTCCTTTAAATGGGAAGTCCATCAGATGGATGTTAAATCCTCCTTCTTACATGGAGATTTGCATGAAGAAATCTACATGGAACAACCCCCTGGCTTTATCCAAAAGGACTCCAGCCTTGTTTGTCACCTTAGGAAGTCTCTCTATGGTCTCAAACAAGCTCCTCGGGCTTGGTATGCCAAAATGGATAGATTTCTCTTAGATAATGGCTTTTCTAGGTGTCATTCTGACAACACTATCTACACCAAGAAAGTGGGTAATTCCTTCACCATCCTTGTTCTTTATGTTGATGATCTTATCCTTACTGGTAGTGATCCAAACCATATAAACCATGTGAAGTCTAGTCTCAAAAAGAAGTTTGAAATGACAGACTTAGGACACTTGCATTATTTCCTTGGTCTTCAAGTCTTGCAATCCAAGGAAGGAATTACCCTCTCTCAGTCCAAGTATGCCTGTGATCTTCTACACCACTTTCACATGGAAGACTGTAAGCCAGCCCCTTCTCCCTTTCAGTCTGGAGTCAAGCTTTCAGTCACTTGTACTACCCCTGAAGTTGATGCTACCTTATATCGTCAACTTGTTGGTAAACTTCTGTATCTAACCCATACCCGTCCTGACCTTTCCTTTGCCGTTGGTCTTGTCGCTCGGTTTATGCACCAACCTCATGAAAGTCACTGGAAAGTAGCTAAAAGAATACTTCGATATATTCGAGGTACAGTTCAGTTCGGGATTCATTACAGTGCAGGAGCATCTCCCTTGTTGATTGGTTTCACTGATTCTGATTGGGCTGGTGACCCTGATGATCGGAAGTCCACTACAGGATATGTATTCACTCTTGGTTCAGGACCTATTACTTGGTCTTGTAAGAAACAAAGTGCCATCTCCCTTTCTTCAGCAGAAGCAGAGTATTGTGGTGCAGTTGAAGCCAGCAAGGAAGCCATGTGGCTTCGTCAGATCCTGTCTGAATTTGGTCTCCATCAACAACATCCAACTACACTTTGGTGTGATAATCAGAGTGCCATTCAGCTATGTAAAGATCCAGTTCAGCATCAGCGTATGAAACACATTGAACTCCACATACACTTCATCAGAAAGCTCATTCATGATAGTGTTCTTGAAGTACAATATTGTCCGACCAATGATCAAGTGGTCGATATCTTTACGAAGGCTCTCACAGAAGCAAAGTTTACCAAACTTCGATCCATGCTTGGAGTTCAGGAAAGTTGTCATTAAGGGGGAATAGGCTCTAATGCCTCCTTCCTTCTCCTATTGTGTCACTTTTGTAAATCCTTCAATCCTATCCCAATTTGTTCTTAAGGGGGGATGTTAGGATATTTCGACACATAGGAAATAGGCTCCTTTTGTGTCACCTTTGTAAATGCTTCAATCCTATCCCAATTTGTTCTTAAAGGGGGATATTAGGATATTCTGACACATAGGAAACAGTTAAGAATAACTTAGTCTAGTGTAGAGTTAGGTAAAGTGTGTTTCTTTACCATGTACCTTTGTAACTTATAATCCAACGGTCACAATTTGTAGTGATCCGACGGTTATCTCTCACCTCAGTATTAACGACACTTGATCCATGGCTTAACACCCGAATGGTCCGTGATCTCTATTTAAAGAGCATGTAGGGTTATTTTTCCGGTAACCGTTTATGAGAGAAACATATGTAAATTTTCTTTTTATATTAATAAATTCCCTAAAGTGGCTGCGTTGGCTTAGGGCATGGACTGTTTCCCTCTTTGAGGGTTTTAACCACGTGATTATACTATTGTACTGATTTGTGATCTATTTGTGAGAGGTGACCTTTGGTTCTTGATCTACAGAACTTACCCTGTAAATTTCTACATCTGGTTTGGATGGATCTACCTTTACATGGCCCTTTTCTCTTCCTCTCTCTCTTTATATGCCCGTAGGATTACAATTAAATTTATCTCTAAGAATATCTTGTTTTTCTATCGTTTGTACCTTTGAGGCTTTACAATTATATAAAAAAGGTTCTATACCCAATTTTGGTTCAGACCCATAGGTTACTCAACAAAATCCTAAAAATCCTCTAAGTCCTCAATTAGTTCCTAAAATCTCTTCTTTATCCCTTGAATATCTCAACATTAAACTAAATCCTAAAGATCCTCCATAAATTATGAACTACTTTCTAATCTAAGATTTACAATATTGCAGAATATCTCAACCCACACCAATCACTCATCAATCACTCATGTTCTCCTACATCCGAGATCATTTACAAATATGTCTCTCAATATTTAATTAAATCCTATTCTAAATGTGTCACCTAAATCACTCAAAATATTGAAAATTATCTTAATTAAATACTTAGGAAAACCATCTCTTTTTAAAAACATAGGAACCTCTAGATTCTAATAAATGTACACATTCTTGGAACCATGATGCTCTTGCATCAATAACCCTGAAGGATTTTCCCCAAATATTTCAAAAGAGGCATAGTTGAAAATGTCCATGGAAACAAGTTCCAGGGTGATTGGATAAGAGACATGCAATCCAGGTGGACTATTTTATTGGTGTATGCAGGAGGCATGGTGATCTAGGTGGATCTAGAGGCACACACAAGACAAAGAGGGCTTATGAAATATTGAAATCCAAAGGGACATGAAGGTGGAAAAATCAACTTTAGATTGAAGAGCTCATCGCCCCGATCGCAATGGTGTGAAAGACGCATCAATCCGAGCTCATATAGGAAAGTTAGATAAGTTTGAAGTTTTGTTAAGGTAAGGGAAGTGGGGCCCACAACATGCTGCATGGTGTCCCAGTAAGCACATGGGACCCACATGGAAACCCCTTAGTTGTTGACACAAGGTGCTCCTCCATTGGTCCTCAATCTGCATAAAAGACAAAAAACATATATAACCATATAAGAAAAATCATTTAAAAACAAACATAAAACAAAACTATGTGGTTATTCAAATAAGCATATAACAATACATATATTAAAATTAAAAACCATAAAAATATGGTTATTAAAAAAATAAAATATGGTAAAAACAAAACCATATGTTAATGGTGGTCAGAATTAAAATCAACGAATTATATTGAAGTTTTTTGTTATTTTTATAACCATACCACACTGAACTCAAATGTATAAACATAATTGTTATCGTATATAAAAAAGCAACCTACCATATATGAACGCAAATGTTGAACGAGGTCAGGTCGGGTCGGGCTGTGTGAAGTGGATCCTCCCACCTCCCACACCATTAAAAAAAAATAAAACATGCCAATACAATTTGTTTCTATGTTAAGGGGTCGGGAATTGATCCCCCGACCTCTCCTCCTCCGCCCAAATGGCCTCATCATTGTGCCACCAATGATGTCCTTGCCAAATCTGCTAGCCCATATGTACTTAAGTAATTGCTCGGATCCACGCCAGAGAGGGGTAGGTTTGAGTGGGCACGTAGTTCGAGACATACATTTTTTAATGCAAGTGGAACCATGAGCCAGTGTGCAGAGGCAGTGGAACCATGATTTGGGCTCAACATTCAGAGGGGCCAAATTTTCTGAGTGTCCAAATTCAACAAATTTTATATGGATTTTATACCACTCAGTGACACGAGTTTGATGGATGTGTCAGTTTCTATAATAGAGGTCTCAATTTATTGACCATTTTCTAGAATGGGATGACGGTGTCGGATTTCAACATGTGGACAAATGATTTCTTGTCGTTCGATGCTATGATTTCGATGGTGCATTCAGATCCAAAAATTGAGCATCTTTTTCTTCAGCAAGCATCATAATTGAGGTATATGAAGTGCTGTATCCATTTAATTCATTTATTATTGCTATGAGATGCTTTATGTCATGTCGATTCCTACTTGATGTATGATGCTGAATATTTATGTTTATTTGTTGTTGTCAATTCCTGCTTGATGTATGATGAAAAATATTTATGTGTATTTTATGTGGTGTATAATTATCATGGATGGTGATTTATGTTGTGAGATCCCTTTGTTGCCTTGATGTTGGGATACTCTTTGTCACGATGTGTGAAGTTGTCATGCTGATAGGAGGTTTGTGATGACTGATAGTTTCTTGTAATGAAACGTCTTGTGAAGAGGCTTTGCCACTCATTTTGAGGGATAATTTCCTTGTATGACAAGTAAATAACATCCATGTACATCATCACCAGTTACAACACTAAAATGAAGCAAGAAACACCATTGAGACACTGAGGCCCGAAGACGTAGTTCACAATGGACGAACTCCGTTATTAAAAATCTTGAGTTTTTTTGTGTGATTGTTGACATATTTTACTCTTAATTATATCTGCATGTGTGTTAATTGATCCTTTGATAAAATGTAATTCTAACACATCAGAAAAGCAAAAGGTCTTGGTTAAAAGGGTAGCATAAATTTACCCAGATCACATGGGGCATAATGATGATGTGTCAAGGCCACACATTCCTAAGAGATATCTTATGGTGAATAACTACATAGGATTTCCCACTAAGCCACATCACCACAGAGGTTTATCCTTAGGATATTGTTTTGTAGTGAATACTTAAAGGCCTGGGGTGACTAGGTGTTGGGACACAGTGGAAATTAGACAAGGCATGGCCCAACAATGTTAAGTAGTAATACAAAAATCCTAGGGAGGCTCTGGATTGGTGCACATTTGGAGAAGGTGACCCCATATTAAATTTTTCCTCGAAGGTATGACCTCAGCGATTTCAAAATGAGTGCAAATTGAAAAAGGTTAGGGTAATCGACCTAGTGGATGAAGATGTTCAAAACACTTAATGTTTCCATTAAGTGACCAAAGGTGTGCCCAGGGATCAGTTCTGTGGTGCTTTTTCTATGTTATGTCACCGAGGGCCTTCATGTTGTATGCAAAGAATTATGACTTATGTAATGAAATGCATCATGAGAGTTTAAAAAGGCATTGCAGGCTTATTACACAAAGGTTGTGGTCATACAAATATCCTTCAGACTATATTTCGTTTAATCCATAGTCTTGATTATAATGCATTGAGGTCCAACCATAAATCACTGATCGCCAATTTGTCACTATGTGCTATAGCTAGTAGATCGCTAGATGTAGAATTTCTCTATAATTGGTAAGTGTGGCTTGGATGGGTTGACAACGAATTTAGTAGAATGGAATATATTTAGTAGTTTTGCTAGATGTGGCACTATTCTATACTCATGTCTAAAATGACATGAACAGGTCAATTTTTTTTTTAGAACTATTGGTTATATTTAGTGTTTTATAAAAATAGAATAATTCAAGAGAGAATTAGCTCTAATAAAATTTGATGGTATAGATAGGGAAATGAGGAAAAATGACCATGATTTTCAAAGTGAATTTATGGATCATAGTTCAAAAAAATAGAGCCATACCTAAGTGTCCTTGCATACTAGTAAAAGAGTAACTAAGAAATATGGCCTAACAGAGCTTATTGCAGTAGTGGATATCGCATCATAATTGGAAATATTGAAATTATACGGAAGTGGTTGAGATTGGAGTAATGAGAATGTGTCCACAACATGGTAAACCATTATTGATGTTAGAGTTTGTACAATTTCCCTGATATAGGTAGAGGGTTCCATGCCAAAGAAATTAATACTGCTGATAGCATGCTCGATTTATATGATAGAACATCAACTCTATCCTAGGAATAATGAGCCATGTTGAGAGTACACTTGAGAAGAGTGATGACATGGAATTAATTGTTCTCTGTGTTTTAGAGTTAAAAAAGGAGAGATTAAAACAATGTAATTATGGGGGAATGAAAAAAAATTGAGTTGGAGAGCTTTGTGTGTGAAAGTGTGCTATTGAAAAAGGCATAGAGATGTTAGTTATGCATATTGAATAAATAAGGCTGACAGCTTATGTGTACTACTACAAAGTTAGTAGAATGAGAAGAAGATTAAGTTCTATGTAGGTTGACTGATGTGAAGGCTGCTAATGAGAACAAAGGGAAGAGTTCTCAATGTACGTTGCTGAGTAGAACATAGGGCCAAGATTTAGTGGATAGAAAGCGGAAACTAGACAAGTGAGAGCTAAAAAAATAGTGTTAATTTCCTTATCGAGTGTGGGTTAGAGCCTACAAATTAGGGAGTTGGAGTTTCCATCTAGTGTGTGTTTGAGGAGGGCTTAGAGGTTGATTCCTCCTACAAGTGGGTGCCTGCATAAATCCATGAAGTTTTTGCTTCATGGTAAGCTGATTAGATGTCTACAAAGAAGGGAGTTGGGGCTTCCTGATAGTGGGTGATATCAGTCAATGTGGGGGAGTTTGTGCTTCCTATGAGTGGTCGATCATGAAGAGAAATGATGTAATTGAGATGGAACTGAAATTAAATCATAATAAAAAAAACATTAGTGGTTTTTTCTTTTGAGTTTCCACATTAAATCTATGTGTCCTTATGTGTATGTTTCTCATTTTTATGGTGTGTGTGTTTATGTGTTGATTTATATTGCTGCACAAGTTATGATGGCGGTTGATCACATGAATGTTTTCCAATATTAAAAGAAAATATAAATTGTGATTAAAATTTGAAATTATCCTTAATACTGATTCAAATCGCTCTCGACCTCTCAGTATTAACATTGTTTCCAAGAATTTGTATCAGAATGGGTTCCTTCAGGAAGAACTTAAATAATAGAAGGTATATCAAAAGGAAACATGGATAATAAAGTTTGGATGACTCCAAAAGGAGTAATGTTTTTGAATGAAGAAAATTATGTGGTTTATAATTTTAGAATGAAACTGTATTTAATGGAAATTGATTTAGATTCATGGTGCTCCAGAGTGTTTGGAGAAAATAATGAGCCTAATGAAGAATCTAAGAAGATTATTTTGAAAGGGCTACCAAAACCAAACTCATATAAGGTGAGACATTGTGACTTTTCAAGAGAAACGTCGGAAAAGCTCCATTGTATGTATGAAGGAGATAACCATGAGAGTCAATAAATAGTTGATGAAATTCATTGCTTAAGTAGTGAATAAACTATTTCTAAAAATGATAAAGAGAAGAAGAAAGCATATTAGAACAACGATTCTCAGAAGACAAAAGCATTATAAGAGAGGCTATTTTTCTCATTAGGTAAGCTATTGTTCTATGATAATTGCAAAGAAATAGACCATTCATAATCTATATTTTCATAATAATCCTATGAGGATAGGGAATGCCATGCATATATTAGTTATTCTAAAGAAAAACATACTTTAGTATCAATAGCTAATGAGGGTACCTTTGAAGAAGAGGAACAAAAAACCTATGAAGAAATATTAGAGAGATCCTATGAATGTCCTCATGCAGAAGACCATAAGGTAATCCTTGTTAGTGATGAATAAGGGGTACTTCTCAGACCTGTGGACGGTTCCATAGAAAAAGAGAGTAATATAGATCTCTATGGTGGCTCTACTAGCACCTCCGATAGCGAAGAAAATGATCTAAATGAAAGGATCATCTTTAGGAAGAAGTTGATATCTACTCTAAAAGATATCAATGAGTTATGAGAAGAAAATATCAAGCAAAAGGAGAATTTACATGAATATGAGCTTGAGAATGAGAAATTGAGAAAAAAAATTGCTAACTTGAATGCTCAACAAGATAAGGTCAGGAGTTTGAATGAGAAAGTGACAATTCAACTCAATGAAAGATAATCCCACTATGCAACTCCAAGATGAGGTAGTTTTGTTGAGACATGACCTAGAAAAGAGAAATAGTTAGCCATCTCAATATCAAAATCTTGAGGAGAATAAAAAGGCCTCGGATGAAACTCTTAGTAAGCATAGATCCAGTTTCATCAAGGTTGGTTTGGGATTTAATAAAGTTTCAAGTATTAAGGAAATAAATGTAAAAGAAGAAAATAACGAGGTTGATGCAATTAAAAATTCCAGCAACAAAAAAGGAAATGATATTTCTAGCTAGAAGATGAAAAAACAACAAATAATTACAGATGACCACAATTCAAATAACCTTGGGAAAAAGGTGAAGAATTATAAAAGGTCCTTTTCCTTCCAAGGATAAAAGCCTAAAATAAAAGGGAGTCTTCACGTCTCAAAAATTCTTCCATGGTTATTGTTTTTCTTGCAATACTTTTGGTCATAAATCCATAGATTGTAGATGGCATGTGAGAAAGAAAAATATGTTGAGGAGATGTAATTCAATATTGCATGAGATGCCTTGGAATAAGAATGTTGGAAAAAATATAATTTTTGACAAGAATTTTGTCAAATATAAGAATCCTTTTCCCCATTCCCAAGCCCTATAGAATGTTACAACTATGGAAATTTTAGGCACAAGGAAGAAAGCTACAAATATGAGAAATCAAAGCATGATTCTCAAAATATGCATGCAAATGTAGCAAGTCAGACTTTATAGATTAGAAGAAACAATATAACAAAAGAAACTGTAGTTGTATTCAATATTGTGTTCAATGGGAGTAGAAGGAATTAAAGAGAAGAAAATCACTAAATATTTGATTTTTTAGATAAGAGAAATTAGATCAGAGTTAAGAGGAATGGTCCTCTTACTTCCATGGTGGATATCTCTATAAGTAAAGGATGCATTAAGAATAATATTTAGGAAACAAAGAGAAGTGATAACCTAGGTAATTCTTATTTGCAAAGAAATAAAAAATATAACAATAATATTTGGGTAAAGAAAATGGAGATGAAGGAGAAGTGTCTTCCAAATCTTTGCTACCAAGATAAAGCCAAAACAAGGGAAAACAAAAATTTGGGAGGTAGTTCCCTTTTGAAGTCTCAACCTTTTAAATGCTGGAAGAAAAGGGAGGCTAGTATACTCAGAGGGAGTAGACCCTCTATTTTTCTTCCTTAAAAGAAGAGAATGGATTAAAGTGAATCCAAAGGGGCACCATAATGAATTAGAAAATAAGGTGCATGTAAATTTTGGAGGTATGAATGAGTTACTTTGTTGATTACAAATATGAATTTGTTTGTTTCTATCCACATTGCAGGAGAGAGGAAAGTGAATACAACATGGTTCCAGTGGGGGTACATAACAATGCTTCATATTACATGAAGAAGATATGCTACAATAGAAGTGTGGAGTGTTAAGTAATTAAAAGTTAAACTAGGTCAATTGGATTATTCCATAGGCATATGAAAGATCTCAAATAAAATAAGAGAATTAACTCAAGGGGAGATTATTTGTTAGTAGAATTAAACATCTTTCCTTAGTATCATGAATATTTTATTGATTAGGTAATGAAGGATTTTCATTCTTATATGAATTACTCTTGTAATTTAAGTTGCAATTTTTCTTATATTTAGCAGTCATGAGTTCATGCAAACAAGTGGCTTGCTCTATATGTTCCTTTTCAGTTGGAGCTAGACCTTGGCTCGAGAAAAAAAAGGGAGATATAGATTTGAATTCATTTCTACATCAAGATATTAGTTCAAATGATCCTAGAAGTTGAATTGTTAGACAGGCTTGAAATGAGATTTCCAATGGTATGCTAATGTCTAAAAACGACCTCTAGGATTGAAAGATATGTTTAGTAAAAGTTGGTAGGTGAGAAGGATAAAAGGCTCAACCAAGGCAAGTTTCACCAAGATCAATGTTCCACCTCATCCCTTTAATCCCAGGAGTTTTCGAGAGTGGCTCATGACCAGGTTCTGGGTTTATTAGATGGAAACATCAGAGAGTGGAATATAAGTGGTAGCGTTAGACCCAAGCTTAGGAGGGAGTGCAAAAAGGTGTTATGGTGCAAGAAATGTGACACCATGATAAAAAGAAACCTAAAAAAATGAATCTCGGGAGTTTTCTAAGTGCACCCAAGGTAGAAGTCCCAGGTATAGGCTTGGCAGGATGATGTGGCACATGATGCAGAAGAGTGGACCAATCAAGTTTAGGAGGGACGAAAATGTGGGAGGTCCCACTAGAGGATGCGTCATCCTAAAAGTTCTTCCCCATGAGTTTCAAATATATCTCGTGAACAAATTTCTGGGGATATAGTTAAAAGGAGACACAAATATGTTTGTCAGCTACAGTGGGGAATTCCCATCTCAACATTTGAAGTATATTTCCTGACACTATAATTTTTGTGAAGATAATAAATGAAAAAATGAAGGCCCAAAACCTATATATCTCTCTCCTAATACTCTTTAAAACATGGATCAATGGAAGGATGCTTGGTACAATTTTATTGGTTAATAGAACATAGTGTTAGCATGACATCAACATGATGTAGACCAATTAGTGGTTGATACGTAGCATGTAGATTCAATGTTTTTGGGTGTTCAAGTGGGACTATTTTTTATGACACATGGAACAATATTAAGAGGCAATGTGGAATGTATGACGTGAGCATGATATCATTCATAAATGTAACACTAGAGGATTTTCCCCAACGATTTGAAAAGGGGCATGGTTGAAATTGTTACGAGAAACAAGTCCTGGAGTGACAAGATAAGAGACGTACAATCCATGTTGAATGCTTGATTACCATAATTAGGGGCACGTGGCCAAATTTTTATGTTACAAGGCCACACATTATTGGGAGCTTTGTTATTGTTACATAAATACATAGGAGGGCCCACTAGGCAACATCACTTTAGAGGTTTCCCCTCAATTTTTTTTCACTGTGGTGCATATTTAATATCCTATGGTGACTAGGCACTGGGACATAGTGGCAAGAATGAGGCATGGACCAATCATGCTAAATGGAAATGCACATATTCCAAGGAGGCTATATATTGGTGTAAGTTTTGATAAGGTGCCCCCCACATTGAAATTTCACCCTAGAGGTATTACCTTAGTGATTTTAAAAGGATTGCAAATTGAAAAAGGTTGAGATAATAATCTGAGGCGACAAATATGTTCACAAAATTTACTGTTCTCGTCAAGTGACTGAAGGTCCTCCATGGGATCTATGATATTATTAAGGTATGTTAGTATTTTTGTGCTAATTCCTATTTCATATTTTGAAACCAATGTTTTATATGTTCTTAAGGGTTCAAGTTCTCTTGCAAGTTATTGAGTCTCAAGAATGTTTTTCATGCTAATTTTATGAGCAAATTAACATAAAGAAAGACTGGACAACAACAAAATAAAGTAGAGTACATCACCATACAACACATCAACACAGGGATTTGATGAAGGAGTTCACCCCTCCTGGGCTACATCTCCTTGGTCCATCTTCCATGGCTTGGGTCTCTATATTATGCTCAAATTTGCAAAATGATGTGTTTACACTTCTTTTTTTGCTTGTGAAACCTGCACCAATGAGTTTAGAATGCCCAAAAATGGTGCCTTAGGCTCTTTATTCTCCTAATTTGGTTGAAAAATGACTGAGTTATAACCTTTTCAGTTTTTTCCACAATTTACTCCCTAAATTTAGCTAACTGCCACTAATTCAGGCTAGATGGCACCAAAATAGTAGTTCCACCGAAATTATCGGACCACTAAGTTAATCAAGATTAAATAAGTTAATCTGCATTAGTGCTAATTAGGACGAAGTACGAATTAAACCGGCGCTTTGTGTTAATCCATATTATCACTTCGTTAATGGTGTTTAGGGGTTAATAATGGTAGATTAAATTTTAATCTCTGCGCTTAGGGTTAGGCCCTCTGCTCTTCCATCGTGGTCTCTGTGACTATGGTCGCATGCATTGGGGGCCGGTGCCCACTCCCCCCGACATGATAAACATTACTCTTTAAATATACACAAAGAACATTAAGGTTAAGAAACATGTGATAACGGATATGGTGGTGTGTGTTGTTGGTGGGGCATAAGTCTTGTGTTCAACCCCTGTCGGTCCTTCCAGTCCTTTGCAAAAATTTTATAATTCCATGAGGGGGACACGTGGCGGCCCTTGGCTCAGCCACGTATGTCCTCTTCATTGGTCCAAAATTCCACCAATCATAAAATTCCAAATCACCATAATATTCAAACGAATCAAGAACTGCCACGAATGAACTTCCATCCCATCTACAAATACAATCTGCAATAATTCTTCATTTTGCTCCTCATTAGTAAAACTAGGGAAGACTTGGGAAATATTCATGATTTCCCTCATAGAAGCCTCCTGAGGATCCAAGAAGAGATATTGGAAGTGTTAAACACCCATCTTGGCTAGATCTATAAAGTTTGATTCCCTATTTCTAATAGCGTCCACGAGGGACCATAAAGTATTAATGGCTTTCCTTCCCTTCACATATTATTGAATTTTTTTTGTTTTCATCCCCAACCTATAGCCATTTTTCCTTGATGTTAAGCCTCTAAGACTCTTATATGAATTTAAAAAGTCCCATTTTATTCATTTCTAATTGTATAAGGTGTAATTTTGATTCATTTGGTGAATATCCCCCTCCTCTAGGATTTTTCAATTCTTCGAATTCTGCGTCAATTTTCTTTATAGATTCCTCATCTTGTTGTATTTTTCCTTTAAGCCAATCTATTTTTTTCCTCTTTAGATTACAAAGGTTCACATTAAATTTTGAAGAAATCGATATTTCCTTCCTAAACTCATAGGGGTGCAAGTTACGAGAGACCAAATTACTAAAATCCTCCTCTTTAAGCCATGTCGCATTAAATTTAAAGGGGGTTCTAGGTTTATCAAAATTTACTGCTAACTGAAGATAGATAAGATGGTGATAAGATTTAACACATGATCCAACCCATTTTTTGAACATGGAGAGTCATTCTAGAAGAGGTTCCTTAATCAAGAAAATATCTAGTCTTCTAGTGATCATATCCTCCCCCACTCGACAATTTCTCTAGGTAGGAAAAGTTATAGCTATTTAGATGTCAATAAGATGGAAGGAGATAAGTAGGTGGGTGAATTAATATGAGATAGAATTCACTTGAACATGTTTTCCCCAACATTCCACCCTTCCAATAGAGAAATTAATATTCCCACCTTATAATTAGACTATAATTGTTCATGAAGTATCTATTCATAATATCATTCCAAAAGGAGATTCGATTATGCCAAGGTCCATATATATTAAAAAATTGATTTGAAATTAGAATTCTTCCAAGAAAATTCCCACTGCAACATAACTGTGATGTCCCAAAAAATTAATAATCTTCTTAGATTTACAATTGATACCAATTTCCACCCTCGAGAGCGACTCCTCACATAAAAATGAAGAAATTTTAATTCTTAAATAAAACTTCCAGAGTATGTTCAACCTCATCGTAGGAGCCCAATATTTATTGTAGAAAGATGATGTCAAGACCGTAAGACAATAATAATTGTTTCACTGATAGCTTCTTGAAGGGTCTAGCTAACCATTGACATTTATAATATGGCCACTTCATGGTGGAACCAACAATGGGGAATTCTTCTCTCTGAGAACTCCTTCTAGTGATAATTGTCTTCGAGCACCAATATCAAGACACAACTTATTCATGGATTTGGAAATATGTGATTGTCTCCCATGAGATATTTTAGGAACCCTAGAGGGGGAGAGAGGTCCCAAAACAGACCCATGGCCAACAATAGCTACAAGTCCAATAAAAGATGTTTTAAGGGATTGAATTTTGTATTTATTCACCTTGATGAAACCCAAGGAAGTATCCCTAGGAGCGGGTAAAGTAGGATATGATTATGTGAAACACACATGGATGGTGTTGATCAAGCAAGAGTCAGCCCACAAATTGTAGGATGGGATATTATAGCCAGCAAAAGTGGAAAAAATAGAAGATATCATATATTCTGAGACTAAAGAAACATTGTTGCAAGTAACAGGAGGTGAAAGAGTAGTAGTACCCGATAGAGTAGTAGATGCAAGTTCAGCCATCCTCAAATATTCTCCTCCCTTATGCATCTAAGGCACAAAGATCCACACAATTCTTCCTTTTGGAGTGTTGTTTATGGTTTATGGATTTTAGTGTACTTGTGTGAGATGTCCAGGATATTCCTCTACCAATGCTAAGCCCCCAAATGATTGATTTCCATTTTTTCCTTTGTTTAATTTTAGTTATCCTTTATGACTAGTGGGAAATATTTGTAAACATGCCCAAACTCATGGCACTAATGAAATTTTAAAGGGACTCCTTCATAGTCAAGTATTTGGTTATGAACAAGCCATCTATAATGCAGTATTAGGTTCTGCACCAAACAATCCCTTGTGTCAAGAAAAACCAAAATTCGCGTATAGGACATTCTAACGGTCTCCAGATAAGATCTACCAAAGTCTAAATACTTCTCTAAATCATCGCCAATGAAATTAGAAAATGTCTTTTTTCCAAAGCTTGAGAGAATTCTTAGAAGTATGACTTAAATGCGACGAACACCTAACTACTCACACTCAGGGTCGAACAATGGGGATCATCACTTGAATAATACATGTGCCATTTCAATGTTATGTTAGCGTGGGAGAACCCAAATCGCATCCTCCTTTGTAATGGACCTCAAAGAAAACCATCCCTTTTGCGTAGTGAAAACTGCAAGGAGGGCCTTTAAGACTTGTACCCAAATTTATTGTATCCATTCCTTGAGCTGGAAGGAGGAGTAGTTCCTACCCTTAACTCTACCATCCAAAAACCTGCACACCGTATCCATAATATCATCGATTTTGATACCCTCCTATGGCACGAGAACCCTGTTTATATCCTTGAACCTAAGGAATTTAGTCTTATTTTAGTCCCTTAAGGCCCCCTTCCTTATCTTGCGGGGTTATACCTTCATATTGTAGTTGCTCCTTATCCTAGGCCTCATCCCTATAGAGAGCTGGAGTGGGTATACTATTTTTTGCCTTAATTATACTATACTTGCTCGTATACTGTGAAACCCCTTACCCACTAGGGTTTGATGGAATATGAAATGTCATCAATTACCGATTGTTGCAATGTCATGAGCCCCATCCTCCAGTTTTCCTTTTTTTGTTGTAGGTCTAACTTCTCACAATATGAATAGCCTGCAATGTGCCTCCAACCTTTTCAATTTCCTCAGTGTTGTATGGAATACTAAGGTTAAAAAATGTCTCCATGAATCTTAGAGCTTCTGTAGAAAAATCATTCCAGCAGACCAAATGATCCAAATGTGATGACCATCCTATAGTAGGGCTTTCATGGAGTGTCTCATCTTCATGTTGGTTGTGAGACTAAGAAAATTCCACTGATCTAGGGAGAAATGGAATGGGAATGGGACCCCCATCTCATAAATTTGAGAGAAAAGAAAATATTCCCATATTTGGTGATCTAGATGTCGGTTTCATTGCCATCCCCTCATCTTAATGTGGAGGGCTTTTCCAGGTGAAAATATCCATGGAGGGATATTTGAATAGTCTACCAACTCCTCCTCTATGTTGAAATTCCAATATGTGATAGCATAGATAATATGCCGAGAAATAAAATCCTTGTTCATGCTATCAACTGTCATCTAGACTGCCTCATGTTAGTCAGAAAAGTAACAAATACAACCCACCATAATGAGGTTCTGTAATCCCCTCATAGTTATAACATAATCTGCACTTTGAGAACTTCACTAGGTGACCTCCTGGGTAGGTCTTCCTGTGTGAATAACATGAAATGAAACTTTAACCCTTGTCCTGTAATTGCCTCAAACATGGTAATGTGAACCATAGAGTCAAACAATGCAACTCCTTCCTTATTTTTTTTTTAATTTATGTCTTAGTACGTTTTTGTCTATAATGACCCATCCTCAAACATAGGTGGCATATGATTATTAGCACGCATACGATGCATGCATCTGATAGATACACATGCATTCATTACATGTACTGCACTGGTAAACATATTAATTAATTACTAAGATATCTAAGTTAAGGATAAATGAATTAAATATTAATATTAAATATTGTGTTAATGAAAACAACATATGTTATTAATAACAAAATACTATGGTAGTGTTGAAAATTATTGTCTTAATGTTATTATAAATAGTATATAAATATAATTTTTAAAATAGGATTAATTATTAGATTTATAATATTTGATTAAAAGTTGGAGATAAAAAATCATACTAATAAAATAAATATAAAAACAAGAAAATTATATAAATATATATTATATTTCAATAAATCAAATACAAACGTTATATTTTTTCCAAAGTCCGTGGTATATCCGAGTTAGTGCGGGCCCACATACTTAGGAAAGAATTTCATCGAAGAATCAAATACCAACATCGGAAATTATCGAAGTCCATTTATATTAATGCAAACATAATATACAAACATTCAAGATAAGTTCTCGAGGTCAGCCAAATGACCTTATATTCCAAGGAATCTTAACGAAGCATTCGTCCCTTCCTAATTAGTGTGATCACCTTGTGAGAAGATAATATTAAATAATAATTTATTTATATAAAAATACCATGTGTCATGGAGGAGAAAATATCCTAGGAGTTTATTATTAAGAGATGTTTATTGTAGAGGCAATGGGAGTGTTCATGAGGAGGAAGGAACCTCTTCAATATAGGGAGGAAAATAGGGTGAATTCAGAGTGTTTTTTTTCTTTTTCTAGAGGTGAGATGGAAGGAGAAATGAGAAGGAGAGCCATGGTGGAGGGAGGTTATCCAGGTGGATATTAGTGGCCATCCACCTATTTCACCTAGAACTACAATAGGTTTCATCACTTTCTTTCTTTATAGAAGCAATTACTATTTTTAGTGGTTTTTTAGGTCATGAACTTCCAAAGCACTTTTTACCACCTAAACAACATTTTTTTGATGTTAGAAAATCCTGTAATACTCGAAGAGATATTTCCATCAAGGTATCATGCATGCAAAACAAATATAATATGACCAAGTTACGACCCCGGGAAGTTTCTCTGTTTTTATTTTCATGTCCCCAATGATGTAAGGGTATAAGGATTTAGGGCTTGAAATGGTTGAACCTTTGAAAGACCAGCCTTGAAAACCCTGATGGCCTTGCATGGGGGGGAAAAATAAAGAGGAGGGAGCAAGATATCCTTTCAAAATATTTCTCGAAGAAGCCCTTGCATGAAAAAGGAACACGATGATGGAAAATTTTTCCAAGATCCTTCAGCGACTACTCACATGTGACACATATTCTTCCAACAACCAATCTAAAGCATCACTCCGTTTAAGGTACAAGTTAACTTCAAAATTCCCATATTTGAAGGTCAAGTAGATGCAGGTGTCATAGATAAATGGTTAAATATGCTAGAAGAATATTTTTCGGTTCATGATTTTTCCAGCCGGGAAAATATTAGTTGTTCACTCCTTAAATCCAACCCCCATGTCAAGGACCAACAGGAAACCTACTATGAGAAGAGGCACGAGAGTGCACCCTCACTATTTTCAGTCGTAGGCACTTGAAATTCTTCTGGGATGCCATCAAGGAGTAGTGTTATCATGTTGAGAGCTATGAGGATAAATACATAAAGTGGACCATGCTGTGGTAGGGAAGGGACACACATGTGCCAAAGTTCAAAAATTTTTTTAGGCCCTTCGCATGACGTTGGGTTTCAAGGATTCTGAGTGACATTTGGTACTTAATGTTGAAAATGGAAATAAGAAATATTGAAAATGGCACCCATGAGGCTTCTAGTTTAAATTTCCCTTAATTAAATTAGAAGTAAATTGTAATTCCACATCACAAGACATCTTGTATGACTTAACTGAGTTAGGAAGATTTAGTTAGCTCAGTTAATTTGAGTTGGGGGTCAAACTTGAGGCATGTAGAGTCCACTCTAATTTTTGGGGGGCCAGTTGCATTTTATTTTTTGTAGTAATTAGTTAACTCAATTATTTGATTTTAAATCATTTTAACTAGCTATAACTCATATATGAGCTAGTGATAGGTCCAATGAATTAAATATGATTTAATTCACATGCAGTGATCAATCATATAACTGATAATTCACTATAAATATTTGTTGCGTGCCAGTTCTAAGAGTGACCCAGTTGAGAATGTAGTTAAAGGGAAGTGTACTATCAGTTGTATAATCATCCAAATTTTAGAGGTGGTGCATGCATTCAGAAGAAGGCATAAAATAAATCATTCCTTAGTTAGAGAAAATATCCTTTAAAAAGAGGAATGAAGGCACAAGTTTAATCATTGTTATGGTGAGTGCAATTTGGTGAGACCAAGTAATGACAAGCACAAGTTTGTGAATGGAGCTTGCAAGAGAAAGGTGTGCCAAGAGAAGCTTGGGCAAAGGTTAGTGTGAGACAGTTAGAGATAATGCAGATGTTTCTCATTAAGGGAAATATCATTGTATTGTTTCATGTTCTTGAATTTCTGCAATATCTATAAAATAAGGTTTTTATTTGAGGTTTTCCTGAGATACATCTTCAGTTGTGTGATTGATAATTATTTCTCTTATTTTTCTATGTTATTATGTGAACGTAATTGGTTTTCAAAATTCCTAGAATCTATTCAGTATTTTGTTTTATTACATTACAATATGAGTTGAATCTGTTTAGATATTTATACATGGTATCAGAGTAGGAAATTTTCGGGTGGCTAGTTTTCAGAGCATATCTGAAAATGTTTGTGAAAATTTTTATATAAAAATAGAAGATAGAATTTATTGTGAAAAAATACCCAAATTAAATTTTTTTTTTTCCCGAATCGGAGTTCAGATGAGGGAGATATCGCCAATTTAAAATAATCTCTTTTTTCAGAACATTTTGTGATGGAGGGACAATTACAGTGTGGATATGAGTTTCTAGAGTTCCTAGATGATGATATATTTAGAAAAGGAAAGGTTTGTCCTAGACACATCGCCACATCATAGGAGAAACAGATCGATGTGGAAGTCTAGAACTTGTATGCTTTCGAGGTCAAAGATGCATGCAAAGCTTTCAGGAGAAAAGCAAAGGTTAGAGACTTGGTGGTTCAGAGAGAACATAAATTACATCTCAACATGTAGCCTCAGAAGAAGCCTCATAAAGTTGTGGAGAAACCACAACTTGAGAAGCAAAGAGGAGATCAAGTGAAGGCATCCACTCAAGAAAATACCCGCATTAGGGGGGAATTTCGAGCCAGGTGGGAAGGGGGAGCACATGCAGGCATAACTCTAGGTGAGAGGTGGGGCGATGTGAAGTCATAATCCCAAGATAATAAATTTGGGTAGAATCCATTGAGATTTCTTGTCTCTTGGATCATTACCTTACTATTGGAGCCGACATAACTATTAGGTATGTACTATATTCTTTCCACAGTTAGTCGCATACGCGAGGGGGTCACAGAGGGAGTGATAGTCCCCCATGTACATTGCACTAGGTGCAGCAGGGAGGTCACAAGGGGGACGCCAGCGCCCTAGGAAAAATATTTTGGACCCCATTTTTTGGTGGGGGGACCCGAACATGGTTTTTTGCATGGGTTTGCACATGGTTTTGGGGCATTATGGTTTTTCAACCCTTGGTATTTTGTAGATCCAGTCAAAGGAAATATGACTATGTTCTAATCTAGGGTTAATGGATTGGGGTTTATGAATGCTTTGGCATGTATATATATGTGTTGTAACACTAAAATGAATATAATGAAAAATCAAGATGGTAGTCCCGATTTGGGATCTAGGGGAAAATATCTGTGTATATCTATTTCATGTTTTGTTCTCTCGCTATTATTTATTTTATGTTTTTTAAGATTCATTTGCAGATAATTTCTATACAGGGTTAAAAACTACAATAAAATAGTAGAAAGATGAATGAGTAGTGATTGATGTAGTCAAATGTCACAGTCACACAATTCATATACTAGAGCACAGAGTAGAGTTGGCAGCAGTGCAAATGGTACAAATGCAGAGTAAGCAACGACACAGATTTTTTAGTAGACATTGTAGAAGCTAGCAACAATTAGAGACTCTAGAGATAAATGCATTATACTAATTCATTTTGGATTCTTTTCGATTTCATAAGCTGCAGTAGCAAAAACACTAGAGAGAAGTGTTGCATTGAGAACATTCCAAAGATACTGGATCAGGATAGAGTTGAATTCCCTTCTTGTTGAAAGGGAGTATTGAAAATGGCAACAAGAAATATTGAAAATGACACCCATGAGGCTTCTAGTTTAGTTTTCTATTAATTAAATTAGAAGTAAATTGTAATTACACATAATAAGTGAGAAGAATTACTTAGCTCAGTTAATTCGAGTTGGGGGTAAAACTGGAGGCATGTAGAGTCCAATCTAAGTTTCAGGGGGGCCAGTTTCAGTTTATTTTGAGTTGTAAAGAGTTAGTTCAATCGTTTGAGTTAAAATAAGTTTAGCTAGTTCCAACTGATAGATGAGCTAGTGATAGGTCCAGTGAATTAAATATGATTTAATTCACATGAAGTGATCACTCAAATAATTGGTAATTAACTATAAATAGTTGTTTCATTTCAGTTCTAAGAGATACTTAGTTGATATTGGAGTTAAAGGGAAGTGTGCTATCAGTTGTATAATCATCCAAATTATATAGGTGGTGCATGCAGTCAAAAGAAGGCCTAAAATAAATCTTTCCTTAACTAGAGAAAATTTCATTTAAAAAAATGTATTAAGGCACAAGTTTAATTATTGTTTTGGTGAGCACGAGATGGTGACACCAAGAAATCAGAAGCACAAGTTTGTGTGTGGATCTTATGAGTGAAAGGTGTGCCAAGAGAAGCTTGTGCACAGGTTATTGTGAGATAATAAGAGATAGCGCAGAGGTTTCTCAGGAAGGGAAATAACATTATATTGTTTCATGTTCTTGAATTTATGCAATATGCAGATAGTGGGGTTTCTAGCTGAATCTTTCCCTAGATACATCATGTGTTGTGCAATTAATAATTATTTCTCTTACTTGTTTATGTGATTATGTGATCATAATTGGTTTTCACAATTTGTAGAATTGATTCAATATTTTTTTTTAGTAAATTACAAGATCATTCGAATCTATTTGGATATTTCTACACTCAAATACTATATTTTTATACACAAGTAAATCTAGGATGATATGGAGTTCATGTTCATATCCTCACTTGGTGCTTCTTATCGATACACTCTCAAGTTTGAGCATAAATTTAAACAAAATATGTGAGTCTTTGTATATGTGAATCTGAAGCAAGGGAAAGGCGTCCCCAAACTACAAAACAAGGGACACAACCAATGGCAGGTGAGTCAGGACAACTCGTTGAATCCAAAATCAAAGAACAACACCATGAATATAAATAAGGACATAAGAAAATTGTGTGAGTTCCGTAAGAGCCCCACTCACAACACAAGTGAGTGTCGGGCCAAGCAGTCACTGGTGGCCGAGTTGAAGGCTTCCGAATTAGATGCATGTTATGAATATGAGTTAGAAAATGACAAGGGGAAGAATAGGGAGAAGCATATTATTGATGCAGAGCCCAGTGTCACAATTTCCACCACCAAGATCCAGAAGAATCATCCCAAAGATCTATAGGAGGGGGAGTGCCTCTTCCACTAACAAATGTGGGTGAAGGGTTATCCACTATAGCTCATTGTTAATAACAGGAGCCAAAATAACCTCATTTCAGTAGAGTTTGTGAAGTGGTTGGGCCTATTTACCATAACACACCTGCAGTTGCACATCATCAGGTGGCTTCACCAAGGACAAGATCTTCGCGACAGCTAGGGGTGTCGCCTTCCCTATAACATCAAGCCCTTTACAAATGAGGTACTCTGTGATGTTTATCCTCTTGAAGTTTTTGATGTATTATTAGGCCAACCATACTTGTGGAAGTAGAATGATATGTAGGAGTATAGGCTTCACATTATTATTATTACTTTGGGCAATAAATTTTTTAATATACCAAAGGTAGCAACACCTACCACCATCTCATTAATGATTGCGAAGAAATGTAGTAATATCATTTACTAGAGTGGGGAATTTTTTTTCCTTATGATTTTCCCGAAGGGAAAGAAGAATATTATGGCCATGACCTCCAAAAAATGCTCCTATGCATGATAATAGGTCGTGGAGGAGTACAAGGACATCTTCACCTCACCCACAGGGGAACCTCTACCCTATCATGTCAAGCACTCCATTGATCTAACCCAGGGGGGAACTTCTACCCAATGGACCAATCTATTGCTGCTCTGTTCTAGAGAAAGATGAAATCACGAGGTATATTAAGGAGTTATTACAGAAAGGACACATCAGGCCAAGTTCATCACGTAGTGGGACCTCGATCATGTTGGTACAAAAGAAGGACGAGACCTCGAGACTCTGTATTGACTATTGGGTGTTGAACAAGATCACTGTCTGGAATAGGTATCCAATACCACATATTCATGACCTTATAAACCAACTCAAGTGGGATAAATATTTCATCAATATTGAATTAATCATTGGTTATCACCAGGTACCAATTGATCCCTCCGATGTGTGGAAACTTCCTTAAAATAAAAGGAACACCTTTTTAAATGGCTGGTCATACCTTTCAGGTTAACGAATGCCTCCTCAACCTTCATGAGACTGATGGATCACATATTTATACCCTTCACTAACTCATTCGTGGTGGTGTATTTGGATGAAATATTGATCTTGAACTAGAATTGGGAAGAGCACCTCCACCACATTCGATAAGTCCTCCAAACCCGGCGACAACACAAGTTGTGTGCCAATTTTGAGAAATGCACTTTTGGTATGATCTAGGTTCAATATCTAGGGACATAGTTGATGAGCAGGGTGTGGATGTGGACCCTACGAAGATAAAAGTCATTTGATATTGGCCAGCCTCAACCACTCTAATAGAGATCCACAAATTTCTATCTCTTTCCATTTTCTATTGTAGGTTCGTGCTGGGGTTCTCTCATGTAGCACCATCCTCCCACATTTACTCAAGTTAACCAGTCTGTTGGGGTAAAAATGTGAAGAGAGTCTACTATGATCTGATTCAACTTCACATGTATAGTTATGGAAGTGTAACTGACACCACACAACCAATTTGACCTTCTACACATCCTATAGAACCTCGAGGAACTAACCCACCCTTCTGGGTGACCAACCCCTAGGGGAACTCAACATTTCATTGAATTAAACCTCCAGCTACTCCCTTTCCAAGGCCTCCATGCAACTTAGACCCCTAGTAACTCCCATGAACCTACTTGAGTGTGAATTTAGCCTTTTTCTTCCAGTTCTATTCCAATGACTACACAATTTAAGGCTAATTTCCAGGGATATGACCTAGTCACTCCCTAGAAATCCATGGAACTTAAAGAAATAAAAAATAACATAAAAAAATGATACATAAATACTTGAATAAGGAATTGACTGGACCCCTACTAGCCATGATAGTAATTTCATCAAACATTTCACAATATGTATTCTACAAGTCATAATAATAGATCTTAGCATATGGGTCTCATACTTATCTAAGAGTTATTAAGAAGCATTGACGCCTGATCACATTAGATGAATTATTATATATTATGTAATAGATTCATTTTTCATTCATTCATAGATCAAAACATGATGAGAACCATACATTATAATTTTCATAAAACATACTCATAACCAACATATAAACAACATGAATTATAAGGATACAACAACCATAAATGCCACATATGAGCTAGTAAATTTACACATAAAATACCAAGGTAAGGAAATATTATTAATGAATGTAAAAGGAATCCTAGTGTTAACACTAGAAAATCGTACAACAGAAGATGACATCAATTAATGTCGAGTCTAAGGATTTACAGGGCAAGAACACATTATGGAATCAAGAAGTATTTAAAATCTCTAAGGTTTTGAGAAAATCAGATTTGAACTAGTCATAAATGCTGAATTGCGTGCTTTATCCTTCGAGAAGAGCACCTTTTGCGCACCTTTTGGCTTTCCGGGACCACACTAAGCAAAGGAAAGTTACTCCTTGTGTGAAAGCCACCTAAGGACAGCCACCAGCACCTCCTTAGACAACATATGAGCACACAAAAGAATATTTGAGCACACAATGGAATCACACCTCTCCCTTGGGTCACTATCCATCATGTACCAAGGGAGGGAAGGAGGATTTTAAACTCACCTATATAAAACCACCAAGAGATGAAGAAATGGTGATCACATTTTTATGCTGGCCAAAGTTGCCCAAGCAACACTAGCATTGTGTGTGACCCAGAGCTGGAGCTAAAGAGGACTTGATAGTTGGCCACCCAACATATTAGTCCACCACAATAGAGAGATAGAGGGAGACTGTATTAGAGGCAGAGCTTGGAAGGAAACATCGTTGCATCGAGACCTAGAGCCATTGCCTAGGGGTCCTTTGGAAAGTGGGTAAAATTTCTTCTCCATTCAAATGTTTAATAAGAAGAGGCCATCAAGCCATCATTTGCATTATTATCATTTTGACTCTCTATATAGCTTCTGTATATTTGTGTTTTAGTTTTAGTTTAACCAGAACATACTTTAGCATACTATTTCCATTAAGTTTTATGATTTTGAGCTCCCACACTTTCTGCCTGTTACCAATAGTTTAATGAGTAGAACACACTCTTTAAGCTGGTGTGATTTTGTAGACCCGTGCGACTAATCCACCACAACAAGATTGGCGACTCCACTGACGTGTTCCAAGTTTATGTGGTTGTGCCATCTTTTGCAGGAGACACTTTGTCTATGCTGGAGTGGAGCTGACAGTCCTCTGACGCATATTGTAGTCCCTAGACTCACTAAAGTGACAGACTGAAGAAGGAAGCTCCTAATCCTTTTACTTGCAAGATTTTTGCTCACAGTTTTTCCTCACAGAGGTGCATTGCATGCCTTTACGAATGACCTACACACAGGAAAGCGCACCTATCAGACCCTTTTCCGCGCAAATTACATAATAATATTTTTTTCTCTATATTTTTCATTTTTTTGCTTATAAGTGTGCTAATAAGCCCCTAATGTATCTTCCAACACCTGTGTTGATACCCACAGCGTCCGAGAACTCACTTTTTGCTGCTTTCTGTAGGCATTTAGTTAGTTTTCATTTAAGTTGGTTTTTGCAAAAAAGCGTTCACATAGTTTAAGTAGGCGGTGAATTAACCACTGATTTCCAAAAAATTTATGTTTTTGTAAATTCTGGTATGCACACTTAGCTTAACTAGTCCAAGTAAGTGGCTCAAGACCACACATGCATAAGCTAATGTAGAAATTGTTTAGTTTAAATTCAATTTTTGCATCTAGGAAATTGCAGGACTAGGATTGAATCGCTAATTAGAGCAAGTAATATCTACTGTCTTTGCACCATTCGGTGACCCTAAACAAGCATATGAACACTCTACATTTGTGATTCACCATCTCCCTTTATTTACTCACATATACTAACTAGGAATATTTTGAAGCGTCCCATTATCTGCAAATGTTTTCCATTTGAGCAAGGAACAACGTCACATAGTTTAATTAGGGGACTTTTGTAAAGGATCACCGATATCCATATGTTCAAATTATGAGATTTTTCACCATAAGATTACACACACTCACCCACTAAGCAAAGAAAGCCACCTAAAACTAACTTAAACCAACTCACTAAATTCTCCGCACAGGGGCCACGAAAGAATTTATAGATTAAGTTAGGATCAAGGGGGTAGGCATCCAATAAGCCGCCTTGATCACAATTCACATTGAAACATAAAATTTTTGTATCTAGGGAGCTTTAAAATCCACCTATCAGCCCATGGAAAAGAAAACCCAAGGGTGGCAGAGACCCGATTCAGAGGGGGTTAGGCTTAGGCGCAATGCGTGCGGTATCAGCTGGGGCTACCTGACCCGGTTGATACTCGATACTATTAGCTGAATACCAAGAATCCCAAGACTCGAACACTCATGTGGGATGGTGGTTCATAGTGGCCAAAAAATAGGGCATCCTTTACCCTATAGGTGATAGTGTAGGCAAGTGCCAGACCCTCTACCCTTACATTGGTGGATTCTCTTCGGCTGACTGGGGGCATCGCCAGCTCTTATGGGATGTTGTGCTAGCACTCGCAAGAAGTATTCTCAAGGCCCAATTACTTTTGAGTGTGTGAGGACGTTATATGTCTTATAGGATTTTGAGTATCACGTGCAAAACAAACAAAACCATTTTTTGCTTGATTGATCACATAGATTAAGTTAAAGGGAAAATTCATTTCATTTTCTCTTTGTTTTATGTATGTGGCCATAGATTTGTCGTGATCATAGACTCGATCCCCTCAAAAATTTTCCAAAACCTAACCTGGTAGACACCCAAACGGTTCTAATGGAACCTCGTCGATCCAGGCATCTTTTGGACCTCCTCCCATTATCGGGAGGGGTTCCAGGTCTTTCGCCATTTAGGCATCACAGATGGAACATTTACACAATTCTTGGTTCATCCTTTCTTGGAGAAACCTTAATTGGGAACCCTAGTCGGTCTCCCAACACCACACTGCACACCACTCCCCCCTCATCCCCTGGGGGGCAGAGGAGCGCATCCCATATGGGAAGTCAACTGAATTCACAAAAGGGTATGTCATAGACTAACCCTTGTTCTAACCAGAACCTCATGTCTTCACACGTTTCCATGGCGTCAAACTCCCAGTCACCCTTTTTAGCAGCATTGAATCTACCCGATTTAACCAAGCTCACTAATGACCCCATCGCACACGACCCCAATTGGCCTCCCATGCCCACGAAGCTCCCTTCTGACATACAAAAGTTTGAAGGCAAGCAAACGAAAGACCCAAGTAATCATATAATGACCTTTCACCTATGGTGCTCATCGAATAGCATCATTGACGATACTATTCTATTGAGGCTATTTCAACGCACTCTTATGGGAGTGGCCACGAAATGGTATGTGGAGCAACTTCCTACTTCATATGAAACCTTTAGTGCCCTCACTACCACGTTCCTCACATACTTTCACTTAACCATTCACCACGATTTGGTAATGGAATTACTGACTCATTTCAGACAATTCCCCTCCATCCATACCTAAGAGCATCTCCATGAATGGAGGCGGCATCGCAGTTTATGCAAAGCTAAACTCGACTCGGTCCTTTAAGATTTATTCTTGAAAACTTTGACACCAGATATTTCAAAGGATGTGGCACAGCGCAACCCCACATCCGAAGAGGACATGATCAGTAAAGCCCTGCAGCTTGAACTGATATATACACATTCATGATACATCTACAACATCCTGCCTAATGCCCCATGCCTGCAATCTTATCAAGAATTTCCAGGCACGTCTAACTCTGCAGATGAAATTATTGGGTCAATGACCCAAGGGTAAGTAGTCAGGATCCCGGTTACACACATGGTTCTACCCAGAACATGTCACAACCTGGATTTCAAAGTCATCATATGCCACAACAAAATTTGACTAATAGGGTGCAAAAGTATCACCAAGGAGGACCTTATCCTTCAGCTGAGGGGACCCAGTACATAGGAAGAAAGATTGATGGAAGAGCTCCCCCCCAATGGCCAGGTGAAAACACGAGACAACATTATGCTTAGTCCCATGCACACAACCCACCTATGCAAAATAATGCACAGGTGAACTTTGTGTAGCTGTCCCAAAATCAACAACACCAGTATGATCAGGAGAATTACCCTCCTAACGTGGTTAATAAAAGGACAAAAAACAAGTCCAAAGGGAACCCTAGACAGAGGTGCAGCAACCAACAACGCCCACCGCTATCCCAGGCTGGAGGTAACTCCAACTAGAATCAGAACCAGGAGCCAAGAAATGCCCAAAAGCGAGGCAAAAGGCCACCTCTACGAAAAAACCATTCTTGTTCAATATGTGGTGAATACGGGCACTATACTCACCACTGTCTCGAACTCCATGAGCTTAAAAAGCTACAGAGTAACCAATGATAAGGAGGATCTTCCCAGCAAACTGCAGTGATGCAAGAACCCTTCCCCCATCAAGGGACGGTCAGCACTCAGTAGAAAAACCGAGAAAATTCTGGGAAAAACAACCATGAAATATACATGGCCGGGGAAGAAATTTTTTTCTAGACTCGGAATCGCAGCTATGACACCCCACTAGACACCAATACGTCAGGGACTAGTACAAGCGCGTCGACTGCACCTTTGACCATTCCCAAGATCCCTATAGAAATATTGCCAAAAATGGTAAAAGGGCCTAATAGGCGAGCATGTAACTACTCCAAAGAGACCCAAAATTATAGCATCGTAGATGACTTAGCTCAGTTACCTGCTGTTATGTCTACATTAAAAGTACTGCAATCATGCCCAAAGCAATGGAAAGCCCTACTTTCCGCATTAGGCGCTATCGACCCTGCTGATACGCACATGATGGCTTTTGACCTAGACAAAGCTACCCCTAGGCTTCCCTCCATGGTCGCCTTCCAGATACTAGTATCAGTACAGAATATCACCATTCACTGATGTGTCATTGACGAGGGTGCATCCACATGCATCATGTCAAAAAATGTGTGGCAGAAGTTAGGATCCCCCGAACTCAAACCTTCTGTCATCACACTCAGAGCATATGATGGTTGTCCCTCGACCCCCGTCGGCCTCTTCCAAAATGTACCGGTGTGCTTAGCCGGTAAGACAGTCCACATAGACATCGAAGTCTTGGATGCTCACTCGGATTACAATATACTCCTTGGGCGGAGTTACATGTATGCCATGTCTGCCATAGCATTCTCTGTCTTCCGCATCATGATGTTCCCCCACGAGGATCGAATCATTACGGTAGACCAGCTGATGCATAGTAAAAAGTGTCCCCTAACCAACACGGATATAATTCTACCCTACATATATATAGCTGTAGATGGTCTTTCATGGTATCAAGAATATGGTCCCGTCCAATTTAAACCATCGTCCGTCTTACGGTCATTCCTAGGAGATCCTCCCATTATCTTTGAGGTGTCACCCGATGCCACAGGGGCCCTGGAGTGCATGATGTCCACATAAAGCGCCGAGGCGATTCAGGACACGTAATCGAGTAGTAACGACACCAAGGCATCGACCACGGTAGCCTCTCTAGCCTATGCTATCTCCCAAACCCCTTTCCTCTACCCACCTCCTGGCTTCGTCTCTTAGCAAGTTTTGGCGACACTGGTGTTACCCAACATATCGTTGGCATTCCCAGTTTGGTACCTTGTTCCCCCTTCCAGAGTAGGAACCACAAACATTACTGCCGTAGGGTTAAATCCCCCCAAACCCGAGGAGATCCAACCCATCGAAGAAACAGTCGGAAAGGCCCCTGCAAGGGAAGTTTCCATTGCGAAACCAGTTACGATAACCAAGAAAATAACCAAGAGAGAAAATAAAGAGGTGACACCTATGGGCATTATACCCACCATTGTCTAAAAATACCATGATATAGGGACGCCTTACATGTGGTCGAGTGATCCTATCAAGAGGATCCCTCCATCCAGTCCGTCAATGATGAGCTGCGTACCATCCTATATTTATAAGAGGAGCATAGATTCATAGAAAGATCCCCAATAATGCCCATTATACGTTGTATTCTATGCGATGAATGTGGCCACTACCTCGAAGAGTGTGCCACATTGGAACTCATTCACAGATGGTATCTAATTGAAAGGGTTTACTATGTGGGGCTACGAGCAGCACAATTCACATGCCTGCTATGTGCCGACAATCACCTATTGGAGGATTGTCACTACATACCTCGCTTCCGACTAGCCCTTGCTAGCCTCCGCTTAGCCATAGTTTGTCTTTCCCAAGAAGAAGATATGGATGGTGAGTCCACAGGCAGCTCCATGACCCAAGCAGAGGAGATGAGCAGGTGTATCATGTTCTTGTCAGCCGAAGAACAACCTAGCAGGGAACCCCTAGTTACCCCTAACGGCACGTCACAAAACACACCCGCATGCACGTTATGAAAAAAGACGGACCATATAGTCGTCCATTTCCCTGACTTAGCAGCATTGCGACATTGGTTCCCCACCTGGCCTCAGCCCAAGCATGATGGGACCCCCATATCATGGATATTTTGCCTGATATGTCATGGTAATCATTATGACCGATATTGTACTTATGTCTCATGGATCCATCCCACTATCGACATCATTAATGCCGTAGAAAAGAGAATGGATGATTTCTAGAAGTGGCATAAAAGATACATCACCGGCTCAACGTCCCCACTACCGCAATGGTGTGTCAAGCCTGATAAGACCACGCACCAAACACGTGCATCCTAGCAAAAGCCTAGGATAACATGTGGTCTATGTGATCTAAATGATCACCGAGTCAACCAATGCAGAGAACTCAAGCCCCTTGCAAACAGTCTCTGCATAGTCTCGTCTCTCCCTCAAAAACTTCTCTCTAATAAAGAGAAGATAACATGCACTTATTGCCAAATTTTCTCACACTTCCATCATACACTTAAGTGTTCACATCTCCCCAAGCTGAGAGAAGCTCGAGCGGCATTAAGCCTACTAGCTACCAAAGAGGAAGACAAGTCTAAACCAACGATGTGGAAATGGAAGCAGAAAATGACCTCTTCTACAACCGAACCTTTCCAAGCATCCACATTATGGACATCAAGTAGCGTAGAATCTCACACTATATACTCTATCAACACAGTGATACCGTGCACCATTTGTACTAGCCAAGATATCACACCAAAGGCATGCTGGCTGATGAAAGCATCCAGGGACCTCTCTGATAAGAACAAATTCCACCAACCAGAAATTGACTATCCTAGCGGGAAACCAGACCTTATGCTCACACAAGATTCCATTACCAAGATTCTTCCCCCGCCACATGCCAGTGACACAATTCACCACATACGACTTATATCATCGCATGCCCTAGGTAGGATTCCAACAGCCCCCTTTTCCCAGGATTTCCACGTTATTCCTGTTGCAAAAGACCAAGGTACCTTACGCTTTTGCATTTATTTCTGCAAGATCCCAAACTTGCACACTGCCATCGAACTCCTTGATGACACCTAGCCCCTTAAGTAATGCCTAGTCCAGCTAGAGCTAGTTGATGAAAGTTGGCGACAATCGCTGCAACACAATGAGGCCCAAAAGAAAAGGGTGAAAGCATCATTCGACTGCCACATCACCCCTCGCTCATTTTTCGAGGGTGAGTTACTCATTTTCTACGATGTCGCAAAAGGGGCCTTAGGGCCAGGAAATTTTGAAACCTTGTGGAAAGGACCCTATATCATCAAACATTGTCTCCGACAGGGGGCATACATATTGGCGGAACTGAACGAGACCTACCTCAATAACCTTGTCAACGGCCTGTACCTCAAGAAGTTCTACCCATAAGGGCCCCAACAGCCCTTATCCCCTAGGGTTAGTGTACACAAAAATCTTAGCACCAAAATATTTTTGACCCAAATGCCTATGTGCCACAATGGATCACCTACTTGAACCCTATTTCGGATTTGCTGACGGAGCATTGCGATGGTCTCAAAACTTAGTTGCAGCGGCCTGGGTCATCTACCACCCTGACCGGTCACTACTGTGTTCAAACAGTGTGTGCATCGGATCAACAACCAACAATCAGGTAGAATATGATGCTGTTATCAGACTTATGTGCGAGGCCCTCCATCAAGGCATCCGCCATATGCATGTCTACCTCGATTCCCAGTTAGTATTATCACAGTTAAACCAAACATTTGAAACCAGAGATGAAAACCTGTTTAGAAAATATTTGCGTGCCAAAAGATTAAGCAGACAATTTGATTACATTACATTTTCACATGTATCAAGGAATCAAAACCAAGCAGTTGATCGCATATCTAACAATATCCTAGATTGGAATGCATCGCGAAGCAACCATCTTCCATAAAAAAAAAAAACAGAGATATCCATCAGCATAACACAAAATACATAAACCGAAATAGAGAGCACACCATGTAGAGCCGCAAAAAGATCTTTCATATATATATAAAAAAATATGTGTATCTGAGTACAAAGATAGTGTCGCTGTCCCATTGGCTGCCCAAAGATACAAAAGTCATCAAAAATAAGGGAAGCATCCTCATAACGAGTGCTTTCCCTGTGTATAAAACTACTCTAGGGGGGTGTGCCCTCAAGAGGAGCACCTGGGCCCACCACTACACTTGGTGCCACCACCGGAGTTGCTGTCACCATTGAAATAGCTACTCATCATAGAGTGGGCCAATAATCCCTCTTGCGGGCCATCACCAGCTCTAGCCAAGCCTCGTCGAAGTCATCCATGAAACCACGAGTAGGAATCCCCTGGGTCAAGCAGTCCACTCGACCCCGGAAGTCCTCTAGAGTGGCCACCTGAGTCGTAAGTACTGCAATATGCGCCTCAATCGCATCTGCATGAGCTCGCTCGGCCACAACCTTAGCTGCAACCGAATTGTTGTCCTCACCAGAAGGGCCAGCACCATCCCCGCCAAGTCCACCGGCACCACCACCCGATCCACCTGCACCACCTCCCCCTTGACCACCTCGAGGTCATACTGGAGGATCGTGACCCACCAAACGGGCCACTGGGCGACCTAACTTGCCAACATCTGCACGAGTAACCAAAACAATGTTAGTGTCAAAAAACCAAAACACATAAGTACATAAAGACTCAAAAAAATGTAGAAGAATATACCACATACCCGCAGGACCCTAAACATAACCGAAAGGGAGATCGATATCTGGATCACCCTGAAAGTCCATCCCCACATACAGGTATGGCAAAAACATTTGTGGGTTGGCCTCAAACTAGGCTTCTGCCATGTCGTTCCAATAACGACCCACCCTGCCACCACTGTCGCGCGACATCACTAGAGCCCACCTCCTCATGCGTGGCTCCTGTGGGCCCCCAATTGGCACTGCCACAATGGGCCTCAGAAGAACCACCCTCTCGTACATAATGCTGCATAATATGCTAGTGTACGCAAATGTCTTGGATCCACGTTGGACCCTATTCAACTGTGACACCATATTATCAAAATAGAAATGGGCAAAATCGAAAAAATGCTCGTTCCTCAAACAGCATAAAACCCACACTTGTGGGCCCGATGCCCACGCACGCACCATCATGACATTCATAGCCGGTTCACACCCGCCCTGGAAGTCCTACCGACTCTAGGGATTTTCCCTTTAGAAAATACTATGAATGCCACTACGCTGCTCAATTATACTTCGACCTCGGGCCAGTGAATCCCCATCATCTGTTTTCAGTCACCTCTCACCAACATTACTATGTTAAACCCATCACATCTAGGTCCCTGACCCCTCAGGTTGGCGACCCATGGTTCAGTTAAGGCTTCCTTTTTGTCGACCTTGACACCTCTTCTCCGAAAAGGAATTGGTACCTTGGATTACCCCTCCCCCTGCAAATGGGTATCGTCGGGTGGCATTGTGGGAGACATCATTGTCCACATATGTCATCGATCCTCCTAACATTCGACCACAACAAAAGCTTTCATGTCACAATGGTATCGTACCTTACAACCATTGCACTTTGATAAGATCCGTCAAAGACCTGTGCCTCCATAAGCGTCTCTGACAACAATGCTTACACTGGAAGGTCCCAGCCAATACATATGCGTACATGGCACATTGATATGCCATACCAATATTACGCATATGGGTACCACATTCCACCTATCATCAAAGAAAAAATGCCCCTAAGGGCGTCAGCAGTCATCGTCAACAACCACCAGCACCACTACCACAGTAGTGGCACAAAGAACATATGTATCTGTCAATTTTGTTTAACTAGCCATAACATCACGAGCATGGGACATGCCCGCCTCGTTGAAATTTTGTAAATATGTTGTATATTTTTATCTACTTTCAGGGGACCCCTTAGGCCATGGTTATCTCAGAAACGGTGCAAGGTGTTGTCAATTCCAAAAAACACACAGACCTCTCTCTCTCTCGCTCTCTCTCTCTGCGTATTTCAGCTATACAGAAAAGAAACTATAATGTATTTCAGCTATACAGTTCTTCCTAGACCTCATACATTAGGGGGCAGCTGTTAACACTAGAAAATCGTACAGCAGAAGACAACATCAATTAATGTCAAGCCTAAGGATTTATAGGGCAGGAACACATTATGGAATCAAGAAGTATTTAAAATCTCGAAGGTTTTGAGAATATCAGATTTGAACTATTCATAAATGCTGAATTGCGCGCTTTATCCTTCGAGAAGAGCGCCTTCTGTGCGCCTTTTGGCTCGATAAGCGCGCATTCCTGGAAATGGCAAAAAATCGCTTTCTGGGACCACACCAAGAAAAGGACAGTTACTCCTTATGTGAAAGCCGCCTAAGGACAACCACCAGTGCCTCCTTGGACAACATGTGAGCACACAAAAGAATATTTGAGCACATAATGGAATCACACCTCTCCCTTGGGTCACTATCCATCATGTACCAAGGAAGGGAAGGAGGATTTGAAAATCACCTATATAAACCCACCAAGAGATGAAGAAATGGTGATCACATTGTTATGCTGGCCAAAGTTTCCCAAGAAACACCAGCATTGTGTGTGACCCAGAGCTGGAGCTAAAGAGGACTCGATAGTTGGCCACCCAACATCTTAGTCCACCATAGTAGAGAGAGAGAGGGATACTACATCAGAGGCAGAGCTTGGAAGGCAACATCCTTGCATCAGAACCTAGAGCCATTTCCTAGGGGCCCTTGGCAAGTGGGTAAAATTTCTTCTCCATCCAAACATTTAATAAGAAGAGGCCATCGAGCCATCATTTGCATTATTATCATTTTGAATCTCTATATAGCTTCTATATATATGTGTTTTAGTTTTAGTTTAACCAGAGCATACACTAGCATACTATTTCCATTAAGTTTTATGCTTTTGAGCTCCCCCACTTTCTGCCTGTTACCAATAATTTAAAGAGTAGACCACACCCTTTAAGCCGATGCAATTTCGTACACCCGTGTGAATAATCCACCACAACACCTAGCATGGGACTTCCATGTTCCACTCGACCATATATTGGTTGAGAAAAATGTATCTTCATCCAATCACCCCCGTGCCATATTCCAAGCATGAAAGTGGGACTCAAAACTAAAAGAACCAACCAGGGATTCGCGAGGATAAACCACCTCACCCTCATAAATATAACTAGGTTTTACCTTAATCCTTATTATATCACTAGGCCATAAACAAAGATGGATGCCTTCAGATCTCTCCACCTAAACTATGAGGAATGTTTTTGTCTCAACCTCTCGGATTTACTGTGTATCCAAACATTGTTAGTCAATGGATTCCTAGGCCTACTAGGTATTCACCTTTTGGGATTTACCATGTATCCCAACTAGGGATTCCTAGTCCGAATGAAGGGTACTTACCTCTAACCTTTACCATGTATCCTGCCATTCTCTAATCAAGCGATTCCTAAGATCAATTTAGGTTTTCACATCTGTGATTTACCATGTATCCCATCCTGAGATTCATAGGACTTATAAATAATCTTGATACCACCCCACTCAGCTTCAAATCCATCCAGAAATACAACTGAACCAAATACAAGAAAACCCCACCACACCATGGCTATCCATAAATTTAAAGGAAAGGATGAAGAACACTTTCAGAGGTGGAAAAACCCATGCCAATGAAAACAAGAGAACCAAGAACACACATGGACAACCATGCATGAAAAATCTAGCAAGGATATATTACATGCAAATCGATACCTACAAGTAATCCCATTGTAGTTGCTTCATCTTGGTCTTCCTTGCTTGATATTTTCTTCCTATTTTCCTTTTTTTCCTTTCTTGATCCAATGATGAAGTGCTCCAAGGAAAATATAAGTGTCCAAGAGTGTGAGAAAGAGCTCCAAAATTGAACTAGCCAAAAATATTACAGTGACAAAGGTACCAACTAATCCTGAAAATCCTTTTTATCAATGAGGTCTCTATTTTCTTCATTTTCCATTATTTTCTTCCATTTTCCTCCTGACATAGAACTTGTTACCTTTCACCTTAGTTTTCTCCTAATTTTTATTATTTACATAAATAAAATGTCAATAATGCCTCTTTTCCTTTCCAAATTCCTTTTCCATTTCCTTTGCCAATTTCCTTAGCCACAATAACCAAAATTAACAATTACACTAGGATGTTTTGTCCAACATTCAACTTGGAATAAGTGTCCATCACCTTGGTTATTATTTTTCCTTTATTAACTTTTATTACAAGGAATTTTCACTAGGGTTGTTACAAAACCATTCCCATTGGGGTAACACCGTCTTCGATGTTTAATGACACCTATAACCAACAAGACTTTTGAAAGCATAACATACTCCCCATGGAGATTTATAGTATAACCCATTGTAGTATTTATAATGATCAACCTTCTAAGAAGAAAAACAAAATGAAATCACACCATACCCCTTATTAGAGCTTTATAACAGACCTCATCCAAATATTTACATCCATATACATATGTACATATACCAAAACAACATACCAAATCATATACCAAAAAAATATATCAAGGAAATTCACTCAACAAGCGAATAAAGAAGGATACATAGCATGCATGTGATCTGCCATCTCTCATGTATATTTTTTGGGCCCAAAGTGATTCCACTGCACTTTAAACTGCTTGATTTCTCGATTCCTAGTCATGCGAACCTTTCTCTGGATTATACACTTTGGTTCGAGAAATAATTCTCTTTTTGGCTCTACCTCCAATATAGATCAGTCAATCACTTGATTAACATATTTAACATACTTTTCAAGCAATGACACATGGAAAACATCATGGAATTTCACTGTCGGAGGCAGTGCAATTCGATAGGCTACTGGTCCAATCCTTTCAAGAATATTGAAAGGTCCACAAAATCAAGGTGCCAAATTGGCACATGATCCAATCCACAAGGATCTCTTCTTTAGATTGATGTCAAAGTAAATATGTTCTCCAACTTGAATCTCCCTAGACAATATGTTCCTATCTACATATATTTTATTCGTGTCATGTGCTACCTTTATATTCTTCTTGGTTACCTAGATTTCATGCTCCATTTATGCCAACATATCCAGTCCAATCAATACCATGTTTACCGAATCACTCCAACTGATGGGAGTATTACAACTCTACCCTTAGAATGACTCAAAAAAAGTCATCCTCAATGACTCTGACTATCCATTGTTATAAGTGAATTCAACCAATTGAATGTACTCATCCCATCACCTCTATCGATGCATCACATAAATCCTCAACATGTTCTCTAATATATTGTTGACCCTCTCTTTCTGTCCATTTTTTGCGGATGATAAGCTGTACTGAAGGCCAAATTTGTACCTAACACATGTAAACAACTCCTTCCAAAACATAGAAGTGAACTTTGCATCCTTGTCTGACAAAATATTCTTTGGAACACCATGCAATCTGATCACATTTCTGATGAATACATGTGCCACATCACTATCTGAATGCGTAGTCTTCAGTAGAATGAAGTGTGCTACCTTAGTCAACCCGTCCTCTACAACCATGATGGAATCATGTTGTCTAGATGTCCTTAACAAAACTATAATTAAATCCATGGAAATGACCTCCCATTTTTACTCTGGAATCCCAATTAGCTGTAGAAATCCACCCATAAGTTCACACTTTATCTTTACCTGCTGATAGTACGAACATTTAGCCACAAAATCCGCCACATCCCTCTTCAGATTCAACCAATAATAAAATTTATTCACCGCTGTAAATGTCTTCTAGTATCCTGGGTGAAATAGATATGGTTTCACATGAAAATCCCTCAAGATAATATTCTTGAGCTCACTATTTTTTCTCACATATATCTCATCCCTAAATATGATCAATCCATATGCTGAGAAATGATAGTCCGCATATTGTGCACCTCTACCACTACTTGTACATGTACCTATATCAATACCTATACCTATGCATGTACCACTACTTGTACCTATACCTATACATGTACTTGTACCTGTACTCTATTGTAACTTGTGCATAAATTCTTATACCTGCTATGCTGCTGACCTTCCTGTAAAATTTGATCCTACAAGTCTGTCGCATAAGAGCTCATATCTACAATTTGATTTACTTGTATACTTCTGTTAAGAGCATCTGCAACCATGTTATTTTTTCCCTTGATGTACCTGATATTGAATTCAAACTCATTGATGATGGCCAACCATCTAGCTTTCCTAGCATTCAGATTCGGTTTTTCAAATAGATACGTCAATCCACTGTGATCACTCATCAATACAAACCTCTTTCAAAGAAGATAGTGCCTCCACATCTTCACCGCATGAATTATTGCTGCTAACTGAAGATCATATGTTGGATAATTCTACTCATGCTCATTCAGTTTTTATGAATCATATCATACTACATGTCCCTCTTGCATAAGAACTACACCAAGCCTTCTCTTGCAAGCATCTGTACACACTACAAACTCTTTACCTGGATGTACAATATTTAACAGTGGAGAAGTTGTCAAAAACTTTTTCAATTATTCAAAACTTGTTGCACATTCCTATGTCCATTCAAATTTCTTACATTCCCTCTATAGTGGCATAATAGGATATGTAATCCGAGAGAATTTCTTGATGAACCTCATAAAATATCATGCTAATACCATGAATGATCTTACCTCATCCACATTTTGACGAGTTTCCCACTCCATGATAGCCCTTATCTTTTCTGGATCCAGTTCTATTCCTTCCCTCGAGACCAGATGGCTTATTTAGTGTACCTTTGTCTAAAATAAACTTCCTTTACTAAGATTAGCATACAACTGATTCTCTCTTAGAAATATCAACACTAGTGCTAAATGCTCGACATGATCTTCTTCATTCCTACAATATATAAATATGTAATCAATGAATACAATAAAAAACTTGTCTAGATATAGACACAACACATTATTCATCAAACACATAAAGGTAGCTGGAGAATTAATTAAACCAAATGGAACTACAACAAACTCATAATTTCCAGAACTGGTCCTTAAATTTGTCTTGTAAATAATGTTCCCTTATGCGTACTTGATGATATATAGATCTCAAATCAATATTTGAAAATGTTGGTGCTCCATTCAACTGATCAAATAAGTAATCAATCCTTGACAACAAATACCTGTTCTTGATGTTCACCTTGTTCAACTTACTATAATCAATGCATAACTCGAGATTACTATCCTTCTTCTTCAAAAAAAACACGGGTACACCCCACAGTGATACACTTGGCATAATGTATCCTTTTTCAAGCATTTCCTTCCACTACAACTTCAAGTCTACTAACTTTAGAGTTCTCATCTTGTATGGTTCCTTTGAGGTTGGTGCTTCCCTGGGTACAAACTCAATAGAAAATTCTACTTATCTCCAAGGAGACAACTCTGATATCTCTGCTTGAAACACATCCTGAAACTATTGTAATAGTGGGTACCTGCTCAATATATTTTCATCCTCATCATCCTTACCTTTATCACTATAAATGTGAACTATTAATAACACACACCTTTTTCTACGACTACACCTTTATTGCATAGCTGTCACCATTGTAATTGATGTTTATTTCTTCTTACCCTATAAGATTTTCTGTTCTCCATTGTCATGCAAGCACTCAATTTTTTTTTCATAACAATCCACCTTATTCCTATGAAGATATATCTAGTACATATCCAAATGCATACTATATGGCCCCAATGGTAATACATTAAAATGTGTTGATGTGGGCATACCATTTGATTCAAATGCACAAGGTCTTACCCAATGATGAACTATCTTATTTGTACCTGTAGCTAAGTGAACTAACCAATATTCTATATGCACTTCTTTATTTAAGCTACAATTATCCACCAAGTCAGGGTTAACATAACTATAATTAGATCCAGGGTCAATCAAAATAGAAATGGCTTGATCATAAAGCTTACTGTCCATCTCAATGATAGATTCTTGATGACGTGCCTACCTATAATAGGGTACTGCATATATGCGAGGAATGTTCTGCCCAACATCCCCAATAGTATGTGCCTCCCATGCACTATCAATATGAGGCATACCACCATAATACTGTGAAAAATATCTCTTGATATTCTCTGTACCACATATCCAACATTCCAACCATCCAATACCATCACCTCTATTATTCTTCCCTCTAGGCTGTGACCCATGTCCCTTTTTGGTTACACTGAACTTCTTGTAAAGTGAAACATTTTATTTATCTTCTTCATTCTGAGGTCTTTCTCGTTTGAACTACCATTTACCTTTTCCTTTATCTTTCCCTTTCCATCCTTGCTAATATTTTGTCTTACGCTTTGAATATTCATAGGAATGCTTGAATTTCCCAATAACTTCCTCAAGTGACAGAGGCTCCTCATAATCAATTAGATCTATAAATGCTAATGGAAATCCATTGACAAACCTTTGAACTTTAGGATTTTCATCCTCAGTATACGGTACATACCTCAATAGCTCCAAGAACTTAGTCATACACTCTTCATTTCTCATCGATCCCATCATAAGCTCATAGAATTCCTTGGATTTGTTGTCATAGTACCTTTCTGATAGGTACTTAATTATGAAAAGTCTCTTGAATTCAATGCCAACTAAATTATTTTGTCTTGATGTCTCTGACCCGTTCACATATTCCCACTAGGTATCTACTTTACCTTTTAGGTTGAATATAACTAATCTGAACTTCCTACTATCTATGTAATTATGAAACTCAAATAATTTCTTCATCCCAAGTAACCACGACTCTACATCTATTGGCTTCTTTAGATATCCATCAAAATAGGTGGCTTTTATTTCTTAAACTCATCTGGAAAGCATCCCCTGTCACTCTTTGATTTGAAAATGGGTTGGATAACTTGATATGATTTTCAAGAACCTCCAACTCTGTTAAACAATTAAGATCTAGCTTATTCTTTACTTGTGTGGAAATGAATACTTGAAACATGTGCACTTTTTTACTGTTTAAGTACTTTAAGAATATATATATATATATATATATATATTTTATATTTTTCTGATATTAAGTATGTGAAATAACCATATAATTTAGAAAATAAACATAAATACATAACAAAAAATATAATAAAGGAGTTCAACCGAATATCATGGGCTACGTCTCCTTGAGCCTTTGTCAACTAACTTGGATCTTTGGGATTAGGATGGAAAATTTCTTTTACAAGCTACAAAATAAAATAAAATGGTTATTTGAACTGAACCAATGGGTTTATAATATCATTTATATCCCTGGAATGGCTGAAATCTCTCTGAATATGAACCTCAGCTCCCTTAGACTTGACTCCTTCTGTCAGTGCCCTTAAGCTTCCCTGAGCTTCTCTGTGGCACTAAATCCCTCAGAAATCCTTTTCTGTCCTTGAAATTTTTTTACCATCTCCAAAATATATCCAAAATCTAAAATAGGTTGTTCATTTTCTCAAAATGAGCTTTGGATCCTCAATCTAGGCCTCCATCCATTCATGGCCCTAGACTGCCCGAAAATTCCCCGTGGCTTCTCGACTTTTATATGTCTCCAAATGGATTTCAAAATCCCTTCATTGGATTCATATTGTTTAAAATAGTTAGAATAGACTATTCATTTGCATAAATTGACCTTTTGCTACTCCGGTTTTGCCTCCAACACCTGGTGGCAGCCCCTGGCTCTAGGTTCACTAAAAACTTCTCTGAAGCATATAAAATTTCATATATCCTAAAAATCTTCTGAAAATCCTTCCATTTGATTCAAAAGTCTCAAAATAGTCATAATAGACTAATGGTTTGCTGAGAATGGTTACTGGTTGCTCTAGATAGGCCTCATTAACTTGTCGGCACCTAGTGGTCCTCGTGGCCCTTGGAACTTCTATAAAGCATCTTGGCCTTTGGAAGTCCTCTACTAGCTCTAAGAACCTCACCATTAGTTTCAAAATGTCTAAAACATCCAAAATCAACTATTGGATTCCTGAATAATACCTCTAATTTCCTTGGCTATGCCTCATACTGTTGCTAGCTCTTGGTGGCCCCTAGAAATTCTCTGAAGCTAAATCACATTGAAAAGTTCTCTGATGGCTCTGAAACCATCACTAATGAGTCTGGAATGTATGAGATAGTAGAAATTTACTGTTCACATTCTCAAAATGATCGAATCTAGCTCAAGATAGAGCCTATTCAATTTTTGTCCAGTGACTCCCTAAAATAGCTCCACTAAAAATGGAACACTTTAGTTAAACCCACCAAAATAGTAATTCCACACCAAAAATGGTTCACTGCCAGTCTAACCGCTGGATATGAATGTGCATAAGGTGCTATTGGTTGGACACATGTCCCAAATAATGGGATCACAATGACCGTTGAAGGAAACTCCGTATAAACTGAGGTTGATCAGTTGTTGGAACTCCAGTTTAAAGGGTGGTAACTACAACCATTTGGAGAAAACCGTGTGGATAACTGTCACCATGTGACACCTCACAACTATTGGCAAAGATGTGGGTTGTAAAGACCTTTAGATGAAATGTAATCGTAACCGTCAGTGGCAAAACCGCGGCATGTGATAGGTTCTACCCATTCTGCTAGAGGTCTAAGGTTAGTGCTTGGTCTTGAATCCTGGAGCTTGGGGAGGGCTTGGCCCTCGGGTTTGGTCCCTTTGGACGCCCACATACAAAACCATTCAATGTTAAATAAAAATGACACCGTAATATGGTTAAGAATCACCGAAAGAGCAGATGGTTAAAATTACCGTGTGTTGTGCAAGAGGTCTTGGGGTCGACTCCAGTGGAGTCTGACCAAAATTTTATTCCACCAAACCTAGGCCACATGGCAGCCTCGGGGTCTGCCACATGGTAGAATCTCATTGGCCAAAACAAACCATGTACAATCCATCTGTGAATAGCATGCTGACACTTGTCACAATATGAATGGTCGAGAAGGAATATTCTTGGGAATATTTTGAGGAATATCCTAGGAATATTCCAAGAATATTCCCTGGAATATTTTTTTTTTTGAATTTCCAAAAACCCAGTCAAACCTGGTCAAAAGCCAAAATTTGCAGTTTACTTGACTTTTCAAATCGTGATAACTTCTTCATACGGTGTCGATTTTTTGAACCATTCACGGTGCTAGAATCAGGAAGATGAGGTCTATCCGGTAGCTTAGGTTCGACACAATTTTGAAAACTTTGAATTTTGAGCTATCACTTAGGTTCATGATCCAAATTTGATCACACCCCCCCATTGGAAATATTTTGGACCCCAAAAGACTGATTACCTGATCTATTCAGTAAATGAGAGTACAACGCCCTCAATTTTTCAACCTCCATACACATTACTTGCATGGATTAGTGCCTTTGAACCACAAGTCGAAGGTAGTAAACACTTCCCTTGTTGAGTGCTCTTGTCCTCCTGTCAAGAATTGTCTTCCTTGCTCACCCAGAAATTTATGAAGAGAAATTTACAGAAGGTAGCTGATAATCTCTTCCTTGATCACCAATCCAAGGTGGCTCAAACAAACATAAGTTTAAAATAGAAATCAATACATAACTAAAATTTGCATATGTACAAATGAATGTATGTCATATTGAGTTAAGAATTCAAGCCACTTCCATGGAAATTTCTGCTGCTGAAAATCTTCTTCATGTGAAACATCTGTTCTCACATCAATTAAAGAATCTTTGGTTCCAATTTCACCGATCTTTTTATCCTCTTGCTTCAAATTCTTGGGATTATTATTTGGATGCAATCTCCAACATTGGGAAACAAAATGTCATTTCTTCTAGCATTTTGCACCTTATTTGCAAGTTTCCTTCACTTTAACTGCTTCCTGAATGCCTTCATCCTCTTCCAACATTTTGAAACATCATGGTTATAGAGAACACAATAGGAACAACAAATCTTTCTTCGATTCAAGAATTCAGATTTTTCATTCTTATCAAAAACATAATCAACTTGAATATGGGAAGAATTATACCTCACATGTTGCTTTGCATGTCCATCTTTTTTACCTTCATGAGGAGATGACTGGTAGAGGTTCCAACTTTCTTTTGAAGGCTAACATCAATGTTATTGTCTTCAAAGCTATCAAAACTCTCATGCTCACCATCAGATGCATGTGTACAAACACCTTGCTGCAACATAGGCTTGAAACAATGGCAATCAACTTGAAAACAAACTTGACATGTTTGTGGTTTAGAACTTGGAACAAAAGTTCTTTTTGAAGTTGTCTAAAATGGTTTCATGGATTTGGAGCTTTCACCATACTATTGAACGTAGCCTAGATCAAAATTATTAGGTCTTTTCTCAACCAAAATATGATCAATCATGCCTTGTGCATGTTTTCCTAAACCCTTGCCTTCATAGCCCATTTTTAACATCAAATTGGACCCTTTACCTCTAGTGTGCTTTTCAAATGAACCTAAACATCTTTCTGAAGAGGAAATTGAAGACAAATTTGAGTGTTTTACCTCTACTTCAAGCATGTTCTTGGTTAAGGCCTCCTGGGCTTGATGGAGCTCCATCTCCATCTCATGCATTATTTGAAGAAGACTTTATTTCTCTTCCTTCATTCCAACCAATTTCTCATGAAGTCTAGTGCTTTCCTTTCTATCTTCAAACATAATTTGCAACATATCCTTTAGGATGTAGAAGTCTCACTTCATGTCTTCATCGAAGAATCTTGTGAAAGAGGAGGATTTTGAAACCTCACTTGAAGAAGTTGTCATTATTATGTCAATGAAGTAAATAACTTCAGAAAAAAATCACAAAGCTTTTAAAAACAATTGACAAAGCTTTTGAATAAAATGGGTGTAGAGTCAAGCTCTTCTTCAAGCAACCTTTTTCAAACAAACCCTCTTGTGCTTCAAGGGTTTGAGGACCTTTGGGTACGAAATATGCCTTAATCCCTTCTTCCTTCTTGTCCTCTTCTATACTTAGCTATCAATAGATTTCCCTTCACCTCTAGCAAACTCAAACTTGTAAGCAACAGTCAATTTGCAAACAGTCAAACTATTTGCAGTGTTAAACACATTTCAAGTCAAACAAGCAACCTAGTGCTTCGTCAAGCAAGAAACCTAGTGCTCCAATACCAACCAGATCTGAAAATGGGTTGGATAACTTGTTATGCTTTTCAAGAACCTCCCACTCAGTTAAACAATTAAGATCTAGCTTATTATTGACTTGTGCAAAAATGAATACTTGAAACAGGTGTATGTTTTTTTACTGTTTAAGTGCTTTAAGAATATTTTTTTGGTTGATATTAAGCATGTAAAAAAACCATGTAATGCAGAAAATAAACATCAACACATAACATCAAATTTAATAAATGATTTCACCCGAATATAGTGGGCTACGTCTCCTTGAGCCTTTGTCAACTTACTTGCCTCTTTGGGATTAGGATGGAAAGTTTATTTTACAAGTTACAAATTCAACTCCAATAGTTATCTGAACTAAACCAATGGGTTTAGAATACTATTTATATCCCTGATATGGCTGAAATCTCTCTGAAGATGAACCTCGACTCCCTTAGATTTGACTCCTACTGTCGGTGCCCTTAAGCTTCCCTAAGATTCTCTGTGGCACTAAATCCTTCCAAAATAATTTTCTGTCCTTGAAACCTTTTCTACTATCTCCAAAATATATCAAAAATCCAAAATAGGCTATTCATTTGCTCAAAATGAGCTTTGGCTCCTCAATCTAGGTCTCTGTCCACTCATGGCCCTAGGCTGCCCGAAACTTCCCTGTGGCTTCTTGACCTTCAAAACTCTCTACATGGCTCTGAAAATCCCTTCATTGGATTCATAATGTTGAAAATAGTTATAATAGACTATAAATTTTCATAAATTGACCTCCGGCTGCTTCGGTTTTTCCTCTAACACCTAGTGGCACCCCTTGGCTCTAGGTTCAACGAAAAATTCTTTGAAGCATCTCGACTTTAATAAGTCCTCAAAAGCTTCTGAAATCCTTCCAATGGATTTATAAGGCTCAAAATAGTCAGAATATACTACTAATTTGCTGAGAATGGTTATTGGCTGCTCTGGATAGACCTGATTCTCCTACTGGCACTTGTGGCCCTGGTGGCCCTCGTGGACCTTGGAAATTCTATGAAGCATCTCGGCCTTAAAAAATCCTCTACTAGCTCTAAAAACCTCACCGTTAGTTCCAGAATGTCTGAAACATCCAAAATTTACTATTGGATTCCTAAATAAGACCTCTAGCTGCCTTGGCTAGGCCTCATACTGTTGTTGGCTCCTGGTGGCCCTAGTGGCCCATAGAAATTATATGAAGCTAAATCATGGTCAAAATTTCTTTGATGGCTCTACAATCCTCACTAATGAGTCTGGAATGTCTGAGGTAGTCGAAATTTACTATTCACACTCTTAGAATGGTCGAATCTAGCTCAGGATAGAGCCTATTCAATTTTTGTCTAGTGACCCCTAAAATAGCTCCACTAAAAATGGATCATTTCAGTTAAACCCACCAAAATAGTAATTCCGCACCAAAAATGGTGCATTTCCAGTCTAAGAACCGGATATGATGCGCATGAGGTGCTAGTGGTTGGACACATTTCCAAAACCACGGGGTCACGGTAACTGTTGGCGGAAACTCTGTATAAACTGAGGTTGATCCGTTGTTTTAACACTGATTTAAAGGGCGACAACCACAACCATTTGGAGAAAACCACGCAGAGAACCATCACCATGTGACACCTCACAATTGTTGGCGGAGACGCAGGATGCAAATATTGTTGGATGAACTATAACCATAAATATCGGTGGTAAAAACGCCACATGTGACAGGTTCTACCCATTACGCTAGTGGCCTAGGGTTAATGCTTAGTCTCAGCGCTTGGCCACATGGGGAGGGGTTGGCCCCTCCTGACCCCCACATACGAAACCATTCAACGTTAAATAAAACTGGCGCTGCAATATGGTTAAGAATCATTGGTAGAACAGATGGTTAAAACGCCTACGTGCTGTGTAGGAGGTCTTGGGGTCGACTCGGGTGGAGTCTGACCAAAATTTTATCCCACCAAAACTAGGCCACGTGGCGGCCTCTGGGCCTGCCACGTGGCAGACTCTCATTGGCAAAAAAAAACACGTACAATCCATCTATGAATAGCATTCTGACACTTGTCACAATATGACTGGTCAGGAAGGAATATTTCGAGGAATATTTTGAGGAATATTCTAAGAATATTCCCTAGAATATTCTTTTGTTTGAATTTCCAAAAACCTAGTCAAACCTTGTCAAAAGCTAAAATTTGCAGTTTACTAGAATTTTAAAATTGCGATAACTTCTTCATATGATGTTGATTTTTTGAACCATCACGGTGCCGGAATCATGAAGATGAGATCTATCCGGTCACTCAGGTTCGGCACACTTCCCGAACAATTTGAATTTTGAGCTATCACTTAGGTCCATGATCCAAATATGATCACTCCTCCTATAAGGGTGATAACGAAGATGATCATAGTGTTTGTCTCAAACATAACTAGAATAGTACATGTGTCCATCATCTCTCCTATCCAAATTACCTAAGAATTTACTACTTCTAATCGTGTCATCTCTATCTAAAATGTACTCACCATGAGACCTGCTGCCATATGACCCATTAGTCCCATCCTCATATCCATATCTGCTCCAGAGTTGTCCCTATCTTTTCAATTCTGACATACTATGAAGAATTATTGCATTTACTTCTGCTCGTTTCTCCTGTTCCTGCATGATTTTGTCATTACCTGCTTTGGAACTCCATATTTATTCCTTAAAACTACTCAATATGTATGCTGAGTCAAAAGAGTTCCTAACACCATGGTGCTCATATGATTCATAAGGATAATATTTGTAGTCTACCATCTTTATAGTCATCTTGATATCTTCTTGCAAGGCATACTATGTCACGTAAACCAAATCATAAAAAAACTAACGCATCTTAGTATAATTAAGGGAGAATATCTCATCTCCAAGACTAAAAATATTAGCACAATACATATATAAACATAATCATAAAAATGTATAGATATCATCCTAACCATAATCCTATCATTAATGCATGACCATATAAACCACACATCATGACCTCAGGGATGACAACTTCAACCATATAAATGTATGCATAACAACATATATATGATATGCATGCATACAAAATATATACAAACACTGACATGCATAACCGGTGCATAACCGACATACATTCGCAACAATTACATTCAACAATGACACCAAAAACATTCACATGGCGGCACCACTACAACCATGACCATCAACATACATATGCAACAATCACATGGACCATAAGTATAAGGAACACATATGTAATTGAAAGGAATGCATGACCAACACACCGCCCATCCATTCCAAGTGGTGAACCATGCTCCGGTACCACTCTGTGATATCAGATATCACACAAAGAGAATGGAAACTAGACATCACCCAAAGAGAGCACAACCTTGCTCTGATACCACTATGTAACACCCTCCTCCCAAATTTACCCAATTTAACTCGTCCGATGGGGTAAACATGTGACGAGATGCTACTATGATATGATTCAACTCCGCATGTACAGTTAAGGAAGTGAAACCGAAAAAACACATTCAATATAGGTAGTATACCTATGGGGGATCATATGGGGTACAAATGGAGGTACCCAAGGAAATAATATAATGTAGAGATGATAAATACATGGGTCATAATTAATAAATAAAGTGGTTAACCCACATTATGTAAGGGACCGCAAGTAGTTAGGAAATAATGTGATAAGCCCATGGTATTGTATGTATGATCCATGGTAATTATCAATGGTATGTATGTTTGAAGCCTATATAGAGGCTAGAGACTCTACATTGAGGGATGTCAATACGTCCAACACCATGGGCTCATCACATTATTTCATAACTACTTTTGGTCCCTTGCATAATGTGGGTTAACGACTTTATTTCTTAATTATGGCTCATGTATTTATCATCCTTACATTACATTATTTCCTTGGGTACCTGTGTTTGTACCCCATATGATCCCCATAGATATACTCCATATTATCCCCCCTAGGTATACCCCATATTATCCCCCCTAGGTATACTACATCCTAGACCTTCGCCCTATCGTGAGGGACGTATGTATTCTACTTGGGGATCTCCTTATGGAGGCAGTGGTTCTAGAAGATATTGTTCACACATGCCTCCTTACTCTCCTCCTTACCGGAGCTCAGTATGAGACCATGGTGGATATCATTCTTGTTATGATAGATCAAGATAAATATATTGCATCGAGGAATAGTTGTATGTGACTAAAGATGGGGATCTTAGTTGCAAGGCCGAATTGCATAGGTAGAAACACATCATTACGTTCCACGGATAGGCTCTTGTCAAAGCTTAGTAAGATGGTCATTTGGCTGTATTTCCTAATTTTTATTGAATCACCACGCCTTCTAGTACACCTTCTTACCTTGCATGTTTCCTTATATTTCACGATTATACATGCACTATGATCTGATATCTGAATAAAGATATAGGGATGATGAGAGGAGACTCGTTCTTTTGTGATGCTTCACCTTTTTTTTTTAAATTGACTACATTCATAAATGGGATTAAGTATGAAAAATTATATATTTCTGTATACCTCATGTGTGGAGAGATAAGTTGAGGCTATTTTCTTTCAATTCTTTTCATTTTGTATAAAAGGTTATTCAATTTTGTATGTTCTCAATTAGTTTATTCATGAAACGAAACATGCCTTATAATGAAAACTTTCTTGAAGGAGTTAGATTGAGGCCCATATATTGGTATGGTATTATTGAACTTTAATTTATACATATTTCATTATTTATATTGTGTTTCAAGCTTGACAATAAATGTGTTATTTTATTAGTTACAATGGGAATGTTGTTTGAGTAATATTTTGAACCCATAAATACCAACTATTATGAGAATTTATTTGAGGAGAAAACATGAGTTCACATGGTGAAAGGAAAATAATTTTTGGGTTAGAGTTTCTTTGGGAAAGAATAATGGTTTCTTTCGAAAAATATCAAATTATATATATATATATATATATATATATATATATATATATGAAATAATAACAAACACATTAGTTTATTTTAGAAGAAAACATGTATTTGTGTATACAATACAATCTATAAATAGCTCTACCTTGGGAATTATGGTTTTGGAAAAGGGACTTAATTTTTATGCATAATAATGGTATGTATTATGTTAGCTCTCTCTTAGAAATGGACATTCATTTTCATGCATAATAGTAACAATAATAATATATTTTGAGGGGCTAGCTTTCTTTGAATAAGTTTTTAACTAATTACATTCACAAAAAACACAGATAAGTTACTAATATCCTTTAAATGAAATGCATGGTTACAGTGGGCTCCTTTGGAAACGAACATGTGTTTGTGTGAGAATTATCATAGTAAAGTGGTTTTTATTTTGACATGCTTGATAATTATTTGCTTATACATGAATACTATTTTTATAAGAAGGATATTGTGATAATATATTTACATCTCATGTATGCACATGAATATTAGATGTTAAAAAGTAGCTTTTAATGTTTGATTATTTGTTGATTAATGCTATATCTAATCATGTTAACAAATATTGATTACAACAATGACATGAAAGGATGGTGATTTGTGCAAAATATGGATATGTTTAACATTGTGGTAAATAAAGAACTAATTGTCCATGCAGACAAGTACAAGCTTCACGATGGTCTATTGATTGAACAATCATGCAAGGATATAAAGATTCGAAATTTGTAGGTAAATGGTTTCATGATAATTTTAATTGATTTTAGGTAGATATGTACTGATAGAACAATGATTCAAGGAGATAAATAGTCCAAATTTGTGGGTAAATGGTTTCATGATAATTGTAATAGATTTTAGGTAGATATTTTATATTTTACTGATATTTCATTGTAATATTTTATGATAATGATTTAAGGGATGGACTCCCTTAAAATCTAGTGAGTTAGGGGTGAACACCCTCACAACCATTTAACAATAAATTAAACATTTTATAGGTGTTCAATGATGTCATTGCCTCATGTGATGTTCATAATGTCAACTATGTGATTAATTAATATGGTTAAGTGAATCATGAAATAGATGCAAGGTTACATCATACCATTTATGCTAATATACTACAACAATGGTTATTAATGGTTATGAAACTTACTATTCCTTTACTAAAAGTTACCCTTTGTAATGATGAACATTTTATATATGGTTATTAATGGTTATAAAACTTACTATTCCTCTGCTAAAAGTTTCCATTTTTATGGATGAAGATGAAGATTTTATCGGTTAATGAGGATCTAAAATAGTGATTTAGATAATATCTGGAATAGTGATTTGGATAATTACCAGTTTCTAAGTCTCTGCATTTTCATGTGAGGTTACAAGGGATTTTAAAAAATGTATTTGAAATTTCAACATTGAAAAAATAAAAACAAATTCAAGCCGTGACTTACTATTATCCCATTTAGACTTTGTATATTTAATCTAGACTACAACTTTTTTTTTTTTTAATGTAATGAAGCATTTGATGAAAGGTTATATATATATATATATATATATATATATATATATATATATATATATATATATAATTTACCATCTAATTTAACATTATTCACTTTTTTAAAATGTCATATAAAATATTTTTGTGTTATGATGTACGGTAAGAAGTGCTATTAATCATGAAAAAATTGTAAAATGAATTATATAAAAAATTGTATTTTTTTTATTAATTGTTTTAATGTAATGAAATATTTTATGGTAAGTAAAGGTTATATATATATAAGAAGTGAATAGTGAAGAAAATGGTAAGAAGGAAATTTTTTATATTTATTTATTTTATTAAAATTTTTGAAGTATGAATCTAAAAAATAAAAGGTATAACTTTAATTTTTTTTGGTTTCTCAAAGAAAATAATAATATTAAAATGAAATATAAATGATGAATTGTTCATAATTCAAATGTTAATAAGTTTAAAATTCATTTTTTTTATTAAATTTGTTTAAACACACTGCGATGTTTTTGTTGGAGTGTTTTTTACCATCAAATTTACTCCAAAAATTATGTAAAATTATGTGAATTCTCCTCTCACCCAAATATACCAAACCCAGAAAATATTGGGCTAATTACAACAGACCTAGAAAACCCCAAAATGTGCAAATTACCTAGAAAATAATGTTGTTGTTTCTATGCTACTAGAGAATAAATTGAAATGTTGACCTCAATAATTCTCAAATCAGCATGAAATTGTAGCATTAGACTCCTCTTCGATATCCTAACAATACCGAGAAAAGGTTTGGTCCAACTCTAAGCCAAAATCAAACCCACAATATAGTGCTAACTATCCACTAACCAACAATATGCCCAACTATAAGGATGCACGATTCTGACCTAAATAATACTTGGAAAATTCTATAAAATTATATTTCGGCTCCTCACAGACCAAACAAAAAAACCTAGAAATTGTTTGGGCTTATTTGAGATAATCTAGAATACCTTAAATAAAGTGAATCTCCCAACTACATAGTTTGCACCCAACAAAAGAGAAAAAAATTAGAAATGAAAAAGCTTTGCACAAATATCCTCCTACAAATAGATATCGCTACCAACTAAAAAATATTGGAAAATATCAACACCAAACACCAACAAAAAAACTTTTTTTTCCAACTTCCGCACAATCTCTATAAGGGAAAATTCGGCCGAGCTAAAAGATACACGAAAATCTCTTAAAAATGGTACGAAACTCCTCCTCTAACTAGTATAAAATCTCCCGCTACTAAAAGAAATGTACAATAGAAATATGATGCTCTAAATAACCTCTGAATTTTTCTTGTGTACCCTAAAATAATGAATTTCTAAGTGAATATTTTGCAATAAACTCAAAAATTATCTCCTAGGGTAACACTGGAAGTTCACTGAAGGTAGAGGTGGAATTTCATATTGGAAATTCCTTGTGCTAAATAACACTAGTTGACTTGGCTATATAGCTCAAGCAAACCCTCCAAATTAAAATGAGGCTCTAGCATTCCCTTTATTGTTGCTTTCCCTACCATGATTCGATTTATTTGACACTATGCTTTGATACCATGGTTTGATTATTCCAATGGTTTGATTTCCCTTTTTAGTAACCTTCACAACTTATGTTCACTTTAATTTTTATTCTTTTGCTATGTCCCAACCATTGTCTTTTCTCCAAAATTTATTTAATACCTCCATAAAATTTTCTCCTAATTTTATTTATCTAAAAATATTTATTATTTGCAAAAATTAGAAAATTAATAATTTACCTTATAGAAATTTTTAATTGGGGACATGAAATTCCTCCCCACCAAAAATTTCTTGTCCTCAAGCAATGGCCAAAAAGGTTCCCTCTCTGACTGCTGATCGTCATTGTAACCATGAATAATACCAAGGTCCCAAATGTACCACTAAGTCATCCCAAATTTTAGCATTGTACCAACACGAAAGAATCCACCAATACTAGGATCCGAAATGATATTAATTAATGTGAAGAACATCTTTCTCCACTCGTTGTGAAATCATATACAAGTACCAGAATCCCTCTGCATAGTATCAATAACTAGAGCATCATGATAACGTAGGACTCTATCTAACTCCCCATGAAGCTTCCCTAGCAAGTAGTCCGCCTCATGCACTCCAAGTGTAAAATCCTCAAGACACAACATAATCCCAGTGTGGAAGAAGTCCCCCCCACATGAAATTCCCTTAGTAACCTCATGCTGACCAAATTTCCATGCTAGTGAAGTCCCTCACACCAATAGAAAACCATTAAAACCTAACAAGATATATAAACGATCTCCCCATTTAGGAACCATATCACCCCTAAGGGTAGCTCATGAAATATGAAATCCTGTGATGGTTGGATCCCATGACAGCCTCAGAAGGGTGTTTCCATTCTGACGATGCAATACTCTGTCTATGACATAATTCCCATCGTGCGTAGACTGTATCCTCCACCCCTAGAACTTGATGGTGGAAAATTTATGAAGGCAAAGCCCAGATTTTCCTGACATCTCCATAATATTAATTTCTACCCATCCACTACCAATCTCATTCTAGAGAAGTAAAAAGGAAACTCAACCTTTCCATGTGAGTAAGGCTTTAGAGCTTCCCCATATTTCAAACTAATAGTGGGATACATCACTCTTTAGCTTGATCCTTCTCGTCACAAAATATATTGAGAAATAATCCAAGTGAATCCTTTGATCCCAGATCCATATCGGTTGTGGCATGGTCCCAAAAATTATTGGCACTAACTCGTACCATGTTTCAGGTCCCTACTTGCAATCAACATATGTACTCCATACATACTGAATCAGTCTCGTTAGTGCAAGAGTGCCATGCACCTGCGATAACACATTATGAGATCTATTATCCTACCTCCTATAGGTGTTTCCAAAAACTACATGGAGTTTAAATATTTTCCTAGAAGGTTGGTCCACCAACCATTGTATATGCTCCTAAGACATCTCATAATGTATCGCCCAACATGTTTTATTCATCTCCCTAAATGTTGGCTCAAGGGTGGAGCACGTGCTACCCTTGCAGTAGATCAAACCATCTATATTCTTGCACCTGCCAAATCACACCCTCACCATATGCCATGGCTAGAGACCATCTCTCCTCGTGCACCTTATCTTATAAAATTGTCTCACATGAACCTCCTAGGTCATATTTCTTGTAATGAGAGAATTAAAAGATAAAAACCAAGTCCCCTGTGTTAGTGTGCAATGTTGGAGAGTGATAAATGGAATCACACAGTCAACCCTATCCTCAACTTGCTCTACAAATATTGGTCTGAAAAACCCAATGGTTTTCTTGATGTCACTGTTAGGATATCTTTATGGTGCAAACACGCCAATTTTTTTTTGTCCATCATCGTTTTCTGTTATATGTAAACACACACCCCCACACTCTTCTGCATAGCATTGAACTCTGAGGCACAAATTTGTGCACCACTTGATGCCAATGTTCATTTTTGTACCACCCTATAGCATATGACATCCCATATGTGTCAATGCATATGTCACTTCACTAGCAATATAAATGTGGTGTAAGATACTCTTCTGGCCACTTCATAGTGCAGATCCACACACTAAGCCACACATACATGCATAAAAATACTCACCTGCAAACCACTCCTACATGCCACTGGATTCCATGATCTAAAGATGAGATAATACATGTCTTCATGCACACTATTAGTATCTGTACCTCCAATGTTGCAACACCATACCCTCTAATGTATGGGCCTCGTCTCCAAAACCTTCCTAAGTTACACGAGAGGTGAATCCCCCTATGTACTAGTGGTGATTCCCCAATTATGCTTCTCCTCTATGACCATTGTGCCCCACATAACTAGGGATAACCCTTAGACCTATAAAAGGACCTATTTGGTAGCCTGCCAATTCCACCTTTGAAAAACGCCTTCTAGAGTATGTTTATCATCCTTTAACTCCATGAAAAACGTTTAACATGCTCAAACAACTCACATATTTTACATGTTCACTTTTCAAACCAACCCATCACTCATGTTCATGGAGATTTGAAAGTGTTTGGATGCTCCATAATTGGGTATGCCACACTGCCAATTCCATCACCATCCACATCCATGATGTAGTGGGGAATCCCACCCGAATGAAAAAAATCATCATCCTGCATCTTAATTATATATTAGGAAGCCCCTCCTAGATCCCAATGCAAACTTGGGCCTCAAGTGTCCCCAATGTATGGAAGCTCCTTCTGAGCTTTACCCCCAACTATCACTATCCCCAGAGATCTAGCCCACTCCACTAGGTACCAACTCAGAATATCAGGTCATCCAACCCCAAGAGTAAGCTCAAATTCCTGTGTCCTTCTATACACAACAATTTCAACCTATGAACGTTGCACCCTATGTAGATCATGTTGCCTCATCTCACAATATTGGTCAAAACATAAGATATGTCTAGGGAGACTTGCCTCTCTCTCCCTAATTTCTGTATGTAACCTAATAGTGCTATCAACACTACTTATGTATGCTTGAAGAGAGTTGCTTCAATGCTCCAATATGTACTCCTATAAATGCACCATTAGGGAATCCAACCATTCCTTAACACAAGTCATCTTGGTTGTTGTCTTAGAAAAATATTCTCTCATGCAATAAAGCTTCTTGTTCTGCTGCATAATGGTCTCTTAGACTATCGTCGCCTTATTCTTTAATGCTAGAAGGTCGACCTAGAGCTAATGAAATTTTTGTGGGTGACTAACATCTTTAAAATTGGTCACAACTTTGGGTACCTCTGTGTCTCTTCACACCTCATCAACTAGGGATATGTCTCCTGGCACCTCATGAGTGGTGGGTACCTCTTTTTGCTATGGTGCGTCATTAATGGGTGTATGTTCAAATTTCTCCACCAATGTCTCAATTGGGTCTACCAAAGGAAAATCCAACAAGGGTGTCTCATGTGTCACACTGGGTGTATCCACGTGCTCCTCAAAATCTTAAATGCCCTCAGTCTCCTGGTCAAACTCCTCCTCAGGCTCACTGTTAGTGTACCCATGCCCTAGGACCCACGATAGGAAGTAAGATATACTTTTGATCCCATCATCTAACAACTCTTTCCCATCCACTTTGTAATATCCCTAACGTAAGCTACCATAAAAACTCTTGTAAAATGAGATTTGTTGAATAAATAGATATTATTAAATATTATATTGTTATTACATGAATATTCTTATAATTCTTAATGATAAGAATATTACAAGAATTAATTCTTAATTCGTTTATCTAGAAAAATTTATATTCTTCTATATAAATAAATTATATTTCCAAGTTGGTATATTTTATGAGTTTGAGAGATAATGAGTAATAATTTTATAAAAACTATGGGTAAGTGATAGTTTGTCCATAAGGAAAAACAAAATCTACTTTGGAAAAGTATGAGTGATTAATGGAGCGATTTTATAATTTATGAAAAATCAGATTAATGGGTGATTTATGGCATGCTTTTAAGAATTAAAAAAGCTATTCCATTTTTTTAATTCTATTTATTGTAAGCCTATGGGAAAAATAGGGGCAGGAAGGACAAAACACATGTAGAATGGAGCCAAGAGAGAGGAAGGAATGACATAACACATGTAAAATGGAGCTAAGAGAGAGGAAGAAAGGTTTATAAGCATCCATTAAGCGATAAGTAACTATGCTATGTGAAAATTATTGTGTTTGCATATGGTGCATGAAGAAATAAGAATCAAATTTATTTTTCTTGAAAAATTACATATGATGAAGATTCGAGGTTATTTTCTTGGGAAAATATCCATGGAACTTCATGTATAAAGGAATAAGTGTTTTTTTCACTGATTTTTTAATATATTTACTATGCATTGAATTCTAAAAATATTGTCATGGCTAATTAATTGTGTGAATTGCATGATTTATTGGAAAATACGGTCCAAATATATCTTCGTATACTCCAAACCGTGACACCTTTGTAAAAAATAAGAGACTTTTTATTTAATTAACTTGTTCCAAACACAAACCTCTTTTTGTTTTCAAAACATATTTTCCATATGTTCGTAAACTGTGTCCAAAGTTAATGACCAAAACAATAAATTATTTAATATTTAAATATGGAAATATGGGTTGCAAAGATTCATTATAATATTCTAAATAGTGACACCTGTGTAAAAAATGAGAGAGTTTTTTCTAATGAACGTGTTACAAACAAAATCCTCTTTTCTTTTTCAAAAATTTGTTTCCATATGTTTGGAAACCATGTCCAAAGTTGATGACCAAAACATGAAATTATTTAGTATTTAAATCTCAGAAAATGGGCTGAAACGATTGATTCAAATATTCTAAATCGTGACACTTGTGTAAAAATGAGAGAGGTGTTGTTTAATGATGCTGTGAAAAACAAATCACTCTTTTGTTTTTTCAAAAATTCATTCCCATTTTCTCGAAATCCTCATCCAAAGATGATGACTAAAAGAGGAAAAACAGAGTAAAAGAGTTCTTCCATTTGATTTCTCTATTGGATAAGAATAGTTGGTTATGTACATTTAGAGATAACTATTGTGTTAATAATCTTGAAAAGAAATAAATTAATTGCGTGCAAAAACACATAGAACAATTATGTGGATATTTCTTTAAAAGAATTAAGTTATTCACATGCACAAAAATAGAAAAATTATGTTGATAATCCTTGAAAATGAATTAAGTTATTTCATTTAAAATATTACCAAGGATGTTCTTATGACATATATGCATTAATTTTTTTAAAGATAAATATTGGAACCTTGAAGAGAATATGTTCCTAGGTGCACAAGAACAATATCTATTATATTTGATCTACTAGAATTGAATATGTGATTTTACATTCATGGGAAGCTTGAGTCCTGCAGAAAGAAGTAAATAACTTTTTTGAGAAGTAGTTCACATAAAACATTTGCATAAAAGACAATTGGTTTTATTATTTGAGAAGAATTTGTTATTCATGTTATTTCTTGAGGAAATAAGACAAATATGGCTGATGTGTGAAATGATAAGAAAATATTTTTTATTGTATACATAATATCCACTGAGTTAACTAACTTTTGGAAAAAGAATGATTAGTGTGTTAGATTCCTTTGAATATATATATATATATATATATATATAATGTGTTAGAACTCTTCAAAAAGAATAGAAGAGAAAAAAATATGCTTGTATGCATTATTTAATTAGATTTTGGGAGAGGAAAACTAGTAATCACATGCTTTAGTATGTTAAGATTCTTTGGAGAAACATATACACTTGCATGCATGGAAAATTATAGTTTTGGTATTATTTTTTGTTAGGTCCCTATATTACTAGTGTATTCCCTTATTATTGTTAATGTAGCCCCTTATAATTATTGTTGTACCTTGTAACCCCCATATTGTTATTATTGTGCCCTTACATTATTATTGTTAGGTCAACTAGGATTATATTGTGACCCCATGGACTCCTATATATAGAAATGTGGTTTTTTCATTTGTATCATCCAAGAATTGTTCATTTATGTAATGTAAAAGAGGTTTCCCCCTTGAAGTTGATGATTTATAAGGCATTGATCTATATTTTATTCTATTTTTGGAGTTGGTTTCATAACATTTGGTATCAGAGCTTTGGATTCTAGGGTTTCACTGCCTCAAACAGGTCATCGTGGAATTTTCGCTATAAATTTTTTTCTACGAAGATTCAAAAGCTGAAATGTGTACCACGTGAAGACGAAATCTTTAGAAACTTCATGTAACAATTTCAGATCTTGGCTCACAATAGATTCAGAGATATGATCTATGGAAGTTAGGGTTTTTGAAGCCTCCTGAAATTCATCTAAAAGAGGCGACCTTGGGGAAATTGCCATAATATCTCTCAGCATTAGATTGGAATTATGTAAAAAGTGGTCAAAATTGCATGGAATGTAGTGTCCTGTATATCAATTTCAGAGCTGAACGAGGAAACAGTGACACGTGGCATGCCGCAGAAGTTTGTTCTACTGAACTAGTCCATAATTAGGTCATTGTGGGAGATTGGGCATAACTTTTCCTTGAAGAATAAAAATCAGGTCAGACCCATGGAAGTCAAAAGAAGATTCATAGGGCTACTATAGGACCAAATTTCAGATATTGAAGATCCGAAATTGCAGAGATAATTCAGTTTCAATATCGAGCTCCTCAAAAGCAAGAAAAATGTGTGTATTTTTTTTCAAATTGCACAAGTCTTGTTTGAAAAATGATTTTGAAGTGATTCCAAGGGCGTATTGAAGCATAGATATCAGTATTTGGTTGTAAAATCCCCCCCTAAAAATAATTAAACACCTATTAAGCCCTCATAATACTCTACTATGACTCATGAAGATGAAGAAGTGCAACATGATATATCAAAATTACAAGAGCAGGTGCACCAAATTTCTCTCTCACAAAGAGCAACGAAAAATGAAATGGCAGTTTTGAAGAAAGGTGTGGAAGTGATTATGGATGGTTTGAAGAAATGCGTGGAAGCTAATATGGAGTTTTTTAAGAATGACGTGGAAGATAAGATGGATGGTTTGAAGAATGGCATGGAAGACATGGGAGAAAAAATGAAAGACAACATAGTAGACATGAAGAATTATCTAAAAGTAGACATGGAAGGTTTGAAGGAAGGCTTGACAAAGTTGATACAAGACATGATTCGTAATGGAAAAAAAATAGTAGAGGAAACTCATGATGAGAACAAAATAAATGTTAATTGTGATTTCATGAACTCTAATGTTGGATCGAACACCCACCATATTCCAAAGATCGATATGAGGAAGTTTGATGGCAAGGATACCATAACATGGATACTACAGATGGAGAAATATTTTGATCTCAATGATGTGCAAAACACCCGAAAGGTACGCCTTGCAACTTTATATTTAGAAAAAAATACATTTGTATGGTATCGATGGATTTTCTCCCGTAAAAAAGTTGTCACTTGGTCATTTTTTACAGAGGAAATGATAACACATTATGAGGATAAAAATAACAACACCTTCTTTAGCCAATTGATTGTAACACCCCCAAGTTCTATGCTTTTCAAATTAGACATTTGAACATACATCCATAGGGGAGTGGACCCCGATGGATAATTGTTATGTGGATATGGTTAAATACTTAATTATGAAAAATAAATAAAATATTGTGCATGCACTATGACCAGATGAGAAAGTGAGATCATATGCCTAATCCATGAGGTGATGGAAAAGGAAAAAAGACTTTCCCCAAATCTTTCAAAAATCCTTGAAAGAAATTATTTCTAATTTATATTTTGAGGAAAAATCTAAATTTCCCCAATGAAGAGGAGTAGTTGGGAAGAGGTGAGAAAAAGCTGGAAAAGCTGAGGAAAAGCTTAAAGCAGCTTTAAAGAGTCCCAGAATGGGAAGCCTAGGCTAAATAGGAATAAAGCATCCTGAAATTCTGGACGCAGAATTGGAAACAGGCTTGGGGAAAGCACAACTTAAATAAGCTGCTCCAGAACAGATTGAGGCTAGTCTGTTCTGGGGAGGATCTCTGCTCGGGGGTGAATCCTGGGAGATAAAGAGGATTCTAAGGTTGGGAGGACTGGTCATAGTAGAGGTGTGCATGCATAAATTTGGGGAATATCTGTAAGTTTGTGTTAATCATATCCCTGTTTTATGAAATTGTGATGTTATATTCCTTTATGCAATTTATGAAATTGTGATGTTCTATTCCTTTATGCAATTTATGAAATTGTGATGTTCTATTCCTTTATTCAATTTATGAAATTGTGATATTACATTCCTTTATGCAATTTATGAAATTGTGATGTTATAGTACATTATGGAATGTATGAATTGTTATGTTATGTTGCATTATGCAACTGTTAGATGGATTCATGGTTCAGTAACTTATGTAATTGCAACTACAGCTATTGACAGAAGAGACAAATGGTTGGGTGTAGAGATGAGTACATTGAAATAATGAGGTTTGAGATGATAGATCAATTGAGCAGCCAATATAATAACTATGGATAGGTATAGATGGCTATCCTTTAAAGGAGTATTTAATTTCTGTGTGTATAAACAGAAGATGTTAACAAACTAGTACCCATGAACATTAAGTTCCAAATAACTAAATCTATCATCACAGTACTGATGGTACAGAATTCACTGTGATCAATAATAGAAAGTAGGGAACAACAATCCTCAGCTGTGTAGAATTTACAGTATTCTATTAAATGTAATGGTACACCTATGGAAGTAGAAGTTGAATCCTAACTAAGTACGAGGATCTAACACTAGGGATTCAAAACTATCCAGTTCAGTATTCTCTCCCTCCCTTGGAGTGAAGCAAGAGGAGTTGTTTCCTAGTTTCCATGGAACAATTGAATCTATACCATAGTGTCACACATGTTGAATGGTTATAACAGACAAATAAGGGGGGAAAAAGCCTATTGCAAAATCTATTGTGTAATAACAGTTTGTGTGAGGGAAGATTGTAAGCATGTGTAAAATACCATGAACAGAGCATCTAGTTACCATCCATAGAACTACTGGGAAAGTAGTGGAGCAATGGTGAGGAGGCATACATCTATACTTCGATGCTGAAACTTTAACATATTGAAAATATTAGCAGGCCAGCAAACTGGGAAGTTTGATTAAGTGCCTAGTGATCATCCTGCACAGAAAACCTGAGAAATACAAGGTAAAATATGTAGATATATAAGTCTACTATATGAACTGAGAAGAGGGGAGGTTAAGCCCAAAAATCCTCATGGAAATTCTTGTATTCCAGGGCTGTCTGTAAGTACTGAAAAGAATCTAAACCCCAGATAACAGTCTGCATTGTGGCTGATGCAATATAAAAATTATAATTGTTATCGACGCAGAAAGCGGAGAATATTAAGTTATGTTATATGGGTAGCACTCATCGTAGGGGTGATGAATATAGACATATTATGAATATAGACCTTAAGAGAGACCTGTTGAATCTCATTCGAAGTAAAATGAACCAATTATAGAAGAGGAGTTAAGAAATTTAGGAGGAGTAACCATGAGGATGAGGTATAACGGATGTTATTAAATAATAACATAATCCCATGAAAAAAAAAAAAATGGGTTTGGGAGACTTGACAAATGGTATCGGAGCTAAAGTTCAAAAATTGGGCAAGATATGTGCTCACAAAGAAATGGTCAACTGTTATAGATTTTACGAATTTTAAAAATATTTCTTCGAGTATACAAATATCTTGGATATACTTTCAGGTATACTTTCAGGTATACTTTTGGATATACTTTCAGGTATCGAAAGAGGAGAAACTCCAGAAACTCTAAACCAAGGTTGGTTTAAATCTGAAGTTATATAGCCTCTATAGATGATTAAATCTTGTTTATTCCCTGTAGATATCAAGGTGATATTTTATACTTATGTGTAGGCTGGAAAATATTGTATCAGAATTGATCTTTCATGGTACAAACCCAAAATAATAATTACAGCATAAACATTATAATATGAAATTCGAATATTGTGTTAAAGAAGGAACATTTAGTTTATAACCTTCATATGGTTATATCTTAACATTCTAAATCTGTTAGATCTACTTTCCCTCTTGGAAGAAAGTGTCACAATTTTGTTCATGGTAGGCACAATTTTGATATTTTCTACTTATAAATCTACTAGAGGAATAACATAGCAGCACCAGATTTACCTGGTATACATACCAACTGCTGAAAATAAATACTGACATTGGAACCTATGCTAAAAAAAAAAAGTGAATATTAACTTGTTCTCTATATAATTATAATGGTGAAAATTGATGCTCCTATGTAAGAGGTAAACCAATATTAGTATACAATTACAATGGTGACATTTTATACTCCTACGAAAGATGGAAACAATATTCACCGATCTGAAGTTATATATTATAGCAGCAAAGCAAGAATATTAGATTTCGCATGTAGATAAAGAAAAAGAAATTTTATTCTAGATAAAGGGTTATCGCATTCATAACACTTATAGTTTATATTAAATTGGAAATCTACTTTTAATTCTTGAACTAAGCCGCATAGCAAAAGATTTAACTTGAAATCTAGATTCACGAATCGATGAACATTGAATGGGTATACATACGTATATTCAAAACAAATTATAAAGGTAGTGAGCTAAAGTTCGAACCACCTATAGACATATATATGTATATATTGGCTCCTACAACATTTATTCCACGACAAGCGCTACTATTTAGTATCCTTGCACCTAGGATATAAAAGAGAATAAAGTAATAGGTAAGGAAATATATAGAACCCCAAATATGTGTGCGAATTATAAAAGCGGAAACCCTAATCATCATATAATGACGTCTAGGGTTCTGTGCGTTGGATCGATTCATATGAATACAGTCAGAGTGTATAGGACAAAAAAATTAGACTTCTATTCATGTATTATCGAATACTAGGCATCTGATTCGAAATCCTTTTTGGTCGTAATATGAAATTATGCTCTGGTTTCAAATGGTAGACTTATATATATAGTAGACTTAGATTTATCCCAACCCTTTGAAATAAGAAATATGGTTATCCAAACTTTATGAACATCTTTAAAGAAACTATTGGTTTCATGCATAAGCATTTAATAAAATTTATAACTGAATCAGATGAGTATCGAATGCAAATACGAATACATTCTGGTTACATCGACGGTATATGAGCTATACCAATATATATACCTATGAAGGCCGTATAAACAAAAAGGGAATACAAATAGGTAGTATGTAAATAGACTTATATAGTTCCAAAGAAAAATCTAACCATGTGTCGTAGACACGATTTCCTTAGTGAAAAAGAATTTCAACTTTATATTATGCATATATGGACTCATATCGTGTCAAAAAGAAATCTACACACGTAGGGTCGATACGAATTCGGTAGGTGAAAAAAAATAAAGCACTTCGGTTAAGTTGGAACATATCATATCTGAGCACAGTAGCGAAGTTAATAAACGTGTAAAACAGCTATGCGCTTATAAGAAAACTAAGCAATTATGCCACTGTGTATAAGAAACTCTGCACTGCGTGGTGGTGGTTTTAATTATTAGGGCCGTGGCATATGGCAATCCATAAACCTTCGAACTGTAACGACTGTACAAAAAAAATAAAAAATCCACGGTACTCTAAACATTTCTTTGCTAAAGTTAAACGAACTATCCAGATAACCGAGCAACGTAAATATGGCGGTTACAGTTGCATGTGGTTGCCGAGAGCAGAGTCACAGGTTGTTTAACCAGTGGTTAGCATACATGTATATATAGATATAAAAAGAAAAATCCAGTGAGCAATTTACCGACCGTGCGCCACTCAACGCAGTAGCTTAGGGATGTAGAAAATGGTGGTTAGATTCCTGCAACAACTGAAACGATGATTTTATAGGTCAAAAACAGTAGGGTAAGAGCTCACAAGCCGCGTGACCGACTTTGCGCGCAGGAGGAAGATTATCACTACCAAATTTAATAGGAATAACAGCGTGGAGCTGTGGGTCGGGGAGGTGGACAACCGACATAGCAAGTCAGTATCCTATCCTCATATGATACCATTTTACAACCGCCAGCAAGCCATATCGAATCAGGGGCGTAAGTAGAAACTTAAGAATTCTACTTGCCATTGAGATTCGATAACCGAAAACACGGCAATATAAACATAAAATCATAAAACTATATTAAATCTGACCGAGTACGGGACAGTGCGATAGATAACAAGATGAGGATAATACGGCCCCATAAAAACCAAGCACAACTCATCAGCATCGATGGAATGAGAGTTAGGGTTTACCTGTAGGGAGGGGGTTACTCCCCCTTTGGTCGTGCGGATGAACCTCTCTGAGGAAGGAGAGACACCTCAGACTCCACACTCCGAAGTATGCATCCAGAAAATAGACTCAGACGACCCCGGTGTATCTCCGTTGAGTACCTGCAACGATTTAGGAACCCGAACTCTCGCATGATAAATAAATTAGGGAAAAAAAAAATCGAGTTGAGTTCAACACTATGAACCATCAAGCTAAGGATTCAAACGCACAAAAAGTGCCGCTAGTTATCTGGCTCTGTCAACTGAACAAGAAGCAGACTCACGGCTTGCGCGAGACCTGCAACAAAGAAGGCGGTATTAGAAAAAAAAAAACAAAGAAACAGAATAGAAGGGGGTCTGGCGATTTGATCGAAAGGCAAAGCCTTCGATTTAAAAGAACGTTGCAACCCTAATAGCACTGTCCCCATGCTGCAGAAAAATCCCGAGGTGGATCGGAAACCCCAGTTAAATGGACATGAGGGTACAACGAAAATCGTCCTTCCAAGGATGACACCTTGCTCTGGAAAAGCAAGAAACCGAAAAAAATATGATACGTTAAGTAACTGTCAAACCGGATGGGACTGAAGCCTGCGTTAGGCGGCTCATATAACCACTGTGCGGTACAAATATGGAGATTCCTGTGAACGAGCACAGGACGCGCGTATGTTCAAGTTTAATTCACAACCAGGGCTGTACCGTCAAATTTCGTCCGGAGGTCATAGGGATACGCCGCGCAGACCTTCTGAGCCATAGGCGGACTGCAGTAGCCGGAGGTGACTTGCCGCACCCTGACTAACTCGGTAAGCCTGTACACAGTAGCAAACCCTAACCTGCGAACGAAGAAGGTGGTGACACGTTCCATAAAATGTAATCACTCAACCGCCGGAAGCTCGTGACGGTCCACAGGACAGATATATCATCCTGCCATATATGACCGTGATCAACTATAAGTATACATCGTGGATATGATAAGTTGAGTAATAGATGTTGAACTATGTATATAATCGTGGTTCCAATCTTATACATCATAATCATTTTGACACGCTTTGATAGATATATATTTATGCGACATGCGCCCTTCCTAGTTATACCATTGGGTATAAATAAATACACCGAGACTATAATATGTTTATATAGATCGGTTTCATATAGGTTTAGGGTCGCATGCCACTCTTAAATAAATCTTGTTCAAATGTAGCCACATATATAGTTCGATATTGTATATTGTATAGATACATGTGGTATATGAGGATCCTATATGGAAGAGCAAGGATTTGGATATGTGTTATATTTATATATGAACCTCAGAAATACATATATATAGTATGTAGGAATTTAATACATATGTATATATATATGCTATGTAGGGATTTAATACATGTATATATATTGTGCATGCTATATACAAATATCCTATATACGGTATATGTGTGTGAGGTGAACCGCCTTAAGGGGAGGAATACTTCGAAATGAGTAAGGAATTCCAAGAGTACAAAAAAAAAAAAAATTTGATAAACTGGATGTGTTACAAATGGTATCGAATGACATAGTCGAGTTGGTGGGTGGACTCGATGTTATATATATTCAATATGATGATGGGAAGGATTATTAGAGAATATATATGCCATTGGTAAATGTATTAAACTATAAACAAAAATATCTCATGAGAATATATATGTATAACTAAATTTGGGATCAAGAAATTTAGTTGGAATGTCAAATGTTATTAGGATGAGAAAAATGTTAGATGAAGAAAAAGTTACACACGTATATATATCATTAGGGTAAATGAATATACCCTTTGAGCATTCCATGAAATAAAACACAAAAACAATAAGGGGTATCGAAAAATATATGAAATATATATAGGTATCGAAGTGCGCCTTTTTATCAGTTGGGTGATAGGGTTTCTGAGGTGCGTTGCGAGGGTTTGTCTAAGGCGAAAACAAGGGTCTCGAAGGCCGTCCTCTGATCTGAAGCCAGAACGCTGGCTAAAAGCCGAGATCGCAACCAAGATCTGCGGCAACAAGGGTTGAAAATGACGCAGAAGACGGGACGCCCGGGGGCCTCTGGAGCCCCAACCTTCAAACAGGTCATAATAGACAAAGGGAAGAAGCCGGATGAGGGCTTAAGAATCGAAGGATCATCCACACACCCAGATCACGCCAGCCACACGGAGACAATCTCAGATCGCTTCAAAACCGGAACGGGGAAGGGATCCACCAGCAGAGAAGGAGCCACTTTAAATCAACTCTCGCAAAGGGCGGATCTACAAAGCAAGGAGACAGATCTGAACAACATTGATGAACAAACAGCTCAACATGATAGACCTGAAAATGCTGAAGGGAACAAAGTGCAACCAAAATTGCAGGGACGATGCAAACCAAAAGCTCTGGAAAGCCTGAGGGTAAGTATCACGGATCCAGAACTTCAGGAATACCGAGATCATATGTCAATCTATGCGATAATTTGCAAATTCATGGGGTTCTGGCCCAGTGAAAAAGCGCTTTGTCAGTGGATCAAGCAAGCATGGAAACCACGAGGAAATGTCCAGCTGCACCTAGGAGCCAAAGGATTCTTCACGGTGGTTTTCACCAATATGGATGATAAGGACCGCATCTTTGAGGGAGGTCCTTACTTCTATGCCTCGGCAGGCCTCTACATGCGGCCATGGAAACCTAACTTTGCACCTGAGCAAGAAACCTTCACCCAGGTGCCAGTCTGGATCAGACTTTTCTCCTTGCCAATAGACTATTGGAGACCAGCAGCGTTGGAACAAATCGGCAACACGTTGGGCACCTTTGTCCGAGAATCTGAGGCAACTCTTCAAAAAAGGTACACAACTTATGCTCGCATTTGTGTTGAAATGGATGTTTCAGGACCCTTGCATGAAGGATTGTGGCTAGACTACAGAGACGAGACCTACTTTCAAACTATAGACTATGAGCAAATACCATTCAGATGCCGAAAATGCCACGAGCATGGGCATCTAATCAGAGAATGCCCTCAAAATAAGACGGAGGAGCCCCCCAAAGGGAAACCCTCTGTGGCCACGGATGGATTCACAAGGCCTACTGGAAGACACAGAGCTAATCGTAGAAATCATCCTAAAACAGCTGATCCAAACACAGACACCACAAATCCTTTCGAAATACTGGGAAAGGACTCTCAAGGGAACAAGGCAGATCCTGATCTAGAGAATCAGGTAGACAAGCAGACTCAAGATACCCTAGATCCCGAAAATAGCAAGCCTGCAAACTCTGAAAATAAGCATCAAGAAGAAGATGAGGACATGATCCTCAGTGAACAGGGCACAGAAGACCTAGAACTGGATGAAATCTTGGAGAAAGAAGGACTAGATCTCAATTCAATAGTAGAACAATGGAAACAAAAAGGGATAGACAAAGTACCAGAAGAAGAGATCAACAAGATCAACCATCTACTACTAGCCAGACAAGATGCAATAACAAGAAATATGAAAAAGGGTCGAAATGCTCCCAGAAGCATGGGAATCAAATCACAAACCCTACACCAGACACAAGCCAGTAGTCAGTACAAAAAGAAAAGAGGAAGAAGATCAAACAAAGATGCTCTCTACGAGTTAGGCCAACTGTTGATCAACTCGGGAAAGATGAAAGCCCTTGAGGCTTTCTCCTTCTCTTCCTAATCTCAGTTAACTATGAAAGTCCTCTCATGGAATGCAAGAGGACTAGGAAGCCTTAGGAAACAGAGGCTCCTGAAAAAGAAAATTACTCAAGAAAGACCGGATATGGTTTTTATCCAGGAAACCAAATGCACAATTCAAAAGCAAAATGAGATTATTAAAAAACTAAGCAAGCACCTAGAGCATCTAGCGGTGGAAGGAACGGGCATGAGTGGAGGCTTAGCCATCCTGTGGAATCCTAATGTCTACCATCTCATCAATGCTGAAGCAGCAAAACACTTTCTAGCCATTCAAATGCAAGTCATTGGAGAAGAAGGATCCTTTCTGTTCGTCAATGTCTACAGCCCCCAGAGGGCGGGTGACAAACTCTTGCTACTACGGCAACTAACTAGCCTGCATCACAGACACATCAACTCTCGAGCTATCTATGGAGGGGACTTCAACATGATAACATCACTTGAGGAAAAGAAAGGAGGCATCAGAATCCTCGGCAATGAGGCCCAGGCTTTTAAGGACTTCATTCGAGATATAAGCCTAGTAGACATAAAGCCAAGCAATGGCTTGTACACATGGACCAACAGGCAAGGAGGGGAGAGGCTCATAGCCTCAAGACTGGATCGTTACCTGGTTTCCGAAAGCCTAATCCTGGAAGGGAATGCTATAGGGTCAGAAATCCTGCCTTCTGGGGGCTCAGACCACTGGCCCATTATTCTGGAATTATCAATTTCAGGCACCCCCAAGAACAGACCCTTTCGATTCGAAAGATTTTGGCTCAACCATAAAGACTTCCTCAGCAGTGTTAAAACTTGGTGGAAAACTCCTCTGCAGACAAAAGGTACAAAAATGTTCAACCTTCAAGCAAGGCTCAAACACATCAAAACACAACTGAAAACTTGGAATCGAGAGGTATTCGGGAACATATTTGCAGAAAAACGCCAGCTGGAACAGAAGATGGAAGAGATTCACAACGAATGGATTCAGGGCAAAACAACACAGGAATCCATCGACAGGGAAAAACAGCTCATGCAAGAATGGGAAGAACGAAGCAAGCAAGAAGAAATTCTGTGGAAGAAAAAATCTCGCAACCAATGGCTAAAAGAAGGAGAAAGAAATACCAAGTTCTTCCACAAATCTGCTATTGACTACAGATGCAGCAACAGAATTACCAAATTACAAGGAGAGAATGGAGAAAGTTTCAGCTCACATCAGGATATCACCAATCAGCTTCGCAGACACTTTCAAGACATTGCTACTGAACCTGATTACAATCGAACAGAAGCCATTAACAAAGTCACCTCTGCCATACCCAGACTCATCACTGAGGAGCAAAACAGTGCCCTGGAAAGACCGGTTTCTCTCCAGGAGGTGGAGGTAGCGGTCAGAGAAATGGCCAACGGGAAGGCCCCAGGACCAGATGGATTCACAGTAGACTTTTTTAAAGCTTGCTGGGATATTGTAAAAGAAGATATCTGGGAAGTAGTGGAAGACTCAAGATCATCATCCTCAATCTTAAAGTCTCTCAATTCCACTTTCATAGCCTTAATCCCAAAAGAAAAAGATGCCTGCACTCCGTCCAAATATAGACCTATTGCTCTCTGCAATGTGGTCTATAAGATCATTTCCAAGGTCATAGCAAACAGACTAAAACCTATCCTACCGGGAATCATCTCAGAAGAACAATCGGGATACGTGGAAGGAAGACAAATCATGGATAATGTCTTATTAGCCCATGAAATGATCCATACTCTAAAGACTCAAAGAAAAGCAGGCATGATAATACAACTGGACCTATCGAAAGCTTATGACAAAGTAAGTTGGGCCTATCTCGAAGCTGTATTACAAGCCTTTGGATTCAGCCGCAGGTGGATTACTTGGATCTTAGCTCTAATCAAAACGCCCAATCATTCGATCCTGGTAAACGGAGCCCCGTCTCAACCTTTCTACCCAACTAGGGGTATAAGGCAAGGAGACCCAATCTCCCCTTTTCTGTTTGTCATTCTAATGGAAGGGCTCAGCCGCCTCATAAAGTATGCTCAGGAGAACAACACAATAAAAGGTCTGCAACCTCTGAACAATTTCCCAGCCACAACTCACCAGCAGTTTGTGGATGACACCATGCTGCATGGCACGCCCACTGTCAAAGAAGCAAAAGGTTTCAAAAAAATACTCACCCTGTTCAGTAAGGCATCCGGAATGGATTTCAATTTTGACAAATCCATGATTTTCTTCTTCAACACTCATCTGGCGATCCAAAGACACCTGACTGCGATCCTGGGTTTCAAAAGAAGCTGCCTTCCCTCAAAATATTTAGGTATTCCCCTAACGGATAAGCCCTGGCAGAAAGCTCACTGGGAAAAATTGATAAACAGGCTGGAGGACAAATGCAACCACTGGACCAACAGAGTTCTAAACTTAGCAGGACGGTTGGTAATGACCAAAGCGGTTCTTCAAGCCATTCCCAGTTATATGCTCTCAATCCTACCGGCTCCTCAAGGAGTGCTGCAGAAAATTAGAAACATCCAAAGAACCTTCCTCTGGTCGGGCAACTCTGGCAAGACAAAATGGGCGTTGGTGGCATGGGATAAGCTCTGCAAGCCTAAGAGTTTCGGTGGTCTTGGATTACAGGATCCTGGCACCATCAACAAAGCCAACGGTGCCAAGCTATGGTGGAGATGGCTAACCGAGCCCCAAACTCCCTGGGTAAAACTTTGGAAAGCCAAATACGCAGCACATTGGCAGCATGAAGATCTCATCAGAATCACCGAGGTCCCGATAGGCTCCTCCATTTGGAACCTAGCCCGAGAAAATCGACACATAATTCAGAATCACTGCTTCTGGGAGATCAGAAATGGGCAGTCGGCTCTTCTCTGGGAAGATGCCTGGCAACAACTCCCAAAACTGGAAAGCCCCACTCTCCATCCTCTGCAACAGTGGTATCAGGATAATGGAAAAACAAAGGTACATCACTTCTGGGAGCAAGGCAATGATCAGCAGCAATGGCGAAAATGGCAGCTCACTCCCCTTCCCCAGGAGGAGCATTTGCAAAATTTAAACAGAACACTCAACGCAACGCTCAGCAAAAGAGTCCTAAGAGAAGTGCATGGACCAGACAAACTGCGCTGGGGCATGATGGACGGAGGGTCTTTTAACCTAAAAGAAGCTAGATATCACCTGGATAAAAGGGAAGAGCAGGATAAGGTTGCGTGGCATGAGAATGTCTGGAAGGGTATCCTTTGGCCCAAAATCAAACTGTTCCTGTGGCTTGTGCAGAATAAAAAAGTCCTTACTTGGGAAAACCTAATCAAAAGAGGCTTCACTGGTCCATCCCGATGCCCACTATGCGAGCAGCAGGAGGAAACTACCAATCACCTCTTCAATAGCTGCAAATGGACTAATGAACTCTGGGAATGGCTGCAAGAAATATTCCGGAAAACAGATAGACAATACAACTCAATTCAAGAAACCATAACCAACTGGCGATCTCAATTCTCCAATAATAGTATGGTTAATGCATTATGGGCAAACAGTCCAGGCTTCCTTATATGGAACGTGTGGAAGGAAAGGAATAACCGGATCTTCCAAAAATGCAGGAAACGCCAAACCAACGATCTAAAAACTGTCATCACAAAAGGGCTCACGGAGACAATACGCACCTGGTGTACAGAGGAAGAGATGGATACCATCAGCCCCAATGATAGAAGAATTCTGAGCATTTTTGGCCTCACCAACTCAGCAGAACACCTTGCAATAAAAACTAGTCTGCGACCAATACATTCTACGATCACCTGGCAGTGTCCGCCTAATGGATTCTGCAAATTAAACTTCGATGGGGCCGCAAAGGGCAACCCAGGCCTAGCAGGAGCGGGGGGAGTTCTACGGGATGAAAACGGAGGAATCATTCACATCATCAGCAAAAACTTGGGGGAAACTACTAATAATTATGCAGAATTCACATCGCTGGAACAAGGTCTCCGAATCTTGATACAGTTGGGCAAAAGAAAAGCAATCGTGGAAGGTGACTCTAAGCTAGCCATAACCACTGCACAAAAGATCCAACAGGGAACGCAACCAGCCAAGGCAATCAAGCATTGGAGGTTAGCGGCGATAATAGAAGGAATAGCGCAACATCTGCCCTCTCTCAGTGGTATAGTCTTACAATATGTGCGGAGGCAAGCGAACTCCCTCGCGGACCACATTGCAAACTATGCGGTCGACAACCCAACTCACGACTGGAACACGTGTTGGGAAGAGCTAAGAGATGACAAGCTCCGGGATCAGTGCAGTACGATATCAAAAAAGGACCTGAATGCTGACGACTCCAGGGGACGGACGGGAGAACAGACATCATCAGAAAATCAGACGTAACGGTTTTGTGATTGCGCTGGGCGATCGGCACACGCAGGAGAATTTAACAAAAAGACATCGGAACCAGCAAGCCTTAATGAGGGAAAGTAATGATAGAAGAAACAGCTCCACCGAGCGCCGTAAGCACTGGATGAAAGCATGTGGAGGATCACACAGCATATCGAATTATGCCGACCACTTACCCAATCTTAATGATAATTCATTATGGCAACTTGCCTGCAATAATGGATGGGTTCGGCCACCCCGCGGCGCGCTTCAACCCCCCCCGCCTCCTCCCTTTAATTACCCCTCCCCGCATTCCTCCTCTTTCATTCTTACGCTGCTCTGTCTATGTGTAGGTTTTGGCTCTTTCCCAGCCTTCAGATTTCGCAACAGAACAGGTGCAGAAACAGGACCGAAAGATATGGCAGAAATCAATCCGCGAAGCATTAAAGCCTCCCTAGCCCTCAAAAGGGCAGTGGAATGCTACGAAGAATCAGTTTCCAAGCAAGGGAAGCAAACGATAGAGGTTCTGGAAGAAGAAGTTGAATTGGCCCGTGCACACACAGACGATACCAACATTAGTGAAGAGGTAGACTGGCTTGTGGATCCAGGAACCCCATCCACTCGGCATACCCAATTCCTGCAAACGCAAGTGGTAGCTTGGCAAGTCAAGACAATGTTAGCCAAAGCCATAGCCATGCAAGGAGCCGCAGTGAAAGAAACATTTGCAGCCACGACCATTGCTTCAGCTCAGAACACGGCACGACTCGACAAGCTGGAAATCGCACTGAATTCACTCACCGCGGAGCTAAAACACCAAGGCAAGACCATGGAGAAGTTCGTCCGCAGATTCGAACTCTATCTTCGCCATGTCCAAAATGTCTCCATCGAGCTGGCCACAGATGCAGAGCAAGCTACTGTAATCAGAAGGTTCAAGCCGCGTGCCCCAACCCCAGGTGGTGAAGGTATGACTTCAGGTGAGGGAGGGCACTCGGGGGCATCTACGCCCAACATCTAAGTGGCGCAGCCATCTCCTCTTTTTTGCCATCAGGTCTACCCTGATTTTAGTAATCAGGCACCTCTGTAGTCGTTTTTAATTCTGGTATGTAACAGGCCTTTAAGGCCTCGAAATGATGATAATCTAGTTTTGTTGTCAAAGGGGGTCCTGCGTGACAGTCCTGTAAATTTTGGTTTTGGTTAAGGGCTTAGGTGATCAATTGTCAAAGCTGAACAGCTATGTATCGATAAGCTCTTTGAACTTTGCAGCAAAGCAGGCTCTGATTTCCAAGCCGTAAGTCTCTGCCTTCCTCTGTTGTAACCTCTGTTAATATCGTAATACAATGTTACTTCTTACTTACAAAAAAAAAAAAAAAAAAAGTGCGCCTTTTCTAAGTGTTATTAAAGTGGATATGGACATAGCTATATCTATAGTTTTATTAGAATGGAAGTAACATATGGATGTGGTTTTAATCAATTGAGTGTACCATATATATATATATATATATGGGTGTATTGAAGTAAAGTTGAAATATAGTTTATTAAGTGGAGGTAAACATATATATATTGATATATATTGTGCGGAAGGGTACACAAATGTCAATTTAATTCTAATCCAATAATATACACATATGGATTGTGTATAAGCTACGAAGTAGAAAAAAAAAACAAATTCCCTAGTGAATACTAAAAAGTGAATTCACCTTAAACGTTGCAAGTGAGGTGGAAGGACATATTCTACCCTATGGCCAGAATAGTATTACGTTACTTATGGTGAAAGGAGTTATAAACACAGCCAAATAAGTTGTTTTAGTAAGTATGGACTGTTGCAAATCCATTACATTGATTTAAGCATGAATGAATGAAGGGGTAAATTAAAATTTTCCTGATGATTTACTTAAGGAAGAATATTCTTGCAATAGTGGAAGAATGACTTCTTAATTATTTATGTTCTTCCAGTTGGTATATTTTGTAAGTTTAGAGATAATGAGTAAAAGAATTGGAAAAAATATGGAGAAGTGATAATTCTCTCATAAGGAAAAAAAAAAAAAACAAATATAGATAAAAGCATGAGAGATTTATGGGTTGCTTTTATCAGAAAAAAAAAAATAGAATGCTTTTATGCATTAGGAAAGAAGGAATTCTTTTATGATTCAGGAAAAAGTTGGAATACTTTTAGGATTAATTCCATTTTATATAAGCCTATGAGAAAAATAGAAGAGGAGAACTAGCAAAGCATGAACATACAATTAAAAGTGAATGCATAAATTCCGGTGAGTCTTTGAAAAAGAGGAAACTGTGTCAAATTTATTTTTGGCATCATCACATATTAATAATTGTGAATGTGATGAATTATAGAAATTTCATTTATCACCTGAAAAGGAAACATGTATTCACACTATAAAATTTTGTGGGATAAATTTTATTAAAGTTAATTTTCTTGAGTCTTAAATTCAAAGACAGAGAAATCATACAGCTACAAACCGAGAGAAAAGAGGATGAGCTGTATTTTGGACTTGGGTGTGGGGAAAACCCATCAGCTCCAAATTTGTTCACTTAAGTTTTGAACTAGTGGATACAATTTCATGTGAGAGGTAAGCATGGAATTGTAGAGATTAGTAATGAGTCTAGTTGTTACTAATTAAATTGATTTGGTTAACAAAAAGAAACAATGAAAAGGTACTAGAAGTACAACTATAAAATGAGAAAGGGTAAGCATAAACATGCATATGATATAATTGTTTTCTTTCATTTATGAGTACTAATGAAAAAGTTGGAAAAATTGTTTAGCCAAGTGTGTAACAGGAAATTGGGCACTCTGAGAACAAAGAGGAAAAAGGTGAAGATAAATCACCTAGAAAATCCAGAAAAGCGGAACTGAACCAAGTTGCGTGAGGAAAGAATCTCACTGAAAAACAAGAAAGGATAAGTAGTGTACTAAAAGTGCACTAAACTATTATGAATCTGAACGGTTTGATTAATAACTGAATGTCTTAAGTTATTGAAATGTAGAATGCTGTTGTGAATTATCAATTATATGTACCTGATCTTACTTACATTGGTATGAATTGTGGACAGAGAAACCAGAATAAAAGATCTTACATACAGACTTCTTGCAAAGAAGTAGGAAGAAAACCAACTGCATAAGGCATCAGTAAATAGAGTGGAGGCAGGAGAATACTCTGCTAGAAACTAATGGCTTATACATTAGCCCTGCCCTTGCTTATTAAATTTCCTGATATATTTCATGTCTCCTTGTTGGAAAGGAAACGTTATAATTTTTGTACATGATGCTTCTCACATGATTGATTTGAAATGTGGTCCAGGTGGAACCAGAAGAGGAATTTCCTTCCAGAGTCGCCTCAAAGATGAAAGTGAGAAGGAATTGAATTGCGAAAACGAACAGTAGCTAGAGTAAAGGTGCAGTGGAGCACTTTACTGCTGAAAAGCTACATGGAACAGAGAAGCTAAGATGATGGAAAAGCATTCATAATTAAGTTCAAAATGAACTAAGTCGATAGTTGTCAACACTGAGGACGGTGTTTATTTTCAGAGGGGGAATATGTAACACCCCCAAGTTCTATGCTTTTCAAATTAGACATTTGAACATACATCCATAAGGGAGTGGACCCCAATGGATAATTGTTATGTGGATATGGTTAAATACTTAATTATGAAAAATAAATAAAATATTGTACATGCACTATGACCAGATGAGAAAGTGAGATCACATGCCTAATCCATGAGGTAATGGAAAAGGAAAAATATTTTCCCCAAATCTTTCAAAAAATCCTTGAAAGAAATTATTTCTAATTTAGATTTTTGAGGAAAAATCTAAATTTCCCCAATGAAGAGGAGTAGTTGGGAAGAGGTGAAAAAAAGTTGGAAAAGCTGAGGAAAAGCTTAAAGCAGCTTTAAAGAGTCCCAGAATGGGAAGCCTAGGCTAAACAGGAATAAAGCATCCTGAAATTCTGGACGCAGAATTGGAAACAGGCTTGGGGAAAGCACAGCTTAAAGAAGCTGCTCCAGAACAGATTGAGGCTAGTCTGTTCTGGGGAGGATCTTTGCTCCGGGGTGAATCCTGGGAGATAAAGAGGATTCTAAGGTTGGGAGGACTGGTCATAGTAGAGGTGTGCATGCATAAATTTGGAGATGTTTGTAAGTCTGTGTTAATCATATCCCTGTTTTATGAAATTGTGATGTTATATTCCTTTATGCAATTTATGAAATTGTGATGTTATATTCCTTTATTCAATTTATGAAATTGTGATATTATATTCCTTTATGCAATTTATGTAATTGTGATGTTATAGTACATTATGGAATGTATGAATTTTTATGTTATGTTGCATTATGCAACTGTTAGATGGATTAATGGTTCAGTAACTTATGTAATTGCAACTACAGCTATTGACAGAAGAGACAAATGGTTGGGTGTAGAGATGAGTACATTGAAATAATGAGGTTTGAGATGATAAATCAATTCAGCAGCCAATATAATAACTATGGATAGGTATAGATGGCTATCCTTTAAAGGAGTATTTAATTTCTGTGTGTATAAACATAAGATGTTAACAAACCAGTACCCATGAACATTAAGTTCCAAACAACTAAATCTATCATCACAGTACCGATGGTACAGAATTCACTGTGATCAATAACAGAAAGTAGGGAACAACAACCCTCAGCTGTGTAGAATTTACAGTATTCTATTAAAGGTAATGGTACACCTAGGGAAGTAGAAGTTGAATCCTAACTAAGTACGAGTATCTAACACTAGGGATTTAAAACTATCCAGTTCAGTATTCTCTCCCTCCCTTGGAGTGAAGCAAGAGGAGCTGTTTCCTAGTTTCCATGGAACAGCTGAATCTGTACCATAGTGTCACACATGTTGAATGGTTATAACAGACAAATAAGGGGGGAAAAATCCTATTGCAAAATCTATTGTGTAATAACAGTTTGTGTGAGGGAAGATTGTAAGCATGTGTAAAATACCATGAACAGAGCATCTGGTTACCATCCATAGAACTACTGGGAAAGTAGTGGAGCAATGGTGGTGAACTGCGTAGAGATAGATGTATGCGAGGAGGCCTACATCTATACTTCGATGCTGAAACTTTAACATATTGAACATATTAGCAGGCCGGCACACTGGGAAGTTTGATTAAGGGCCTAGTGATCATCCTGCACAGAAAACCTGAGACATACAAGGTAAAATATGTAGGTATATAAGTCTACTATATGAACTGAGAAGAGGGGAGGTTAAGCCCAAAAATCCTCATGGAAATTCTTGTATTCCAGGGCTGTTTGTAAGTACTGAAAAGAATCTAAACCCCAGATAACAGTCTGCATTGTGGCTGATGCAGTATAAAAATTATAATTGCTATCGACGCAGAAAGCGGAGAATATTAAGTTATGTTATATGGGTAGCACTCATCATAGGGGTGATGAATATAGACCTTAAGAGAGACCTGTTGAATCTCATTCGGAGTAAAATGAACCAATTATAGAAGAGGAGTTAAGAAATTTAGGAGGAGTAACCATGAGGATGAGGTATAACGGATGTTATTAAATAATAACATAATCCCATGAAAAAAAAAAAAAATGGGTTTGGGAGATGGACATTGATAAATCTCAAACAAAAGGGTTGAGTGGTGGAGCACATTGAGGACATCCAAAAAAAGAATATAATGGTAGCTTATATTTCAGAGGAACACAAGATTGATGTCTTTATAGGTACTCTAAAGGATAACATCCAACATGAGGTTCACCTTTGGGAACCTAATTCATTGCAGAAGGCATTCAAGTTCGAAAGAAAAATTGAATGTAAAATTATGGATACAAGGAAGCCTACCACTCACATCTATAAATATGGAAGTGTTGCTACTCTTAGAATTCCACAACATACAAGGTTGACACCACTACAATTGGAAGAAAATAGAGCAAAAGGGCTTTGCTATAGTTGTGATAGGAAATACACTAAAGGTCATAAGTGTGTTGAGAAGAAATTATTTTACATAGATTGTGAAGAGGAAGAAGAAAATGAACAAGAAGCTTCAAAAGATGTGGATATACACTAGGAATAAAACCTAGAGAAAGAAGAAATGAGTTCGAACATATCCTGTAATGCATTGGAAGGAATTACCAGTCCTCAAACTCTCAAGATAGAAGCACATATCAAGAAAAAAAATGTAATAGTGTTGATTGATTCGGCTAGTACCCGTAATTTTATTCATTGTAAGGTAGCCAAGGAATTGAATTGCTTCCTAAACCCAAAACCAGAGTGTCAAGTGATGGTTGCAAATGGAGGAAATATAAATTACTCTCGAAAATGCCATAATATCAAGCTAACCATGGGGGAAGATGTATTTAATAATCCAATTCTTTCCATTCCAATGGGAGGTGTTGATGTTGTACTAGGAGTACAATGGTTACATTATTTTGGGACGATAGATTTTCATTTTCAAGAAATTTTCTTGATTTTTTTTCCGGAAGGAAACGAAGTTGAATTAAGGGGTATCACATGGAAGCCGAGAAAGATAAAAAGATATAATTTCATGACGAAGCTTCTAAAGAAAGAACAATGAGGCATGATTTCACAATTATGCTCACTATAAGTTCCAACAAAAAAAACATCTATTTCTTCAGATCTCCAAAAAGTCTGGGAAAATCATTCCAGGGTGTTTGAAACTCCCAAAGGACTCCCACCTATTCATGATCATGATCATTCTATTCATTTGATTCCAGGAATTTTTTCTCCAAACATCAGGCCTTATAGATATCCTTATGTCCAAAAGAGCGAAATTAAATGTATGATTGCAGAAATGTTAGAGGCTAGTATAATTCAACCTAGTCAAAGTTCTTTCTCTGCTCCACTAGTATTGGTGCACAAGAAGGATGGATCATGGTACATATGTCTAAATTATAGGGAGCTCAATAATATTACTATTAAATATAAATTTCCCATTCCTGTGATTGATGAATTATTGGATGAATTACATGGAGATATTTATTTTACCAAGTTGGATCTTCGTTTAGGATATCATCAAATTAGAATGAAGACTAAAGATATTTCGAAAACAACACTTCAAACTCATGAGGGTCATTATGAATTTTTGGTCATGCCTTTTGGCCTTACCAATGCACCTTCTATATTTCAAGGGTTAATGAATTCCATTTTTAAACCCTTCCTTAGAAAATTTATGTTAGTATTTTTTCATGATATACTAATCTATAGCAGGTGTTGGAAGGATCATGTTCAACATGTTGACAAGGTGATCAAAATATTGGAGGAGAAAAAATTATATGAAAAAACCTGCACATGTTTCTTTGGAGTACAAGAGGTCGAATATATGGGTCATATTGTATCTCACGAGGGTGTTAAGGTAGACCCTAACAAAATTAAAGCCATTAAGGAATGGAAATTCCCCACAACCATAAACCAGTTGTGAGGATTTCTCGGGGTAACAGGGTATTATCACAAGTTTGTTAATAATTATGAGAGAATAGGAGCACCTATAACAACATTATTGAATAAAGATGCATTTTTATGGACTCCTAAAGAAAATAATTCCTTTGAATATCTTAAAGAGGAAATGTTCCTAACACTGGTCTTAGCTATGCCAGACTTCACAAAAACCTTTATTGTGGAATGTGATGCCTCAGGAAATGGAATTGGTGTTGTTTTAATGCAAGAATGAAGACCCATTGCTTTGAAATTCGTCCAATCAAAGGAAATTATTTACAAAAAGCTATTTATGTGAAGGAAATGTTAGAAATACTACATGCACTAAAGAAATGGCGAACTTACCTAATGGGAGGACACTTCAAGGTAAAAAAATATCATGATAGTCTTAAATAATTTTTGGAATAAAGAATATCTTCAAAAGATAAGAAAAAATGGGTCACAAAGATGTTGGGTTATGACTTTGAAATCATATACAAAAAAGGGAAGCTAAATGTTGTTGCAATTGCACTATCAAGAAAGGATGAAGAGGTGGAAAAATTTCTTTGTGCTATTTGTGTTATCCAACCATATTGGATAGCCAAAGCAAGGGATGAATGGAAAAATGATGAAGAAGTGTGGACACTCATTCAAAATTTGCAGCAATATCCTAGTAAATCTAATACATCTAGTTGGAAAAATGATTCCTTATGGTACAAAGATCACTTATATCTTTGTAAGAATTCCCAAATAAAACAAAGATTATTTTGGAATTGCACACTTCTTCCTTAGGGGGACACTCAAGAATTTTAAAAAATTACCACAGGGTGAAGAAAGATTTTTTTTAGGATGGCCTTAAATCTGATATTCAAAAGTTTGTAGCAGAATGTTTGGTTTTGTAGAAAAATAAAGTTGAGACAATTAAGACCCAGGTCTTCTACAACCTTTAGCCATTCCAAGTCAACGTTGGGAGGATATTTCAACAGATTTTATCACAATTTTACCTAAGTCCAAAGGAAATAGTGTCATCATGGTGGTAATTGATAAACTTACCAATTATGCACACTTTTGTACATTATCTCATCCATTTAAAGGAAGTACAATTGAAACTGCATTTATGGAAATAATTGAAAAGCTACATGGAAACCCAAAGATTATTATTAGCGACAAAGATCCCATTTTTACTGGAAATTTTTGGACGGAATTATTTTATTGTTTGGGTACTCAACTAGCTCATAGATCATCTTATCATCCTCAATCCGATGGGAAAACATAGATAATGAACAAATTTTTGGAAGGATATCTTCGTTATTTTGTATCTGATAAACAAACACAATGGGTCAAGCAGTTACCTATGGATGAATGGTGGTATAACACTTCCTTCCATACTACAGAAAAAATGACCCCATTTATGGCACTTTATGGATATCATCCACCATTCATCACATCATATTTAAGAGAAAATTCTAAGGTTAAAGCAGTGGAATATCACATCGAGCATCAACAACAAGTTCTCCAACTCTTTAAGGATAACCTAAATTTGGCACAAAATCAAATGAAACAATAGGCATATCTACATCGTAGAGAGAGAAGTTTTGATGTAGGAAACTGGGTATTTTTACAGCTACAACCATACAAACAAATGTACCTCAAGCTAGATAAGAAGGATAATAAATTATTGCCAAAGTACTATGGTCCTTACAAGGTGTTGCAAAAGATTGGTACTATGGCATACAAATTGGAGCTTCCTGCTTCTTCTTGAGTGCATCCAATTTTCCATTTTTCATGGTTAAAGAAGGTTATAGGTGATAAAATTCCAGTTTAAGAAATATTGCTAGAACATTATGAGGAAGGAAAAATCATATTGGAACCTGAAGCAGTCATGGAAACAAGAACCCAAAAAATACGAAATCGATCAATTTTAGAGTATCTCATCAAGTGGAAGAATTTACCCACTAAAGATTCTACATGGGAGGATAAGAATTTTATACAGAAGCATCCAACTCTACTCAAGCATTGAGGAAAAGAATTTTTTGAAGGAGACGGGCATGTTAGGTCCCTATATTACTAGTGTAGTCCCTTATTGTTGTTAGTGTAGCCCCCTTATGGTTATTGTTGTACCCTTGTAACCCCCATATCGTTATTATTGTTCCCTTACATTATTATTGTTAGATCGGCTAGGATTATATTGTGACCCCATGGACTCCTATATATATAAAGGAGGTTTTTTCATTTGTATCATCCAATAATTTTTCATTTATGTAATGTAAAGGAGGTTTCCTCCTCGAAGTGGTTGATTTCTAAGGCGTTGATCTCTCTTTTCTTCTATTTTTGGAGCTAGTTTCGTAACATATTTCTAAAGAAAAGGAAGGTGCAATCACATAATATTGATTGTGTTAGCCTTATTTTGGGAAAAATAATATGAATTTCCACACCTAAAGGGATTAAATATGGTATTATTTTTATTTTGGGAGAATATTATGTATAGTTATTGGGCTATATCTTTTGGTAAGATGAAAATGTTTCTTTGCATGAAAGAATAAATAGTATGCGTTTGATCCCTTGGAAAAGAAATGTGTTTATTTTTCCATGCAATATTGAGTTAGTTTCCTTTGGAAACAAATATATGTTTTACATGCAAGAAGAACAATATACGTTATTTTTTGTTGGAGAGGACAAGTAGTTGCATGCATGAAATTATAACTAGTATGTTAACTTTGTTTGAAATAGAGATGAAATTGTTATGCATAATAGTTATTGTGAATAGCTCTTTTGTGGAAAATATTTTTTTGGAAAAGAACATGCATTCACATGCATAAGTACATAATCTGTTGCGTTAATCCCTTTGGAAAAGATAACATAAGCATAGGCACAAACTAAATTTCTTATTGGGATAGTTATCTTGAAAGCTTGTTATGCATTTGCATGCATAATAATGTTATCTAGTATGTTAGCTTTTATTTGGAAAGAATATGGAAGTACATGAAATATTTTTTTAGTGTTGTTGGAAAGGTGATGCTTGATAGTGATTTATTTGTTACTAATGCATGTGAACTGATGTTAAGGAAGACAGTTCATGAAAGTCTGTTTATGTTTTACACATGCATACAAATAGTTGTTGAATTTTTAGAAATAGAGATCGATTATTAATATATTAATATTTTATATAATCATGATATCAAGTGTGATGATGAAAACAATAGCAGGAAAGGATAGTGACTTGAGTAAATAATTTTTCATGTTTAACATTGTGGTAGATAAATATTTGTTAATCTATGTAGGTTTAGGAGTTCCAACTGCATGATGGCCCAGTCATGGAATAAGTCCATCCACAAATATAGAGATTGGGGATTCATTGGTAAATGATATCATGATGTTTGTAATAGATTATATCTAGTTATGTTTCATTTGATATTATTTTTCTATGTAATATTTTATGACAATGGTAAAAGGATGAAATCCCTTATAACCTTTGAGTGAGGGGTGACACTCTAAAGAGCCTTTGACAATAAATTTAAACATTTTCTAGTTTTCACCCTACAGGGTTTCAAGGGTATATTGGAGGTGTCTAATGATGTGATTATTCATTTTTTCATTTTCACAATGTGATGTTTATATTATCAAGTAGGTGATTTAATAATTGAGGTAAAATGATCTTGGAATCAATGCATATTTATAGGAGGGAATTTAAGTTAATATGCTACAACAAAGACAATTAATAATTGTGTATCTCACTATGATTTTACTAAATGTTTCTCTAGGTGATTATGATAGTTATTATAATGGTCAATGAGGGAATATAGAGATAAATTTAGAAATTTATACATTAGTAATGTTGAAATTTTTTTCTAACTCCATGCATTCTTCTGCGAGGTTATCGGGGTATGTTACACACTCCTCTTGAGGAGCTATGGTGCCTTGATTGTTTTGAATTTTCGCACATGGTGTAAGTGGCTTCATTCCTATGGCATGTGATCCTCTAATGCCTCTGTTATAAGGATGAAGATATCTTGGTTTTATTCCCTTACTGATACACAATTGGGCTAACAAATCGATCATCTCTTCTTTGTTTCTGAGGATATCCTCCATGATTCCCTGTGTACTCCCATTTTATGCCATTGTAATGTCCATAAGTTTCGTTGGTCACTATGCATGCATGCATACACCTCCATGATCTTGCTAGATTCCCCAAAATTGACTAAGATCATTCTTTGATATCACTGTAATGTTCCAAACTAAAATTTACAACAAATAACATAGGCATGTACAAGGAAGCAGCAATAATAAACAAATTCCAAACAGGAACATAAAAGTACACAAGAAATTGAACCAAACAACTAAGTCATTTTATTAATACATAAATATGAGTACATAAATGGAAAGAAATGATAGAAGTCAGGATTTTTTATGGAAGCACACAATACCTAGGCTAATATATAAGCGAACTCGAATTCAAATGGCTCAATTTCTACAATCACAATGCCCATAAAATTTTGTTGCTGCTATTGGAGGTTAATTTTAATTTATACCATCAAAATTTCTCCAAAAATTATGTAAAATTAACGGTAGGGTTCTCTCACCGAAATCTACCAAACCCAAACAAATATTGGGCTATAGCTCTCATTTAAAATATGACATTGTGGACATTGAAAATTTCATTGGACAACCATGGGTTGATTGCAAATTTTTCTGGACATCTTCTTTATTGTACATTGGTGAAAATATGTATAAATTTTCAACTAGAAAATGTGTTTTAGTATCTACAAATTATATGGTATAGTATGGTTTTAATTGTAGAAATTACAACCATCAATTTTCTCAAATATGCTTTATTTTTTGCATTTGCTTTCAGCTAGAAATCATATTGTTTATGTTGTAAATTGTATGGGGCTTTTGAAAATTTCATTTGTTTCTAATATTTATTCTTCTCAATGTCATATATGTTATTTTCTTATGCAAACAAGCATGATTATCTTATTTAGTATTAAAGAATTTTTTGTTTTTCACTTGAACATATTGAACAATTTGATATTTCTTTCTTGATGGTGTTGATATTAGTAATGTTGTATAGAAATTACTTGCCAACGAATTCTTATGACAAAATAATATACAATCGTGAAAACATAGAAATATACACATAGATTTTCCCCAAAAATCGGGACTACCAATTTCATTATATTTATTTCAATGTTACAATACATATATATACATGTTGAAGCATTCAAAAAACCCATTTAACTAAAGTTGGATTAGAACATAATCATAGTTCCTTTGACTCGATCTACAAGAGACCATGGGAAGAAAATGATCACTCATATAAATATGTGCAAAACCCATGCAAAAAACCATGGGTAGGTCTAATGACCATCTTTGAGTCTACCCACCATCCTTGGGTCTTCTCAACTATTATTGGTTCTCCATAAGAAAATAATATAATACATGATCTAGTCGTGAAAGAATATAACACATATAAAATAACTTTTCTAAACAATTAAACCATCCTTTGATTCTTTTCGAAAGCAATATCAAACTGCCATTTCCTCACTAGAAGATCGAGATTTGTATTCAACATTAGTTGAAGTTGTAGAGTCCATTCATTAAATTACATATTCTCTATTCCACAACATAGAAGCATAAATATCTCGGGTTTTTCCATATTAGTTTTAACATTAAAGATAATGAACTATTGTTGAACATTACTTTGGTCAATAAAAATGCATCAGTTGAAATAGGAAAATTACAAGTTGCAACTTATAATGGTATTTAGGGATTTATCATGTGACTGAATCCCTGAGTCTAAACTCAAAATTGTGTTAATTGAATCTATCTTAGGTGGTTAGGTGACATAATTGTGATTCCAAATTCAAGTCTCCTAAATTAACATGTTTAACCTCTAATATATAGTCAATTTGTTGTGTCGTTAAGTGAATATGCTTTATATATTGTCTATAGTGACCTTAGGCTATAAATTACTGATTTTTTAATCCAAACAATTCTCTAAATCTAAATTTTAGTTTTAAAGAAAATAATTCATATTTATAATTTAAATATTCAATCAAATTGCATAACATATCACATCTTCTTTCTTCTATGCTACTCTTTCCTATGCTACCAGTTTAGGAGATTTCCTTTACAACATATAATGCTATATATATATATATATATATATATATATATATATATATAATGATGAGTTTTACATAGAGGGGACCTTACTTATATATGGCCTACAATGCCTTTAGTGTAAAGGTGTGATCTTCTCATAGTGCCCTTTCCCTAAATAAACTACAATCTTTACATAACATTTTCATTAAGATGATCAATAATAGGATATTTTGTAATTATAAGAATGCCTTGCAAGGAACAGTTATCTACAAAGGAGGTTGGCAAAACAATTTTTCTTGGATGTTGTCAATTTAATGACTTAGAGTAGAGGATGCGATGTTGTTTGGGTTTTTGGTGTATTGATAGTAGTTCCTTAATTTATGCTTGAAATTCCTTTGTTTGCATAGAAAATTGTCCATTGTACATGAATCACAAGTTAGATGGACATCGTTTCAGGATGACATGAAACACACAAGGTCATTTCAAGAGGACACGGAAGACAAAAAAATCAGGAAATGCATTTGATATTGTTTAACTTAAATGGTCATAACTGTAATGTACATTCTCACGCATATCAAATGCATATTTTTTTTTGGATTTCTTTCAAAACAACATATTTTACGATCAATAATATTTATAACAATTAGATTAGAATATGAGGTATAAAGTAATAATCCTAGGATAACACATTTACTTCAATGTTGAATTACAATAATACGAGATATCCACTTAATTCATTTAAGCACGCTGCATAGCCTATTCGAATCATTTTCAGAGTTAGAATTTGATTATAAAATTTCTAGCTGACCTAGATGTTCCAATTATATTATTAATAAGATTCAAACGATATACAATTTTCGAGGACTAACTAAGATTGTTATCAAAATATTTCTATCACGTATATCAATGCAGTTAGTAGCAGACTCGAATGCGCAATTCTACTGCAGACCATTAACACCGGAATATGTGTGTTTCATTCGATCACAAGATATAAAAACACGTATTGAAATTATATTACTTGGGTAACGGTTTCGAGACCCATCAACTTATCCTTCACTATCAGCTTGAATAACATTAGAGTGCGAGATATTAGTAAGAATTAACTCAATAAAGTCTGAAGAATTTTGTTCGTTATATTGTTCAGTAAATCAAGTGGCAAGAAGGATGAGGCTGTAACCATGAACTAAGAATTTTGACAGCTACTGTTTATAGCTATGAATCCCTTTCCTGCTTCATTGTTCTTCCCATCACAATATACAATCCTTCTCTACTACCTGGACATAAGTTACCAAAAGTCCCCAGAACATAATCCCCAGAAAATCCACTATTGCATCTGAAAAAGCTTCACCAAGGATAATCTCCACTTCTTGGATGCGCAAAAGCTTCACCAAGCACAATCTCCGACTCATCTGTTTACACAATTTACTCTCCTAAACATCAAACTCTTTAAATTAGATGGGCAGTTCTAAACTATGTTGGAGAAATGAAGTCAAGAATATATATTTGGTTGAGAAAATAATATAGAATTAGTTACTTAACTAATTTTCCATAATCACTTATAATTATATATAAAATAAATATATAGAATCATTTGTATTGTTATATATAACATAAGACAATAATATAATAAAAAAAAACTTCTCCTTTTAAAGAAAATTTAGGAAAAAATATTTGGCTCAGAAAATAATTATACAATTGTTAACCAATTAATTTGGGATAATCAATTATAATTTTATATAAAATAAATATATATAATTATTTATAATCTAATATAATATAATATAATATAAGATAAAACAATAATATACTTTAATAAATTTTCTTCTCTTTTTATAAAAATAAAAATTAATATATTAACATAATCATATTGGTTGATATACAAATAATAATAATAATATTTAAAATAATTTATCCAATATTACTAATACTATATTTATTGATATATTTAATCATATATTAAATTTTGTTAATATATTAATATAAATATTATTATTATTAATAATAAAATAATTACGCTTTAAGACATCTTTATTTGAAAACAACTTTCCTAGCTACCACTCTATTCTTGTTTGTGTCATTGGATCAAATGTTAGATGATTGAAATGTTTTAGGCCATTAGATCCAATGCCTCTTTCATTTTCCCTAAACTAACTAATTAACTAACTCAAGCTTAAATTTTAGAAAGTGCTAGACCAAAAATATGTACTCTTTCTTTATGTTTTAATAACTCTAATTGGCTTGGTTGCAGGTGTGAAAGTCACGTTGCAAGTGTGAATGTCATGGCTATTCCCAAACCTCACTTTCACACTCAGGGTTTTACATCTCTCCTCGGTAATAAGGTTTTGCACTTTCTCATTTGTTGGTGGATATTCCTCATCGTTTTACTAAACATGGTATCAAACCCTTCTTGTTCACTAGTTGTGTTGCTATAGGTAACACATTCGAGTTCTATTAAGGTTCTATAATTTTAATTTTTCGTGATTATTTTAACTTTTCTCATTTGTATACATTGCAGGGTACAGGGAGTGCATCAGCCTCCATTCCTTTAATCACACAACATTACATTCAAGTATTCATTAATCTCAATCTCAAAATAAGGAAAATTTCATTAACCTCAACCTCCAAATAGGAGAAATTGAATGTGGAACATTTCATAAAAGCTGAGAGGAGAGAAGACTTGCCTGCAACATCAATGGTGATCCCTTGGAAGACAGAATGGAAGCATGGTGTGAGTACGATAAGTAACTTGTCTCCAATGCAGGTCTTCTTTAATACTGGAGGTCAATATCAATAAAATAAAATTGTGACCATACATTTTTCTGTTATAACAAAGAAAATAAAAGTAGAATAACTGAAATCGGTAAATAAGGCTATATATGGCATTGCATAATTAACTCGCCTGCAAGTTGACTGGTGTCTCACGAGTATGTGTGGTTACTCCTCTTTCCGTGGAGCGAATATCCAGTAATTACAATACTACTGCTATCAAACATCGAACGGAAATTTGTGCTATTGAAATGGAAAATCTGTGATATCAAAATGGATTAATGTTATTTGTTTTTAGACAATGGAAAATTTGTGATATCAAAATGGATTAGTGTTTATTTGTTTTTTAGATAGTTAATTTACCTATTTTAATGGATTATTTGTTTTGCGAATTTTTTGAACAATACATCCTTTTCATGTAATTAGCAATCTTCTTTACAATATCAAAACTTAATTCACAATTAGGCTCTTCTTCAAAACTTAATCCACAATTACTTAATCTTCTTCTTTGTCATAGTTCATGGTTTCTTATTTTTTCTGTGATGTTTTATGATGTAATTGTCATTATTCTAGTATGTCATGATTTCTTTTTATTTCCTCGAATTGCAGATATGAACGCAGATTTTTGTAGTGTTCAAGATACATGATTCTGTGGCGGGTAAAATTTGTTAGATGTGCCTTCACGTGATTCATACAAAGCACTGACTAATTCCTAGGTGTGTGGTGTGAATGAATGATATTTGCGGGTCAACCCAATGGACCCAATGGAATGGAAGCACCATACCAGGTGAAAACCACATTTTTGACGTGGCCTCCTATTCACTTTTTTGATGTGTCGTCCGATTCTTTGATATGATTTTTTTTTTAATCTTTATTTATTTTAACTATCCTATTTTAATATTTATTTCTTTTAACTATCCTATTTATTTATTTCTTTTAAGTATCCTATTTATTTATTAAAATAAAAATGCACTTTATATTTGGATGAGATTATAATTTTTATATTCTGGTTATATCAACAATTTTTATCTTTTTGGTAGGAGGTCATGCGTCGTGAGATTCTTTTGATATATATATATTTTTTAATCTTTATTTCTTTTAAATATCTTATTTATGAAAGTAATGATGAAATTGAATTTTCTTTTTAGATTGTATTGGAAGTTTGAGTTAGTTAAGAAATGCAGTTTATACTTGGATGATGAGATTATAATTTTTATATTCCTATTATATAAACCATTTTTTACTTTTTTTTTTTTTTTCACCAAATCAGTTTAAAGATATGATTGGAGTTAAGAAAATAAACCATAACATAGAGAACAATATCTCCTTCCAAAAATGTCTCCATATTAAAATGACATTCACTTTCTTGTATACCAATACTATTTTTCTTCATATCAAACTCTTAAGAGGAAATGTGATGGTGTAACATATGATTGAGTATTCAATCCAAATCATTTCCAAGATACATTTGTAGCCTTGAGATTCAAAAATTTCCCTCATAAATTGCATAATTATGGGATGGGTGTCAATATCAATGTTGACCAATTAATTTATACAAAACCAACCTCAAGTTGTATTACTATGATGGTTTGGGATGGTGTAACACATGATTGAGTATTCAATCCAAATCATTTCCACGACACATTTGTAGCCTTGAGATTCAAAAATTTCCATCATAAATTGTATAATTATGGGATGGGTGTGAATATCAATGCTGGCCCATTAATTTATATAAAACTGACCTCAAGTTGTATTCCTATGATGGTTTGGGATGGTGTAACATAGGATTGAGTATTCAATCCAAATAATTTCCAAGACACATTTGTAGCCTTGAGATTCAAAAATTTCCATCATAAATTCTATAATTATGGGATGGTTGTGAATATCAAAGTTGGCCCATTAATTTATGCAAAACCAACCTCAATTTGTATTCCTATGATGGTTTGGGATGGTGTAACATAGGATTGAGCATTCAATCCAAATCATTTCCAAGAAACAGTTGTAGCCTCGAGATTCAAAAATTTCCATCATAAATTCTATAATTATGGGACAGGTGTAAATATCAATATTGGCCCATTAATTTATACAAAACCAACCTCAAGTTGTATTCCTATGATGGTTTGGGATGGTGTAACATAGGATTGAGTATTCAATCCAAATCATTTCCAGGACACATTTGTAGCCTTATTAAAAAATTTCCATCATAAATTGTATAATTATGGGATGGGTGTCAATATCAATGCTGGCCCATTAATTTATACAGAACCAACCTCAAGTTGTATTCCTATGATGGTTGGCGATGGTGTAACACAAGATTGAGTATTCAATCCAAATCATTTCCAAGACACATTTGTAGCCCTGAGATTCAAAAATTTCCATCATAAATTGTATAATTATGGGATGAGTGTGAATATCAATGTTGGTCCATTAATTTATACAAAACCAACCTCAAGTTGTATTTCTATGATTCAAATTGTACAATGAAAAATCCTTTAGAACATAGACAAATATCATATTTTTTTACCACAAGGTGTAGACCCACTAATGCTTTGGGCCAAACCCCATTGAATCTATAAATGATGGAATTATAACGAAGAACTAAAAAATGGTAAGTTACTTGATGATTTTAGACCTCCAATGTTGACCTTTTCTCCAATTTCTCCAGCCCCAATCTGCTTTTTACCCACATTAACAAAGCCATCTTATGCACTTACAAAAACCCTAGATCTCACTCACACCATTCCTGTGCCAAGGATTAAATTTATGGTATCTATGGCATATACCAAGTTGTTACAAGGAAAAAGTAGAAGAAGTTTCACACTTGCAAGAAAATAACAGACAAAATCATCTAATTGAGGTGTTATTGTTTCTAATACATATTTTATTAATGATGAGTAAAACCCCTTCTTGAATGCAAAACAAAATTTTATTCTTAATACAAATTCCATATTATGTTATTGAATTATGGCATTTCCTTTGCAACATCTGGTGCAATTGCTAGTAATACCCCAACCACAATCATATTAGTAAATGTGGTTGCAATATTTTAAGGCCTAAATCCATCACATGCAAAACCACATTAGTAAATGTGATTGATATAAGCCATTGAAAACCTATAGTCATATTATTATGATGATTATTATTAATTAATATTACTATTATTATTAATTAATCTTATTATTTAATAACTAATTTATATTACTACTAATATTACTAATATTATTTATTATTATTAATTAATATTATTAATAATAATTAATAGTGCTATTAAATTTAATTAATAATTTTAATAGCATAATTAATAATTAATAATTAATTAATTCATAATTAATCAATAAATAGTAATAAATTAATTCATTATTTCATTATTAAATATTGGTTAAATTAATTATTAATTAAGGATAGCGTCAAAGATAATATCACCTCCAAATATAAGGATAAGCTATGGGATGATAAGGAGCTCAAGGGTAAAAGGAATCTAAGATATTATAAGGAGGTGATCAACCCCATCCGTGAGAACCAGAATTATCTTTCTATTTTGAGCAGCTCGAAGAAAAATATGAACATCGTTAAGATTAGAACCAATTTTCATGATCTTCTAAGTGAAACTAACGAGCGATCTACTCCAAAAACTCCCTGGGATGATAGAATTTGTCAATTTTGCAATACTAAGAGGGTGGAGGATAAATTTTTTTTTCTTTCAGATAGTCTGACCCTTACTCACATCCACTCTCATTTCCCTAACATTTGTCACACTTCCAATATTCTTGAATTGTTAAGTCAGCCCAACTATAGTGATCTTGGTGCACTTATTTCCCTTCTTTTTGAGATTCTAAAGAATCACAATTAGATTATTCTTCTTCTTAAGGTCTGATAGACCGCATTGGTCTTAGTGGATGTTAATCAACATCATTATCATCATTAAATTATTCACCAATACAAAATGGCTAATTATTTACTAAAATACGATAAAAATTTGCATATAAACAAACATTTTTCAGTCGGTTAACAATAGTAGCTAATTTACAGTATCTTATAACATGACTAACTTTTAGCCGGTTTTCGCTTAGCCATTAATTGATTGTCTCAATTTTGTTGTATAGTATTATATTTAGTTATAAATTTGGTCATTAATTTAGTCACTGATTTAGTCATTGATTGTCACAATTAATGACCAAATATACAAAAAAAATATTACTATATGATCACCCGAGAAAAAAAATTAATGACCAAAGAAATATGATCAAAATGTTGGTCGTGTTATAAGATACTGTAAATTAGCTACAAATAGTTATATATATGCAAATTTTAGTCATTGTTTGAAACCAGTTAATGAAAAAAAAAATATGACTAAATTTTGGTTGTGTTATAAGATACTATAAACTAGCTACCAATAGTTGTATATATCCTAAATTTATTTGTTATTTGTAATAAAAAATTTATCATTTGCAGTAGTCATTTATCTTTTTTTTTGTAGTTTCATATTCATTATATAAATGACTAATTTAGTAGTTTATATTCATTTCATTAAATTTCATTAATAATCATTATAAATGACTTGTTTTGTCGTATATTCATTTTATTTGTGTTCATCATTAATTAATATAAAGTACTAATTTAGTAGTTTCAAATTGATTTTATGTCTTCATTATTAATCCACGTAAATGAATTAGTATGATTTTGAGACTAAATTAAAAAAATATGTCATACAACGTGCAGGTTCATCTAATATGAAAACATAAAGTTACATATGTTAATTATAACACAAAATAATATCAAGTGAAACTATTAGTAATTTCAACCACATAAATTATATTATATAAAATGTCAAGTATTACAATATGAGTTTCCAATTTAATATTTCTTGGACTACAATTTACATGTGAAATATTGTTTCATCACTTCAAAAAATTATCATTATATTTCCAAAGCATTGCAGGTGAATTCACCAACTCTAAAGACTTGAACATCTGTCTATATGTGTGTGTTTCATGTAGAATATTAGATTTAAGGGTATCAATGGATTGGTTCATTTCTCACTCTCTTTTTTCATTTGTCACTCCAGTGTTATTTTTCTCCTCTTTCTCCAATTCTTGATTTTTACCATCAACACTGAGTTCCCCTTATGAAAATGAAAGAATATACAATGTCAAATATAAGACATGAAAAATGATAAAGACTGTAATATAAACTAAAGTAGACAACAAAATTTTTATACGACATATACCTCAACATTAGCAATGTCATGCCATTTTCCCCCAAAAGATCAAGAAACTCAAACCATTTTTCTTTAGTTGGACAATAGTGGCCACTATGTGGCCATATGACCTATATAAACAAAGAGAATAAAACCTCAACATAGAAAATAATACGTTATAAACATAGTATTAAACTTTCAGAAAAAAATTAGGCACAATCATTCCAACTAAGTTACATGCTGAAAATCTCAGGATATAGATAACTTGTAGAAAAAGACAACATATAATAAATAATGTATGACCACTAGCTGGAAAATTGCATCGTAGAAGGAAAAAAAAAATCTCCTATGGGTACCCATACATGTGGGTGGGGAACATGCCCCAATATTCCATGACCCTTAGGTTCCGTAGGAAGTAAAACTCTGCATAAATTCCTAAGTGTCTACACATATAAATTTCAATTTATCATGTGGATTGCTTACATCATGCACCATACCAAAATAGATAGATGGAACACTTACCTCAACCTACCCAAAACCTTTGACTTTATCCTTTTCCTTCAATTTCTCCCTATTTTCCTTTCTCTTTAACCTTCTCCTTTGAGGAAATAATATTTTTCCTACCCACCAATTTTTGTAACTGACAAACCATACCAGTAGCCCTCATAAAAATTGTTGGATCTCAATAAATTATTAGAGCCATAAATTTCAAGAATGTTTAATGAGAAACATGACCACCATGATGAATTAACATGTTCTTTAGAGTTTTTCATATCTCTACCTCCATATCAATCTAAAGAGTCTAAGGATCCTCAAGAATATTTCGTATAATAGCAACTCCCACACTATCAAAATCTCGGAAAAAATAACTTCTAGGAAGGCCCAAAAGGGAAGACAATCCACCTCTATCAAGAAACTGAATTTCCATGGAATGTGACTTTGTAAGTCACGCACAACTAAAGAACGACCTAAATTGTAAATTTTGGAAGGTATAATTGCAAATATTTTGAAGATATAATCATTAATCTATGTTGTTTCATTTCTTGTCATGTATCCAAAAGGATTTCCCAAAATCTTCATGAATGGAATATTTCCTTTACTATTGTCATCCAAGGAATAATTTTTATTTATATACAACACCTACGGTAGCTAATGTTGTATCTTAAGAATCAGAGGCAAGTGAAGTTATTCCCATAGAACCAGTGTTCTCGACATCTGTAGTAAGATGAAGTGTGCATTGCAGCATATGGTCATGTATGAGCAATAACGTAGTCACCCACTTGGGAACTCAAAAATTTTCCCCTATTAGGTTAATTTCCATACAAATTTTAATTAAGTACAATGTATACCAACCAGTCCATTATTCGCCCCTATATCTCTAGTAATGTTTTCTCCACTAAAAAATAAGGCCAAAATATGAGAAGTAGTTGACAATGGACTAGTGCCTTTTTCAGATCCATCCACCTTACAAAGCTTTAGTTATTGAGTAAGAATGGAAACAACTCACAAACGGTACTATCCTTTGTTTTAGCTGCACAAAGTCACAATCAAATCATTCATGAAAAAAGCAATTGCATTTGTACTTTTCAACAGATTCATACGTGTAGTTACGATATCTGTGACATGAGAATTTTCTAGAACTTTCTCTTCATAAGAAAGATCTCTTCCTTTTTCATTAGCATTGTCTTTGGGAAACTCATAATTACCCAGTGACAAGGAAATAGCTTGGGCACATTCATCCTCTTCTTGCGATGGCTCCTTACGATGACTAAAGAGCCACTCCATAGCTAGTTCAACACTATTTGTTTCAACATGCCTCAATGTTTCCTCTTTCCTAGACATATGGTCAAGTATGAGAAATAATGCAGTAACCCACTTGGGAATTGAAATTTTTTCCCTTGTCAAGTTATTGGGCATAAAATTTTTCAATAAGTCAAATGTACACCAAAAAGTCCATTCTTCACTCCTATATCTCTAATACTATTGTGCTCACTAAAAAATAATGAAAAAATATGAAAAATAATTGATAATGGACTAGTGCTTTTTTAATATCCATCCACCTTAAAAATATTTAGTTGTTGAATAATAAGGGAAACAACTCACAATCGATACTAGCCTTTTTTCAGCTACACAAAGTCACAATCAAATCATTCATGGAAAAATAAATTTCATCTGTACTTTGCAACATATTCATACATGTTTTTAAGATATCTGCAACAAGAGGATTTTCTAGAGGTTTCTCTTCATAGGAAACATCTCTTCTTTTTTTATTCACATTGTCTTTGGTAACCTCAAATTTAACCAATGACAAGGAAAGAGCTTGGGAAAGTTCATAATATTCTTGTGTTGTCTCCTCAAGATGACTAAAGAGCCACTCCATAGCCAGTTCAACACTTTGTTTCAACACGCCTCTATTCTTCCTTTTCCCTTGACACATGGTAAAGTATGAGCAATAATCAAGTCAACCACTTAGCAATTGAAACTTTTTCCCCTATCAGGTTATTTGGGCACATAAAAATTTCAGTAAGTCAAGTATATACCAACAAGTCCATTCTTGGATCCTATATCTCGAAATAATGTTGTCTTCATTAAACAATAATGCCAAAATATGAGAAATAGTTGATAATGGACTAGTTCCTTTTTCAAATACATCCACCTTACAAAGAATTAGTTGTTGAATAAGGGAAACAACTCATAGACAATACTAGAATTTGTTTTGGCTGCACAAATTCGTGAACAAATCATTTAAGGAAAAATAAATTTCATCTTCACTTTGCAACAGATTCATACCTTTAGTTAAGATATCCACAACGGGAGGAGTTTCTATAGGTTTCTATTAATAAGAAACATCTCTTCCTTTTTCATTGGCATTGTCTTTGGGAACATTAGAATTACCCAGTGACAAGGAAGGAGATTGGGAAATTTGATAATCTTCTTGTGTTGGCTCCTCAAGATGACTAAAGAGTCACTCCATAGCTATATCAACACTATTTGTTTCAACACACCTAAATTCTTCCTCTGCCATAGACATATGGTCAACTAGGAACAATAAAACAATCATTGACTTCAGAACTAAATTTTCTTCCCCTATCAGGTTATTTGGCATAAAAATTTCAATAAGTCCAATGTATGCCAACAAGTCCATTCTTGGTTCCTATATCTCTAGTATTGTTGTCTTCACTAAAAAACGATGCCAAAATATGAGATATAGTTGATAATGGACTAGTGACATTTTCAGATCCATCCACCTTACAAAGATTTAGTTGTTGAATAAGAAGGGAAACAACTCAGAGATGGTACTAAACTTTGTTTCGGGTGTACAAATTCACAATCAAATCATTCATGGAAAAAGAAATTACATCTGTACTTTGCAATAGATTCATACATTTACTTAAGATATCTGCAACAAGAGAATTTTCTAGAGGTTTCTCTTCATAAGAAACATCTCTTCCCTTTTCATTGGCATTGTATTTGGGAACCTCATAATTACCTAGTGACAAGGCAAGATCTTGGGCAAGTTCATCATCTTCTTGTGTTGCCTCCCCAAGATGAATAAAGAGCCACTCCATAGCTGGTTCAACTCTATTTGTTTCAACACGCCTCAATGCTTCCTCTTCCCTGGACATATGGTCAAGTATGATCAATAACATAGTCACCCTCTTGGGAACTAAATTTTTTTCCTCTATTAGGTTATTTGGCATATAAAATTCCAGTAAGTCCAATGTATACTAACAAGTCCATTCTTGGCTACTATAATTCTAGTCTTGTTGTCTTCACTAAAAAATAATGCCAAATTATGAGAAATAGTTGATAATGGACTAGTGCAGTTTTCAGATCCATCCACCTTATAAATATTTAGTTGTTGAATAAGAAGGGGAAAAACTCATAGACAGTACTAGCGTTTGTGTTGGATGCACATAGTCACTATCAAATCAGTCATGGAAAAATAAATTTCATTTGTACATTGCAACAAAGTCATACATGTAGTTAAGATATCCACAATGGAAGGATTGTCTAGAGGTTTCTCTTCATGAGAAACATCTCTTCCTTTTTCATTGACATTGTATTTTGGAACCTCAAAATTACCCCAGTGATAAGGCAAGGGCTTGGGAAATTTCATCATATTCTTGCACTAGGTTCTCAAGATGACTAAAGAGCCACTCCATAGTCAGTTCAACACTATTTGTTTCAACACAACTCAATGCTTCCTCTACCTTGGGCTTTGGAAATCCCATTTCAACCGTCATAAGAATGACAATGTCATCAGGTGGATGAACAGTAAAATGTTGACATGTGCTTCTAGGAATACCATTATTTCTTCCTTTAACATCACCTCTGGTAGTGTATACATGGGTAATAAGGTAAAAACAAAGGTAATAAAATATGGACTACAACGACAAAACATTGGGTTGCTCTACATAGGTAGAGAAAGATTGAGAAATTAAGCTTGTAAAGTATGGGAAAAAACCTTTGGATCCCTTGGAATAGTTACAAAGCCTCCAAATGAGCCTCCAGTAAATGGTTTCACCAAATGTGATGCTGTTAGGTCCTTATATTACTAGTTTAGTCCCTTATTGTTATTAGTGTAGCCCTCTTATTGTTATTTTTTCACCCCTGTAACCCCAATATTGTTATTATTGTGCCCTTACATTATTATTGTTAGGTTGGCTAGGATTATATTGTGGCCCCATGGACTCCTATATATAGAAGAAGGTTTTGGTCATTTGTAGCATGGAAGAATTGTTCATTTATCTAATGTATTGGAGGTTTCCCCATTGAAGTGGCTTATTTCTAAGGCATTGATCTCTCTTTTCTTCTATTTTTGGAGATGGTTTCATACATTTGGTATCAGATCTTTGGATTCTAGGGTTTCGCTGCTCCAAAAAAGTCATCATGGCATTTTAACTATGATGTTTTTTCTACAAAGGATCAAAAGCTGAATTTTTTACAATATGAAGAAGAAATCCTAAGGAAAGGTGTGGAAAAATTTCAGATCTTGGTTCACAATATTTTTAGAGATATTATTGGTGGAAGTTAGGGCATTTTGCAGGCTCCTGAATTTAACCTAAACAAGTCATCGTGGAATTTTCGCTAGAAATATTTTTCTATGAGGTTTAAGAAGCTGAAATTTTTACAGAGTGAAGCTAAAATCCTAAGGAATGTCATGGAAAAATTTCAGAGCTTGATTCACAAATTTTTTGGAGATATCATCTATGGAAGTTAGAGTTGTTTCAGGTTCCTGAATTTCATCTCAAAGAGGTGACCGTCAGAAAATCATCATAAATCTCCCTCTGAGGATCGGATTGGAATTCTGTAAAAAGAGGCCACAAGTACATGGATTTAAGTTTCTTTTGTATCAATTTCAGAGCCGAAGGAGTAAACAGTGAAATGTGGCACGTCATACAAGTTTCTCTGCTGAACTAGTCCATAATTAGGTCATTGTGGGAGATTGAGTATAAATTTTCTTTGAAGAATCCAAATCAGGTCAGACCTATGGAATTTGAAAGAAGCTTCAGAGGGCTAATACAGGGCCTAATTTCGGATATTGAAGCTCTAAAATCATAGCAATAATTCAGTTTCAATATCGAGCTCCTCAAAAGTAAGAAAAAAGTGTGTATTTTTTTTCGAATTGCATAAGTCTTGTGTGAAAATTCAGTTTGAATTGATTCCAAGGGCATATTGTAGCATAGATATCATTACTGGGTTCTAAAATGCCACCTAAAAATAATTCAAAACACATTGAGCCTTCATAAGCCTCTACTATGACTCATGAAGATGAAGAAATGCGACATGACATATCAAAATTACAAGAGCAAATGCACCAAATTTCTCTCTCGCAAAGAGAAACAAAAAATAAGATGGATGGAATGGAAGCTAAGATGGATGACATGGAATCTAAGATTGATGAAAAAATGAAATACAACATGGAAAACATGAAGAATGACCTAAAGGCAGACATGGAAGGATTGAAAAAGTTGATAGAAGAAATGTTTCCTAATGGTGAAAAGATAGTAGAGGAAGCTCATGATGAGAAAAAAATTAATGTTAATAACGATTTAATAAACTCTAATGTTTTTGGAAGAACCACCATATTCCAAAGATGGATATGAGGAATTTTGATGGCAAGGATCCCGTAATATGGATACTATATATGGAGCAATATTTTGAGCTCAATAATGTGAAAAACACACAAAAGGTACGCATTGCAAATTTACATTTAGAACAAAATAAATTTGTATGGTATCGATGGCTTTTCTCCCATAAAAAAACTGTCACTTGTTCGATTTTTACGGAGGAAATGATAGCACATTATGAGGATAAAAAAAGAAACACCTTCTTTAGCCAGTTGATAAATCTCAAACAAAAGGGTTCAGTGGTGGAGCACATTGAGGACTTCCAAAAATTGAATATAAGGGTAACTGATATTCTAGAGGAACACATGATTGATGTCTTCGTAGGGACTTTAAAGGATAACATACAACATGAAGTTCGTGTTTGGGAACCTGATTCATTGGGAAAGGCATTCAGGTTGGCAAGAAAAATTGAATATAAAATTATGGAGACAAGGAAGCCTACCACTCACATATATGAAGATGGAAGTATTGCTACTCCTAGACTTCCACAACCTACAAGGTTGACACCACAAAAATTGGAAGAAAAAATAGAAAAAGGGCTTTGCTACAGTTGTGATAGAAAATACACTAAAGGTCATAAGTGTGCTGAGTTATTTTACATAGATTGTGAAGAGGAAGAAGAAAATGAACAAAAATCTTCAAAAAAAGAGGATATACGCCAAGAACCAACCCTATAAAAGGAAGAGATGAGTCTGACCATATCATGTAATGCATTGGAAAGAATTACCACTCCTCAAACTCTCAATATAGAAGGACATATCAGGAAAAAAAAGGTAATAATGTTGTTGATTCAGGTAGTACCCATAATTTTATTCACTGTAAGATAGCCAAGGAATTGAATTGTTTCCTATACCCAGCACCATAATGTCAAGTAATGGTTGCAAATGGAGGAACTATAAATTTCTCTGGAAAATGTCATAATATCAAGGCAACCATGGGGGAATATGTATTGAATAGTCCAGTGCTTTCCATTCCAATGGGAGGTGTTGATGTTGTACTAGGAGTACAATGATTACAATCTTTGGGGACGGTAGCTTTTAATTTTAAGGAAATTTTCTTGAATTTTTTTCGGAAGGAAAGGATGTCGAATTACGGGGTATCACAGGGAAGCTAGGAAAGATAATAATCTCTAATTTCATGAAAAAGCTTCTGAAGAAATAACAATGAGGCTTAATTGCACAATTATGCTCACTAGAAGTTCCAACATCAAAATCATCTATTTCTACAGATATCCAAAAAGTCTTGGACAATCATTCCAAGGTGTTTGAAACTCCCAAAGGATTCCCACCTATTTGTGATCATGATCATGCTATTCATTTTATTCCAGGAAGTGTTCCTTCAAACATTAGGCCTTATATATATCCTTATGTCCAAAAGAGCGAAATTGAATGTATGATTGCAGAAATGTTAGAGGCTGGTATAATTCAACTTAGTCAAAGTTCTTTCTCTGTTCTAGTAGTATTGGTGCACAAGAAGGATGGATCATGGCACATGTGTCCGGATTATAGGGAGCTCAATAATATCACTATTAAAGATAAATTTCTCATTCCTGTGATTGATGAATTATTGGATGAATTACATGGAGCAATTTATTTTACCAACTTGGATCTTCGTTCAGGATGTTATCAAATTAGAATGAAGACTGAAGATATTTCGAAAACAACATTTTGAACTCATGAGGGTCATTATGAATTTTTGGTCATGCCTTTTGGCCTTACCAATGCACCTTCTACATTTCAAGGCTTGATGAATTACATTTTCAAACCCTTCCTTAGAAATTTTGTGCTAGTATTTTTTGATGATATACTAATCTACAATAGTTCTTGGAAGGATCATGTTCAACATGTTGAAAGGGTGCTCAAACTATTGCAGGAGAAAAAATTATATGCCAAACATCCAAATGTTACTTTGGAGTACAAGAGGTGGAATATTTGGGTCATATTGTATCTCACAAGGGTGTTAAGGTAGACCCTAACAAAATTAAATCCATTGAGGAATGGGAAGTCCCCACAACCATAAAGTAGTTGCAAGGATTTCTCAGGTTAATAGGGTATTATCACAATTTTTTTAAGAATTATGGGAGAATATGAGCACCTCTGAACACATTATTGAAGAAAGATGCATTTTCATGGACTCCCAAAGAAACTAAGGCCTTTAAACATCTTAAAGAGGAAATGTGCCTAGCACTAGTATTAGCTACGCCAGATTTTGCAAAAGCCTTTATTCTGGAATGTGATGCCTCAGGAAATGGAATTAGTGATGTTTTAATGCAAGAAGGAATACCCATTTCTTTTGAAATTTGTCCAATAAAAGGAAAGTATTTATAGAAATCTATTTATGAGAAGGAAATATTAGCAATACTACATGCACTAAAGAAATGGTGACCTTACCTAATGGGAAGACACTTCAAGGTAAAAAATGATCATGATTGTCTGAAACACTTTTTGGAACAAAGACTATCCTCAAAAGAGCAGAAAAAATGGGTCACAAAGATGTTGGGTTATGACTTTGAAATAATATACAAAAAAGGGAAGCTAAATGTTTTTGCAGATGCACTCTCAAGAAAGAATGAAGAGCTAGAAGCATTTCTTTGCGCCATTTCTATTATCCAACCAGATTGGATAACCAAAACAAAGGATGAATGGAAGAAGGATGAAGAAGTGTGGACACTCATTCAAATGTTGCAGCAAGATCCTAGTACATCTGATACATTTATTTGGAAAAATGATTCCTTATGGTATAAAGATCACTTATATATTTGTAAGATTTCCCAACTAAAACAAAAGATTATTTTGGAATTGCACACTTATCCTTTAGGAGGACACTCAGGATTTTTAAAAACTTACCACAGGGTGAAGAAAGATTTTTTTTGGGATGGCCTTAAATCTGATATTCAAAATTTTGTAGCAGAATTTTTGGTTTGCTAGAAAAATAAAGTTGAAACAATTAAGACTCGGGGTCTTCTACAACCTTTATCCATTCCAAGTCAATGTTGGGAGGAGATTTCAATGGATTTTATCATAGGTTTAACCAATTATGAAGGAAAGAGTGTCATCATGGTGGTAGTTGATAGACTTACCAAGTATGCACACTTTTGTGCATTATCTCATCCATTTAAGGCAAGTACAGTTGCTACTACATTTATGGACACAATTCAAAAGCTACATGGAAACCTAAATATTATTGTGAGTGACAGAGATCCCACTTTTACTGGAAATTTTAGGATGAAGTTATTTTCTTGTTTAGGTACTCAACTAGCTCATATCTCATCTTATCATCCGATGGTCAAACTGAGATAATGAATAAATGTTTGGAAGGATATCTTCGTTGTTTTGTATCTAATAAACAAACAAAATGGGTGCTCCCGCTGAATGGTGGTATAACACTTCCTTCCATACTATAGCAAAAATGACCCCATTTATGGCACTTTATGGATATCATCCACTGTCCATCACATCATATTTAAGAGAAAATTATAAGTTTCAAGTAGAGGAAGATCACATCGAGCATCAAAAAGAAGTTCTCCAACTCTTAAAGGATAACCTAAATTTGGCACAAAATTGAATGTAAAAATAGGCAGATCAACATCGCAGCGAGAGAAGTTTTGATATAGGATACAGGGTATTTTTATGGCTAAAACCATACAAACAAATGCCCTAAAGTAAGGTAAGAAGGATAATAAATTATCACCAAAGTACTATGGTCCTTACAAGGTGTTGCAAAATATTGGTACTATGGCATACTAATTGGAGCTTCCTGCTTCTTCGCATGTACATCCAATTTTCCATGTTTCATGCTTAAAGAAGGTTATAGGTGAAAATATTCGAGTTCAAACAATATTGCCAGAACTTGATGAGGAAGGAAAAATCATATTGAAACCTGAAGTGGTCACGAAAACAAGAACTCAAAAACTACGAAATCGATCAATTTCAGAGTATCTCATCAAGTGGAAGAACTTACCCACTGAAGATTCTACCTGGGATGATGAGAATTTTATACAAAAGCACCCAAACCTACTCAAGCATTGAGGAAATTTTTTTTTTGAAGGAGAGGGGCATGTTAGGTTCCTATATTACTAGTTTATTCCCTTATTGTTATTAGTGTAGCCCCTTTATTGTTATTGTTGTACCCCTGTAACCCCAATATTGTTATTATTGTGCCACTACATTATTATTGTTAGTTCAGCTAGGATTATATTGTGGCCCCGTGGACTCCTATATATAGAAGGAGGTTTTGGTCATTTGTAGCATGGAAGAATTGTTCATTTATCTAATGTATTAGAGGTTGCCCCCTCGAAGTGGCTAATTTCTAAGGCGTTGATCTCTCTTTTCTTCTATTTTTTGAGTTTCTTTCATAACAAATGCAAAGGAAATAATTAACAACAAAGAATAACTCACAAGGTACTCCAAAAGCCTGCAATAGCTTCATAATGCCTCTAAAAAGAAAGGTGCATGCTCTAGCTTGTCATTTTCAATAGATTTTTCATTTTCTTTTTCCATTCCTTGTCGTGACATAAATGATACTGTCCATGATAAATGACTTGTTTCTTCAAAAGTAGTCAAAATTATTTTACTTATACCATGAGCATAGAAACAATTCACCACTTCCGTATTTCACATTCACTTATGATTTCTATATATAACTATTGTTATGTCATCAATAAATTTCCTAGGGTAGTGACACTTTGAAGAAAGTGATAACTCAAACTTAAATGAGGAGCTGAGCTATAGTTCTGATCCAGATCAAGACTGTCATGAAAATATTTTAGAAGAGTAACAACCACAATCTTGGCTGTTGCACTAAGTTGACCTTAGCATCACGACATTGATGGGCACTTCCAAAACCTTCACAAGAGTCACATGGAATGATCACATTGTAGATGAAACCTTATTCTTAGTCTCAAAGTCCAGGAGATTACGTGAATTCATTTTAATTTTGCAGGCTTGAGATGCTTACCCTGCACTTACAGAACCTCCAATGTCAAACTTTTATGCATCCTTATGGTGCTTAAGTTGGCCAAGATGCGTTCTTGAAATCCCTTCAATACCATGGTCCTTTCTTCTATGGCGATGAAGTATTTTTTGTATAAAAAAAATATATTCAGGTTCAATGGTCCTATGAGAAGCAGGTCCATTCTTCATATCTTTAGCAATCGCTGTAGAAGTCAAATATGATACTATTAGACTCAATAATTTCATAACCAAAATATAAATGAGAAAATAAACTCGCACATCAACTAAATTATATTCCATATAGTACTTGAAAATGATGTCTTCAACGAAGATTTTCCTCCCTTTCCAAGTGAAATATTAGTTGAAATCTTCTAGTGACAACTACTTAACAAAATAGTGACAGCTGCTTAACAACTTAGCAAGCTGTCCTATTTATCCAAATAAAATAAAAGCGCTGTTTTGGATTGGGTGCAGCTGGCTGCCTTGTTGTCTTCTTTGCTAGCAAAGATATTTAAAATCTGTTTTGAAATATTATCTTCTTTATCTGATACTCTTTAATCACTTATACACTTTAACCACTGTTTAACTGCTTTTACTGCTGCAATTTCTGTTTTGACTGTGTAAAATCAGAAAACTATTTTTATCCTCTTCTTTGCAATTTGAATTTTACAATAAAGTCAGTGAGTGATTCCCAAGATTCTTCATCAGGAATTTTGATATTTTTATGCTTTATAAAGTTCTCATCTACCTCAGTGTACCTAGAAAATGTTGGTTTTATAAAAAATAGGTGTTTTATCTCATGCTGTAGAAAAAACAAGTCTTCAAAACTTTTATGTAAAACCTTTCTTGTAGGAATTCCTTGTCCTTTTGTTTTGTCTATGTGCTGTTTTGCATGATCTCTTATCTTCTTGTTGTAGCCTTCTTGTGGCATGAGTTTATCATTAATAACAAGGATGTTTGGAAAAACTCTTTGCCTCAAGATCTCAAATTTAACCATAAATTTGGTTATGGCTATGTTCATGTTTTCACATTTTTCTTCTAGTTTCTTTATCAAATTCTTATTTGAAATTACTCTCCTTATTTCAAGAATTGTCTCTGTTCTGTCAATAATTTCTATTTCCTTTAATTCTTGTTTGTTCTTGCTGTTGAGAAACTTGATTAGTTCTAGGGCCTATTCTGGTTTGGCACCTAGTTCCTCCTTTGTTTTCTGAATCTCTTCTTGTGCTACCTTTAGTAAATTCTTTTTCTCATAAATAACCAGTATTGATGGCCAAACATCATTAATGGTTCAATTATTTTACTCCATAGTTGATTCTGTTAGCACCCGAATTGGACCCCAGGCTGAAAAGGGAAAAACAGGTTAAAAACTAAACCATGCTCAACCTTGTAGCTAGCCCTACAAGGATAGGAGCGGGATCTCTCCGTAAAGACAGATATTCAATAAAACACAATAATGGATTGATATTAGGCTAGGTATAATGATGAGAAAAAGGTTTTTAAAAAATGAATGAGTTTCAGGGATGTGTGGGATAAAATGGACAGTTGAAGATGGGGAATTAAATCAGGACACAGGGTATTTCATGGGGAAAGATAGGCAAGATATTTAGAAATCAAGTAGAAATAAGATGGAATGGAAAGACTGGTGAGGAGCTGAAAAGGGCACAATGAATGGATCCTTTTCAAACAGAAGAAAAACATAGAGTATGAATGATTTCACAAGGTAGAGCATATAAAATGGATTCTACCTTTCTATCTTGAAAGCATTCAAAAGAAAATGTTTATGGATGAGAGGTGAAACATAACAATTTACATATGAAACAAAAGATGAAACGAATGCTAAATATCATACCAAATGGATCCCACAAATCAGAGCTGCATCACTTTATTAATTCCCTATCAAACTGTACAATGGAGCACAGAGTGTTGTTCCACACTATTCCCCTTTTGCTGAGTTACAGACTGATTTAAAAATGATTTACAATTACAATAAATAAGTTGAAATGTGGGAACATAGATCCACGAAAAGAGGGAGTTGTTTAAAAACTCAAAACTAGAATCTGAATATGGCAACCAACGTTTTGCCTCTGAAAACAAGGAACAACAATACATTTTGACCCTTTGAAAATTCGGTGTTATATTGAATGAAGGAAAATAGGCAATCTGAAAACAGATTTCCTATTTTTCTGCTGCTGTAACAATCTCTGTTTTAAATAAGCTTTCTCGGCCTTTGAATTTTCTCTTTTCTTTCTATATTCCGTTTGAAGAAAACCGACTTTTATAAAATGTTTGAAATAAAACTGAAATGAAATAATGCTTTCGGTGAATGGAAAAAATTAATTCTTTGAATAGGAAAAAGGGAAGGAAAGGAGTAACGTAGCGGACAAACCGACCGTTAGAATCGAGATCTGTCAGTTGGAGGTAAGAGGCCTAACCTTGCTCTTGCATTTTGATGGATTACTTTTTCAATTTAGGGCCCAACCTTCCAGAAACAGCCCCTCCTTCATCCACTCCCCAGTCAGTGCGCCCACCCAGGGCCGTGCGACCCAGGACGCAGGTTTGAGGGCAAAAAGTGCGACCTGGTCCAGAAAATGGCAGAAAACTGCGACCTGGGAGATGAGGGGGTTTTGGTGCTGTTTTATGGCTGGAAGATGGGTTTTGGTGTTTGGTTATGGTTTGCCCGATCTGAACGCTGACAAATGTGATGTGTTTGTGCACGTATGGCAGAGTTACGGGTCAACTGGAGAGAGAGAGATCTGGGGACACTTCGGACAGAGATCCAGGCGGATCAGGGCGTCCGTCATGTGTTGGCCAGATTTGGGGTTCTTAAGTTTGTGGAGAACCCATTGATGAGAGCAGGGGAACCGTTACTGGCCCGGATTATCAGTTATTGGGATCCAGATCAGAAGATCTTTGTGGTGCAGGGGCACAGGATCTAGGACGGTCCCGGACGTGTACTTCCTGACGGTCTTCATGCCACGAGGGATGGTGGGAAACACACGGCCCCGGTGTTGCCGCGGGGGCGGCATATCATGGAGTTCGTGGAACGCCATGGCCAACCGGGTCTGCAAGTCAAGGGGACTCGAATACCGATCGGGGATCTAGAGAGGCTAGAAACTCGTGCAGTGGCCGCAGCTGTGCTGCGAATCCTGGGCAGCCAGGCGTTCCATCACATCACTGGGGGGCAGATGATGTTAGTGGAAAGTGTATTGGGTGGGACCTACTATGGGTGGGCCCAAATGTTGTTGGTGTCGCTAAAGCGACAGTTGTCACTATGCAGGCGGCAGGTGAACCATGACTGTGCATATGGGACTTTGTTGTGCGCCTTCTTCTTTGAGAAGATCCCGACCTTGAGGCCTCATGTACAACTTCCAGATGGGGGCCCGAGAGAGCCCAGGATGCGCCGTTGGGGACGGCTACTGTGCAGAGGAGGAGGAGGGGCGGTCGGGCGAGTATTTCGACCGGAGTTTTTTGCCCATTGGGATCAGATGCCTTTGTACATAGACGACTATCCCTATAGTGGGATGAGTTATTGTGGGGATCCGGACCTGCCACTTCCGCCTGGTCGAGTCTGGGGGCCCGATGGTAAGTGACAGATTGCTATTCTTGTATGAGCATGTTAAAGTATTTTGAATAGTAGAGTAAGGTACTGATTCATGTACTTTTGGTATGCAGATATAGCACCGGTGAAACCGGCCGGATATATGGGACGACCGGCAGCGTGTAGGGCTACAGGTCCAAGTGGTTCGAGAGCAGCGCAAAATGAGGATGCAGCTGCCCGGCTGGAGGATATCCGATGTAGATGCGAACGGTTGTTGACCGGAGTATCAGAGCGCGGGTGGCAGGATTTGGACGACCAGTTCATAGAGCCGTGTGTTGGTGTACCCTCGGAGTGGCGAGGTGTCATGCGGCGCATGGCGATAGCCGGTCAGGCGATGCGCGATCTACAGGCTGCAGGGGTAGAGCCATTGGCTCGGGATCCTCCAGATAGTGATTAGGGGTGGGGCATGTGGTGCCCCCTTTGATGTATGTAGGGGCAGGTGGTGCCCCCTATGATGTATGTAGGGGCAGGTGGTGTCCCCAATTTTTGGCTTTTTGTTTGTAACATGCTATGGGCATGTCGTATGTATCGGAGTATATGGACTCTAAATGTATGCTTTGCGACACATATTATGGATATGTATCATCTTTTGATGGTTGATTTAATGTTATTGTCTTGTATGAAATGTGTGTGATAAATGCCAATCTAGAACATGGTTTGCAATACTATCTGCGTAGCGATTCTGGTCTCGGGGTACATGGTTGAAAGTTATGGTTTCAAACGCACGTATTAAGACTTTCACTCGTAAATAGCGTCTAAACAGCACAGGGTTATGCACACGATAAACACCATTTAGTTGCATTACAAGAAGCAGGGAATCCAAACGAACGTGCAGATGGAGGATGCGATGAAAGAGGGCATCGGCTAATAGGCCACGCACTGCATCATATTCGGCCTGATTGTTGGTGGCAGAACCAATGCATACCCCGTTAGAAAGAATGAGGTCATGCAAGGGGGTGAAGATGGCCCAACCTACCGAGGCAAGATTCCTGGAGTAGCGACTTGCACCATCGGCATAACCGATAAAGGGTGTGGACGGGGGGTCCTGCAAAATGGTGTGACAAGACAATAAATGAGGGGATGAAAGGAAATGACGGCAGCGTGAGGGTACAGAAGTCATCGAGCGGCAATGGAAGGAGGAGGGGGAAGTGGCAGGATGAGCAAGACTCAAACAAGGTGGTGTATGAGAGCTATCGGAAACACGGTGAGGACTCAGGCTGCGGAGGTCAACAGAGACACCAGTGGAGTGATCTCGAGTATGAGGGGGAATCGAGTGATCAAGGGTCACAACAGGGGAGGATGCAGGCGGGCTAGGCTCCGAGTGTCTTGCAGAGGAGGATAGGTAAAGGATGGTTACCGTAGACTCCGTCATCTGAACATCGGGGGGAGGGATGACAATGGGAGCGGGAGGATCCTCGGGTTGGCCTGAAGCATACTGCGCGAGGATGGGAGAGGCAGATTGATTCTGTTCAACCTCGTACTCTCGAATGACCTCCAAAGAGGCGCGATAATGCGTCAGGTGAGGACAGCGGTGGGAGTAGTGGCCATGGACACCGCACAAGGCACATGGTTTGTTGGTGCGGAGAGTCTTGGGGTTCTTGGTTACGGACGAAGAGGAGGCTTCCGGGGCCGTAGATTTGGGGAACGCGACTTTAACCATGGGTTGGATACGGGGCAACTCGGGACAAGCATGGGTGGCATGACCGGCGACATCGCACAAGGCACAGGGCTTGGCAGGTTGGGGAGGGGTCGGGTCAGTCGTGGTGGTCTTATCTTTTGGTGCCCCCCTACGGGCTTTGCGTTTCTTCTCAGGAGCTGCCACGACAGGAGAGGGATCCTACGGAGGTGCTGGAGGCACAGTAGCAACGGAAGAAGCGAGGGGGACCGGTTGGACCGGTGTCAAAGCCATGTAGGGTTTGGGGTGACCAGGAGGGGTGGTGGCTGGGGGATCAAGGTACCAGACCGTAATGCCCAAGGTCGGGTTAGGAAGGGAGAGGGTGGCCATGACGGGGACAGAATATACTCCGGGAGGGGGAGCCAAGAAGGGGATCTGTCCAGTATGGCTAGGAGCGGGTTGCGGAGGGCGAAGGGGCGGTTGCGGACTAGCCGAAGCAGGCCGTTTGAGGGCGGCCTGAGACGATTGCATCATGCAAACATTTGACAAGCTGGGATCAGGGATAGGAGGAGGGGGAAGACAAGGGAAAGTTCCAAGCAGGGAGGAGTCCTTGTAAACGCCGGGGGAGACACTGGTCAGGGAATCGACGGTTTGCTTGTTGGCTACAGAAGAGATGGTGGTCTCGGGTGAGGCCTGAGAGGGAGGCTCATGATATGTCAACTGGTCAATGGTGACTATCTTCCCATTATGGGGGAAAGACATCTTGCGAAAGACCGCGGATGGGACAGCAGACATAGCATAGGTGTAGCTTCACCCCAAAAGAATGTTGTAGTCTAGTGGGGCGTCAATGACTTCGACGTCAACGCAAACAGTCTTACCGGCGAGGGTGATAGGGCAATTACGAAACAAGCCAATGGGCTGGGAGGCGTGACCGTCCCACGCTCTAAGGGTGATCGTGGAAGGGGCCAGCTCAGGGGATCGGAGTTGCTTCCAAACCGAAGCGGACATCACGCAGGTGGATGCCCCCTCGTCAATTATACACCGGGAAACGATGGCGTTCCGTATCTTGACTGGGATTTGGAAGGCGACGGAAGGAGGGAGGGGAGGGTGATCCGATTGGGTGGCGTCGAAAACAATCATTTGGTCGTCAGCAGGATCTACAGCACCCACGACAGATAGTAGAGCCTTCTTTTGGGAAGGGCACGACTGGAGGAGTTCCAGTGTGGAAATGGCCGCAGGTGACTGCGTCAAATCATCTACTATGCTATACGATTGAGTAGCTCGGCTGGAAGCAGCATTTCGGCGTAATGGTCCCTTTGGAATCTTTGGATGAACCTCAACTTTGGGTTGAGGGATCTGTAAGGGGCCACTGGATGTCGAAAGAGGCTCTGTAGAACCTGAAGAGGGAGGCTCGGGGGCAGACGGAGGAGGAGGCTTGGGGTACTGGCGAGACCGAGTTTGAAGGTGAAGATCGACGGAGGGGTTGGGATCAGAATTCATCATAAGGATCTGGTAATCAGAGGAACCAGAAAGGGAAGAGGGGGCAGCTACCTGGTTGTCAGGTGGTTGGGTAGCCACGAATCCTTGCTGAGGGAAAGGATCGGTAAACACAGCTGGCTGGGTAGTGGCCACATTAGGTGGAGCATGAGGGGAGGCGTGCTGTCCGCGCAATGTGGCTTGAGACTCCCACATCTGCCGCATCTAGGGTAAGAGGGGACAATCGTGGGTGTAATGACCATAAACACCGCAACACGAACAGGGCTTGTTGGTGCGAAGCGGCCTTTCCGGCTTGGGCTGACTGCCCTGTTGCTGGTTGCCGGTGCTAGGGTCCACACCGGAATTGGGTCCTCGGGTACCAGGGGCAGATTGGTTTTGGTTGCCTCTCCGCCTTCTTTGAGAAGAAGGGGGATTAGTCGCGCCCTGTTGTGCAAATACTTGCCCTGGAGGGGGCTGTAGGTGCTGTTGCTGGGGTTGAGGAGGCAAGGGAGGAGGAAGCGCATATGCTGGAGGAGCTGGCGCACCAGACTGCGGATAAGGGTAATGGGTAGGGTGGGCAACATTAGGGTAAGCAGGAGGTTGGGCAAAAGGAGGAGGCATGCCGTATCCTGGATACATGTTACCGGGAGGGGGAAAAGTGCCGGAGGAGCTAGCCCCTCCCTGAGGGAGACCATAGCCCATAGAAGGTTGGGCGTATGGATGAGAAAGGGCTCCAACGATACCGTCGGCGGAATGAGATGCCCCCGGGGCGTTAGCGCCACCGGGCCTGGGGATGTCAGGAAGAACGGTATAAACATAACCAGACTGAGCGTAGATCAAGTCATATTTCAAAGCTATTTGGAGGGCGGCTTCTTCAGTTTGAGAAAAATGGGAGGCGACATCTTTGCCGATGGGAGCGGGAAGGGTGCGCAGGAACCAGTCCATGTAAACCCGATCTTCGAAGGGAGGGGCTCGACATAAGCTCCGTCTTCGTCGCCATTCCTGAACATGGGCGGAAAGGCGTGTTGAAGAGGCTTGCTTAAAGGAAGTCAAGAGCTCCGTGCTAGTATCGTATCGGAGAGGGAGCTGGAAGTACGACAGAATGGCTTGGGCAAGAGTCTCAAAGGTGGTATGGGTAGAGGTGGCTTGCTCAACGTACCATTTAGAAGCTTCGCCGGTAAGCGTGCATTGGAACAAACAAAGACGAATGGAGTCATCGGTAATGGAATTGGAGGAACACCACATATGGAAAGATCGGACATGATTGGTTGGATCTTCTCCATTAAGGCCATCAAACTTAGGGATGTCTGAGGGGAGCTTGGTTGGCATAGCGGGCCAGTTAGCATTGTGGTGAATGGGGTCATTGATCAACTGATGGAAATCGGGGAGGCTGAGGCCTGCAATGTATGGCAGCACAGGGGTGGTCGGGGTAGTTCCTGTGGTGGTTCCGCTAGTAGTAGGGCCGGAATTGAGGCCGGGAGAACCACTAGCGTTAGGCCCTGGACCAGACATGGTGAAGGGGGCAGGAGAACCGGGAGGAGAAGGAGGACCCGAGGAATCAAGGGAGGAGTCGGAGTGCGGACTCGAAGGTGGACTGGCTCGACGATGGCGGTGCGGAGCAGGTCAATCAACCGGAAACTGAGGGTGAAGGCCAAGAAGTCTCCGGGAGAGGCGCCTTGGGGGCGCAATGATGACAGGAAGAAGGGAACCGACAGGGGCAAAACGGGGACAGAATCAATTACGGTCAAGGGCAGAAAAGGTGCAGAGACAATTGATTTTAGAGTCTTTGCCAGGCGGTGTTAACCAGGCGCTTCTTCACTTAGGGTCAGTGTGTGGCATGCGTTAATTTTAATTTTTAAACCCTTTCCGTTGTTGAGAGCAAGAAAAAGTGTGTTGCGTAGCTGAAAATAAACCTACAGAGAACAGAGTATAAAGCTGAAATAACAGAAAAATAACAGCTACGTATGCATCTATCTAACCCAAAAAGGTGGGTCTCTCACAACTATGCTAAAAAGAAAGGGAAAAACTATGTAAAACACACATAAAGGGAGCTCAACAGATCTAGGGTCAAGAGGGACAAAGATCTGGAGGATAAAGCTGCAGGCAAGAGGTGCAGATCACAGCCAAGAGACAGAGGCAAGGTGGCTGGAAAAAGGGAAGGAAATCAGCAAAAACCAGAGGGGGTGAGGCGGAGGCCGTCAAAAGGAGGTCCAAACAAAACGACAAGAGGTTATTTGAAAGGAAAAGAGGTTGATTTCAATGGATCTGAACAGGAGGTAACAGATCTGGAAAAGAGGGGGCTGAAGCTCTGAAACCGACGGCTGAAACAGCTAAAACTCTTCCACAAAAAGTGGAGGGTCCTAAAGCCCTAAGGGGCTGGGTTCCCACTTAGATGAGTAAAAACAGATCAGATCTTGGTGGCGTGAGGCAGGCTGAGGCCACGGCAGAAGGCACGGCAAAACCGAAAAATTAGAGAAAAATCTTTAAAAAAGGCGGGTCGCAGTTTCTGCCTGATCGAGTGCAGTCGCAGCTTGAGGCTGAAAGGATTGTGCGTACTATCACTAACAAAGCTTTGTGTGAGGTTAGGAGCCAAAAGCACGACCCCCTCGTTCGGTTGTCATGGATTTTCGAGAAAAAGTTAAATCTCGATTCTGGTAGGTGTCGCTTACCTGCGCAATAGGGCCAGAAACACACGGAAGTTAGAAATTTTAAGTTTTAGGGTTTTATGTGAGAAAAATGACATAAAAAGAGGAAAACTAAGCAGCTGAAAAGAAGCCCTAGGGCCTGAAGTAGCTGGATATGCAGGAATAGGAAAAACGACAGTGGTCGTAATTTAAAACCCGTGTGGAGTCGCCATTTGTTAGTATGAATTCTTCGTCGAAGTGTACGAAAAAGAACCACTTTAGCTACGCATAACTAATAGCCCTAACAAGAATAGAGGCTGCCAAACATCTTCAGATCTGCGATTAGTAGTTAAAATGCTGCAACAAACAGATCTATAAATGGAAAGACATTAAGCAGTAAAGTAAAGAGTTTTCTCCATGCATCCAACAGACAAGACAAGAACACGATTTTTTGAATGAATTTTTATATTATAGGGCACCTGGGAGGAAACAAGAAGGTGTATCCAGATCTCCTCAATGGGATGGGTTCTTTGTAGTCCTCAGCACTTCAGATCTAATCTTTCTCTCTCTTGTAGATGTAGAAAACCCAATATAGAAGACAGAGCTCAATGGGAGAAAATGATGGAAAAATGAGACCAAGTGTATAGATCCAAAGTGATCTAATAGGCAACAAAAGGTGAAGAATGATGGGGAAAACCCTCCTATTTATAACAAAATATTGGGTCATTCTAGATCTTGGTGCATGATTAAAATAATGTTAATCAAATCTAGATCCACCTCTACGGAATATTTTATTATTATTTGTGGGAGGGAAAGGGTGTTTGACTTGGGTCAAATCCCTTGATTAGTGAAGAATAAATAAATAAATGATTTATTTATCTTTTTAAGGAAGTGGTTGGGATATAATCAAATAAATAATGATTTATTTAATTAATGGTGGTTGATTTGGTCATATTTAACAAGGAATATTATTTAAATAATTATTCCTGGAAAATAATAAGATAACTATGGGTTTATAATAATTATTCCTAGAAAATAATAAGATAACTATGGGTTTATCTCATTAATTTCTTTGTTTTTGGGTTAAACATGACTGGGAATAATAATTAAATTATGGTTTAATTAATTATTCTTTTTGGGGTTTCCTAATTAACATAGTGAAAGCAGTTTTACTTGGGGTAAAACTGGTCTTACATGGTGTACTTGGGTCCATCTAATGATGAAGAGTTAGATGACCAAAAAATGGTGTAACATAAAGTTGATAGAGGTTCAATCAAAGAAAAAACAAAAATTAAGAAATGGAAAATGTCAAAATCTGATCATGAACGGATTATTGAAGATGGCATTCCATTGGAATTTTTTTGATTGAACTGCCCAACAATTTATTCTCTTTGGATTATATGTTTTAGAACTTCCAGTACTCAATTAAAAATTGAGCTACCTTGTTATGTTATCTGTGCAAGTGTTTGCACATGTACAAATTGTTTTGGTACATGCACACTCTAGTATCAACTGAAAGTAGCTTTTCTATACATGCATTGATGAAAAATGTTGCATGTATTGGATATATATATGTGTGTGTGTGTGTGTGTGTTCTAGAATGAAATTAATTGTTCAAGTAGTTTTACTATGTGCATTGATGAAAAATGTTTCACGTACTCAATATATATGTTCTAGAATGCAATTAACTGAAAGTAGTTTTTCTATGTGCATTGATGAAAAATGTTGCATGTACTGGACATATACACGAACTCAATGCACGCCCAATTTTTCTTATGGGATTTTTTGGTAAAAAGTATCCACAATGTAAATAAATCATCCACGGTATAATTTTGTACGAAGATTCCTTTCAAACAAGAGACTCGGAGCACTTCTCTGACTTTTGGTGGGAATTGACCCACATCTCTATTCGTGATTGAAAATCTAGTGCAAAATTTGTCTATCCAATGGTCGGATATGTTTTATGTGCATTGATGAAAAATGTTGTGCATATATGTGTGTGTGTGTGTGTGTGTGTGTGTGTGTGTGTGTGTTCTAGAATGAAATTAATTGTTCAAGTAGTTTTCCCATGTGCATTGATGAAAAATGTTTCACGTACTGAATATATATGTTCTAGAATGCAATTAACTAAATGTCATCAATTTACATATTTGTAAATAAACAAGGCTACTTAGTTGAGTGCATTAATGACATTGACCCCAATTCAACAAACATATATCTACTTCTTATATTTCCAATCAAAATTAAAAGGATTTATATGGGAAAGAGGCAACTAAATATATATGTTCTAGAATGCAATTAACTGATTGTCCTCAATTTACTAATTTATAAATAAACAAGGCTACCTAGTTGAGTGCATTAATGACATTGACCCCAATTCAACAAGTATACATCTACTTCTTATATTTCCAATCAAAATTAAAGGGATATATATGGGAAAGAGGCAGAACATATAGCCCATGAACTACTTTTAGAGGTCAATGAAGGTATCATCGTGTGGGAAACATTTTTGAACACTTGATCGTATTTGAAAGTAATCTTAAGATTGTTTTTTATTTCTACATACTACATACTATTGTTTGAGTGAAAAAAAATTCCAATGAAAAGAACATAGCTTTTCAATCCAACTAACCATATCAATTGAGCTCCTATTTGAAAAAAAAGTAAAAAAAACCAAAAGGCCAACAAAATAACATCCTTGGTTGTTATTTTTATTGAAATAACTAAATCATATTAAGGATTCTCTTCATTGATTTTTTTCTTTTCGATGGAGAATCCTTAAAATATGATTTAGCTATTCCAACAAAAATGACAACCACAAATGTTATTTTGCTGACATGTTTTGTGGCATGTTAACTTTTCTTTACTCTTTTTTCAATTAGAGCTCAATTGATATGGTTAGTTGCATTGAAAAGCTATGTTCTTCCCATTGGAAATTTTTTCACTCAAACAAGAGAAGAGTATGTAGAGATCAAAAGCAATCTTAAGATGCCAAATGTACTTCAACCATCCAAAACTTGAATTTTAATTTTTTTTTGATTTTATCAAAAAAAAAATACTTCACATGTCATGCCAATTGTAGTTCAACTATCCAATAAAAACATTAAACATTTAACATTATATCACATGCCAAATGTAGATTGAAACCATCCAAAACTTGAGTTTTAAAAACTTTTTGATTATATCACAACATTACTTCACATGCCATGCCAATTGTAGTTTAACTATCCAATAAAAACATTTAACATTATATCACATGCCAAATGTAGATTGAAACCATCCAAAACTTAAGTTTTAAAATCTTTTTGATTATATATCACAACATTATTTCACATGCCATGCCAATTATAGTTCAAATATCCAATAAAAACATTTAACATTATATCACATGCCAAATGTAGATTGAAACCATCCAAAACTTGAGTTTTAAAAACTTTTTTATTATATCACAACATTACTTCACATGCCAAACGTACTTCAACCATCCAAAAATTGAGTTTTAAAAACTTTTTGATTATATCTCAACATTACTTCACATGCCATTCCAATTGTAGTTCAATTATCCAATAAAAACATTAAACATTTAACGTTATATCACATGCCAAATGTAGATTGAAACCATCCAAATCTTGAGTTTTAAAAACTTTTTTATTATATCACAACATTACTTCACATGTCATGCCAATTGTAGTTCAACTATCCAATAAAAACATTAAACATTTAACGTTATATCACATGCCAAATGTAGATTGAAACCATCCAAAACTTGATTTTTAAAAACTTTTTGATTATATCACAACACTTATTTCTAAGTGCGATAGTTGAAACATAGCTTTGCAATGCTTAGAATACAAGTTACGACAAGAGTGTTGACTGCAACCAAAAAAGTGTGCTAAGCTATCACAGAGTGCCTAACGTATATTCTTATGATATATATGGTCAACTAATGCAAACGAGTGCACTAGATCTTCCTTAGTCGCTAGTGCGCTAAGATGCAATAAATGTAGGAGTACAAACAGTAAACCACTAGATTCATTTTTATGGAATTCTCTTTAACAAAGACTTTTTGGAGTTTTCAGTGGATTTATGGCTTGTATCTAGCAGAAAAAATTGTGATGAAATATTGATTTGTGTTTTTTAAACTGGTTTTTCTACTACACATATGGATTCAACACCCTGAAAAACCCCTAGGGTACTTCGATTAAGTAAATTTCACTCATCAAACTTGTGATTTCAATGAATTCCCGCCATAATCTAAACAAATTAGATCATAAAATAAACCGGAAAATTTTTCAAAAAGTTGCACTTAGAAACAACTTTCTTTCTTATGGGTGCTTGCATCACCCTATTTTTTTAATCATTTTTTTCATTTTATGTTATATTGATAGTAAAAAAATACGATAATCTAACTAGCACAACCACATTAATAAATGTGGTTGATATACGCCGATAGGCTTATATCAATCACTCGTCACAACCACATTAGTAAATGTGGTTGAAAAATGTCAATAGCCATTAATGGTATAGAATTGATATTAATGTTGATAAATATATAATAATAATAATTTATTAAAAATGGAAGTAATAATTAATAGAAATAATTAAAATAAAACATTTTAAATATTAATTAATAAACAATAATAATAAATCATCATTATCAATTAATAATAATAATAATAATAATATTACAAACCCAATGGATTAATATTAGAAATGAATGGACAACTAGAAAGATCTCTTAAATCAACATTAATAATAATAATAATAATAATAATAATAATAGTTAACTAATAATATTAAATGTTATTAATATTATAAACCAAGAGGATTAATAAAATTTTGGGATTGATATTACAAACCGAGTTGATTGATCAACCCAATGAGTTATTAATATTAATCTCTAGGGATTATAAATAAAAGCGATCAATAAACTTAAGGGATTAAAAACTGAAGGAATTAATATTATAAACTCAAAGCATTAATGAATCCAACAAATTATTAATATTATAACCCCAAGGGATTAATAAACCTAACCAATTACTATTATAAATTCAAGAGATTAGTAAACCCGAAAGATTAATATTATAAACTTATGGATTAAAAACCCAAAACATTAATATTATACACCCAACACATTATAAACCTAATAAATTAATATTATAAAGTCAATAAGTTAATAAACCCAAATAATTACAACTTGAGTGGGTCTAATGGTTTAAGAGCATGTGTTTCCTTCTAAAAGGTCACGAGTTCATAATTAGAGGTAGAGTATATATGTCTTCATAGAATTAGGTGTCAAATGGCTACACTAATTTTGAACATTTAACCTCTATGAAAAAACACATGCTCTTAACCATTAAACCCTTTCAAAATAATAAAATATACTATAATCTAATTAAAAAACTAAAATAATTTGATATAGAATACTTACATTATCTCATTTATAAAATTTTATTTTAATATATTTAAGAAAGAATTATAACAATCATTTTAAAATGGATCCTTGAGGACCATATTCATGGAGAAAACTCCGCAATCAAACTCAATCTTTCACCATATTCCAGAAAAAGTTAAAACCACAATCACCAAGGGCACAAGTCGGTTCTTCAATGCGTTTTATCCCATATACATTTTCTTTCTTTACGTTCATATTATATTTATATGACGAAAAACTACAATCCATTCCATTTATACACGTGACTTCGCAATCTACAAGACAACTATCAGAAACTAAACACCACGATTCCATCCACAATGACATTCGTCGCAGCAAAGATGACCGAAATGACTGAAAGGTCTAAAAAGTTTGCAGATGTAAACAACACCTGCTTTGAACATTCAGCGATTTTGAAACCCACAGAGCCGGACGTGGACCCCGAAACCGTAAGAGCTGTGGGGAGGCGTACAAGGTGGCGGTTAATCGAGGCAATTATTGATTGGAGTCGCTGTCTGCTAAAGAAACCAGAGGAAGTCAAAAGGCGTATCATCGCAGCAAAGATGATCGAAATGACTTGAGGACCATATTCATGGAGAAAACTCCCCAATCAAACTCAATCTTTCACCATGTTCCAGAAAAAGTTAAAACCACAATCACCTAGGGCACACATCGGTTCTTCAATGCATTTTATCCCATATATATTTTCATTCTTTACGTTCATATTGTATTTATATGAAGAAAACTACAATCCACCTTACTTATACACGTGACTTCGCAATCTACAAGACAACTATCAGAAACTAAACCTCTGCAATCGAAATAAACACCACGATTCCATCCACAATGGCATTAGTCGCAGCAAAGATGATCGAAATGACTGAAAGGTCTAAAAAGTTAGCAGATGTAAACAACACCTGCTTTGAACATTCAGCGAATTTGAAACCCACAGAGCCGGACGTGGACCCCGAAACCGTAAGAGCTGTGGGGAGGCGTACAAGGTGGCGGTTAATCGAGGCAATTATTGATTGGAGTCGCTGTCTGCTAAAGAAACCAGAGGAAGTCAAAAGGCGTATCATCGCAGCAAAGATGATCGAAATGACTGAAAGGTCTAAAAAGTTTGCAGATGTAAACAACACCTGCTTTGAACATTCAGCGAATTCGAAACCCACAGAGCCGGACATGGACCCGGAAACGGTAAGAGCTGAGGGGGGACGTACAAGGTGGCGGTTAATCGAGGCAATTATTTATTGGAGGCGCTGCCTGCGAAAGAAACCAGAGGAAGTCAAAATGCGTATCAGACATGGACTGCCAGATAGGTTTCGTGCCCTGGTTTGGCAACTCATTTCAGGCGCCCGCGAAATTCTCTTGGAGAACCCTTCGGTAGATTACCCGCAACTAGTATCGCATGAAATGTCTGAATTCGAGAAACTGCGTATTGTCAAAGACATTCCTCGCACGTTAAAATGCGTCGGATTATCCCAAACCTACAGCGGGTCTCTCTACAATGTTTTGAAGGCGTATGATGTGTATGACAAAGCCGGTGCAGGATATATAGAGGGGATGAGTTACATAGCTGGGTTGCTGCTTCATTACTTGAACAACGAGGAGTCGGCATTTTGGACGATGGTTGCAGTGCTGAATAAGCCGGAAATGCGAGGTATATATTTGGAACGTGCGCCTCTTTTACAACAATACCTCTTTCAATTCGGAATGTTGGTGAAGAAGCAGCTTCCCAGGCTGGGTCGTCATTTTGAAAAGCAGAGAATCGTGCCATCGATGTATGCACGAACCTGGTTTCTCACTATTTTCTCCGCCGACTTGCCAATTCCATTAGTCGCTCGGATCTGGGATGTTTTCCTATATGAGGGGATCAATATCGTTTTCCAAGTGGGTCTGTCTTTGCTCAAGTCCTCTGAGACGGTTTTGCTGGGATTGAGTAAGGAATGGCTCATCGAGTTTCTGGTAACCATGAAAGGGAGGAGAGATTTTCACCCCGACATTTTGTTGTCCACGGCTTTATCATTTGATGTCCAGAACCAGTTACCAGAACTTGAGATAGAGTATCACCAAACGTCCGTAACCCTACAAAAATTCCTCATTTCCGAGAAGGAATAATCGATAGAAAAGACTAGCATAGACGACCGTCTGAAATGGTTTGAACAGTTCAGCCAGATTTTTACACGAAGACGTGTTTAAAATTTTCTGTATATTAATTCTCTTTCTATTTAATATTAACAATAACATTAGTATATATTTATCTGCAACGCGTCTCCTTTTTCTAATGGTTATTTCTTGTTTGTTTTACTTTAATGCGAGGATTTTTTCTAAACTCTTTCACTTGGTCGTGGTTGGGCTTCCACTTCCTTCTGGCTAGTTGCGTTGCAATTGCTCTCCTGTGGTTTCCCCTTTTTCTCTCAGCTTCCTTCTTTGAGCAGTGTTCCTTCTCCCGGGACTTTTTTTTTCCGCCATTTTATTACCAGTCTATCTAGTTTTGGTTCATTCACCCCTATGTTGTGGTCATGGTCCTGGTACAACCTTTTTGAAAGTTCTCCCACTCCAGTCCACCCTCTGTTGTTTTATAAATTCTAATAAACTTATCAAGAAATTAAAAATTAATGAAAATCGACCAACAAAATATAAAAGTTAAAATGACATTATTGCAGATGAAAAATATAAAAAATAAGAAATCTTAAAATGATTGAAGATCTCGTTAAAAACTCCAATGTCATGTGGTCTGTACGTGATTGTTATAAACGGTACAAATAAGTGTGTAGTGCATTCTCTATCTGAATTGTAATTAACATGCATTCGCAATCTGAATTGTAACTAACATGCCAATCAGGGATGGTTGTCACCCATGTTCCATACGTTATCGACTCCAGAAGCTGATCTCAATAGTCTATTCACTCTCACGCAAACGGAGCTCTCTTAATAGGTTAATAGGTGACGCCATTTGAGGTGTTCAAAGCCGCCGCTGCCTGCAGATATACGGTGACGGAGAGGTCGGGCCCTCTCGCATTGGTTGATATACCCCCGCTTGCACCACGAGAGCGGCCGTTGTGCCATTGTCTCTAGCCACGGTAGACCCAGGTTACAGAAAATGAGAGTGAAGGAATGGAAGAACTAAGTTAAATATTATAGTGAACAATTTTCGATAGAAGTTGGTTCTAGATATTGTAGAAAAAGAACCTAGTAGATAAATTATAGAGAAGGTTACAGAAAATGAGAGTGGAGGAATTGAAGAACATAAAGTGAAACATTATAATGAACAACTTTCAAGAGAAATTTGGTTTCAAATATTATAGAAAAATAATTAACAAGATGAAATTGAATACAAATATTGTAATGCACAAAAGAATGAGGATTTGGGAGAAAGAGCTATATAGAGATGAAGAAATAAAGGAAATTTATTGGAAATACTCCCAATCACTGCTATGAATAAGGAGTGGCAGTAGTTCACGCTTCATTGAATTGTTGTGTAGGGAGAGATAAAGCCTATGTTTTCAAACGCAAAGGCGTTTTCATGTAATCCACGCAAAATCAAAAACAGAGTACTCAAGTCCTTTTCTCTACATTTATTTCCTTTCCGCGTTGACTTACAGTTGCCTGCAACTTCGTAGCCGACATAATTTTTGGTTTCGCATCATGCATTTAAGACACAAATGTATTTTGGTCAAGGTAGAGGTCGAGGAAGATCAAATTACCAAGGAAGAGGAAGAAGCCCACACAGAGGTGGAAGAAGCAACCCTGCAAACACAAGTGAAAGGGGCAGCAATTAGAATCCAAAGCAAGGCTCAAGCCAGAATCAAGCACAAGGATAAAGGTATGATAAATCTCAAGTCCAATGTCATTATTGCAAAAAGTATGGTCATTATGCAAATGAATGTAGAAAGAAGAAAAATGATATGGGTAGTAAACCTAGTGTAAATTTTACAAAAGAAAATCAGAACCAAGGAAGTGTGCTTATAACTTGTAATGTAGCACAAGAAAAACAAGAAGATTTATGGTTCTTAGATTCAAGTTGTAGTAACCATATGACTGGAAATGTAGCAATGTTTTCCTATCTAGATGAAAGTCTAAAATCTGAAGTGACAACGGGACTGACAGTAAAGTCTCTGTAATGGGAAAAGGAAGAGTAAACATACTGACAAAGAAGGGAGGGAAGTCATTATATGTTGACATTTATAGATGATTACACAAGGAAGACATGAGTCTATTTCATAAAACAAAAAAATGAAGTGTTTGAAAAGTTCTACCACTTCAAAGCTCTTGTTGAGAAGCAAATTGGACACTACATAGAAGTGTTGAGAACTGATAGAGGTGGATAATATATATCCAAATACTTCCTAAATTTATGAGGGAGCATGAGATTCAAAAGTAGTTTATCACAAGGTATACACCTCAACAAAACAATGTCGGAGAAAGAAAGAATAGGACCATCATGGACATGGTAAGAAGAATGCTGAAGGAAAATCATTTGACAAATGAGTATTGGGCGGAACCTGTCAATTGTGCAGCATATATTTTAAATAAATGTCAAACCAAAAGTGTTGTTAACCTAGTTCCAGAAGAAGCATGGAGTGGAACAAAGAAAGTTGTCACTCACATGAGAGTGTTTCGATGTGTGGCATATGCACATGTCCCAGATTAGTTAAGGAAGAAGTTGGACAGCAAGGGGGAGAAGTGTATATATTCTTGGATACAGTGATGAATCCAAGGCTTACAAGCTCTATAATCCATCAACCAAGAAAATAATAACTAGCAGAGATGTTCAGTTCATAGAATGTAATATTCCTAAATTAGCATGCAGCTAATTGGAATATTAATTTTGTTCTTGACATATAGTTAGATGAATAAATGGGTAGGGAGGCCCATAAATCTCTTTAGTAGGAAAAAAATCCCTCTTAGTGTGAAAATGGATCATATTCATAGCTGGATAAAGCACCCTCATGTGTGAACAGGGGCTAATGCATGTAAACAAGGTCAATTTTGACCAAGTCAAGAGAGCTGGAATGGAGGGAGTGAATCATTAATAGAGACAACCCAATATGAATGTGGATTATTTTAGATAGTCATATAAAACCTGGATTGAAGACCCTTAGGTGTGAAAAGAGGGCTGGAGCAGGTTCAAGAGGTCAAATTTGACCAAATAAAATAGCGTTGTTATGGAGGAGTGGCATTAATGATGGGACAACGCAATTTTGGAGGGAGATTGATTGTGTGATGGTGGAAACCCTAATGAGCGGGACCTAAAGTGAGAAGACTCACATTATTTATAAGGAAGAGGATGGCAACCATATCGGGTTAGCTTATGATTATGATTTTGATATGTTTGTTTAGACTTTTTCTCTCTTCAACTATTTAGCTAAGATTCCTGGTGTTGTTTAGCACAGGGTGTTCCCAGTTGGAAATCCCACCTCTTCCCATTGAGTAGCTCTTGGGAGTGTACTGATATATCATTCCACATATCTGGCATTCTGGCCAAGATTCAATCTTCATCTGCAACGCAGTTTCTATAGAATATTGTGTTATGTTGTAGGGTGTTGCAGTGGAGGGTTGTCAAACCCACTTTCTGAGTTGGTTTTTCATAGGAGGAAGGATTAATTCTCTTGGGAGATCAGCAAGGAGGGATTCTGAGCACATTTCATACCTTTGGCACTAGCCCAAACTATTTCCATCATTTATATCATAGTTTTCAATCTAGAATTGCATTATTTTGGAGGACAGCTTCAGGGAAGGATCTAGTGGCTTTCTTAGAGTGTTTTCCCGTGGTTGAAGGGCTTAGCCTTTCATTGGAGGAGGTATTTAAGGAGATCTATATATCAAATCTATATTATTTCATCCTCCTATTTCATGAGCTTCAGTCTTCAGTGATTCTTTAGTCTAGGGATGTAGATCACCATTTGTATTTGGGTGTATTTCCGAAAACCCTTCCCGGGTTCTCTTGGATTTGTGTAAAAGAAACTACATCTCATTTTTTTAGCACTATTGATATATATATCAGCAGATCCATTTGTCTCTATAATTTTGGAGTATAAACCCTCGTTAGACTGCGTTGTCACTTGCTGCTGTATTTTTGTGTTGCAGTAGTCTTGGGGTTGCATTTTTTTTGGGCTATTCTGGGTGTGGGAGGCTTGTTTATCTCATCTATCATGATTTTTTTCTAATATACTTTTGTATTTTGTTACTATGATGTATAAACCAATGGATCCATGGGCTATTATTAACTATTATAGCATAATTTTTTGAAAAATCAATTTTTAGTGCATATATCATTGACTTCCCCATTTTGGAATATTACAGTGGTATCGGAGCATCATCTTGGCACAACTTGTGAGTTTCAGACAATATGCTATAAGAAGAAGAAGAAAAAGAGAAGAGATATAAAATTATGGAAGGAGTGAGATTTGTCTCATCACTTTTCAGATCTATGAAGAACCTCTCCAAGGAGGTTAAGCAGATGAAAGAGGAGGATACAATGAGACCTCTAGAGGTTTTCAAGAAGAGGAAGGCCCATGTACTTCCTATCATTAGAAGAGAGAATCGATGTTGCATATAACTCCAATGCAATACACTCTGCCCTTCTCTTTTGAGGATGGAGACAAGAGGCATGGAGATGAAGAGCACTGGGAACATGAGATCCTAAGTGGATACTTGGCAGAATATAAGTCTCAACCTAGAGCATTCAAGGAAACTCTAACTCTTCCACATTTCATTCAACTTGAAGAAGAAAGGAGACCTTACAACAATAGGAAAATAAAGGGAAATAGATTTCTATTGTCTACCTTAGATGGGTCATCCACATGTGAAGCAAGGGCTTGGGGAATGAAGTTGGATGAATTATTCCTACTACATCCAGTGATAGAAAGAGAAGCTGTTGAGATTGCAGCACTGCACCTTGAGGGTGAAGAAAAAATTTGGTGGTTCATCCATTTGAGTCATGCAAGAGTGACTGCATTTGCAAATTTTACTCAAAGGTTGATCAAGGAATTTGACAAGAATAAATCAGAGGAGAAGAAGCCTTCACCACCACTTAAGGAGACTTGTACCATCACTGATACAAATATGGAAGAGCAACCATCATCATCAGCAGTTGGGAAAGTCATCACACTAGAGGAAGGAACCCTTGTAGCAATACAAGATGTTCCCAAGCTTTATCAAGGTATGCATAAGTTTCCACTTTCTATTATTTCAACACATCTTATGGAGGGTTGTGGAAATATGCCATTGGATGACCAAGGGTCAAAGCATATTGTTGATTTGGAGCAGCAGACTTTCACTGCGTTGTGCAGCCTTAAGTTGTTCAAGGAGAAGATAAACAATCCTCCTGACTATCCATTATGGAGATGCACACAACTCCCGTTGTTGGAGTGTAGATTCTTGGAGAATGGGATGACTATTTTCTTGAACAATGCAATACAGAACTATGCATTCAGCACTGAGCATGATCTTGAGACAACAGTACAAAACTATGTGATTAACACTGAGCATGATCTTGAGATAACAGTACAGAACTATGCGTTCAGCACTGAGCATGATCTTGAGACAACAGGTGCACCATTATGAAGATCAGCAACACTGTCACTGAGTAGCAATGATGAGTTGGGGATCCAACCGTTATTGGATCATTCCTGTGACCTTTCTACATGCATAGCAGTGGATAGGCAGATGGTTGACGAGAGACATCTTATCTTCCATTGTTATGATGGATCTTTCTTAATGTGCACTTCATTGCTCAATGAGAATATTTTTCCTTTAGTATATTTCGATCTTTATGAGGTCAACTTGGTCATTGGTGAGTGGTATTCATTTGGAGCTCTCCAGGAGATTGCATTTCAACATCCCATGAAATGCAAACACATAAATCTAATTTGGGAGGATGGTATTCTCCATTAGAGGAATGCCACATTTGGACATGATGATAGACACTCACCATTGGTTGGATGGGTGATGTTGATGAGTAAGAGGTTTATGGGTCACCTTCATATTTATGACACAGGGCAACAGGATGCATGGTTGTGTTGGCTACTCTTGGAAGAGTTTGGCCATCATATGATAGGTCCCTCTTCAAAGGGTATGTTGATGGAGGAAATTTGGCAGGGCGCTTTCATCATATGGGAGTAAGGAGTTTGGGTGCATTATGATGATATGGCATTCTTCATATAAATCATCATGTTTTCATCTCATGATTTGTATTATGGAGGTGTGAGGAGGCAGCAAGGCTATTATTGCTTTGGCTACTCTTGGAAGAGTATGGGTTGTATTTTTCCCATACTTTGCAGTATGTTTTGGGAGAAAGGAATGACACAACATTGAAGGATCAGGAGGTACTTCCACATAGGAACAAGACTCTCATACATAGAATCATGATGGTGGATGAATTTAACATATGGTATGTCAAAGAATGGAGTCATGGAGTTGCAAGAGCCTTACCACTAAGGCCAACAACACTGACACTTGGGATTATGATTCTATTGATGGAGTGTTCCAAGGGGAGTAAACACCCCTTGATTTTGCAGACCTTTATGAGGAGATTCTCATGGGAGGAATCACCTATGAACCTCCCTTTTAGCCTACTCACTATGCATGGTAAGGAATGTATTTCTGTACTTATTGATCATTTCATAAAGTATTTTCATCTTCTAACCATCTATGTACAGTACATTGCTCCACAAGAGGGAAAGCTTATCTTTGGGTTCCATGGTCATTCTAGGACCAACATTTGTGATGGAGATAACTTTCCTTGGCATGAACTTGGGAAATTATGGTGTCATTATTATTATTCTCAGCTGATATATAATGCCATTTACTACCTCATAGTAGATGAGCAAGCTTGCACAACTAGCAACTTGTTGGGAGACAACTTGCCACATGATGTTCTGGAACAACAGTTGGTAAAACTGCATTGTATCCATTGGAGAAACCATTGGAACCATCCAAAATTGCACATAACCTTCAACATTTTTCTGATTTGGATGCCATATGGTGATGATGTACCATTCATTTTGTATGGGATGGTTTGGGCCACCATGATTCATGACTCTATGAAGAGGATTTTTGGAGATCTATTCTTCTTCTTGCTTCTTGAGGTCAACATTATTGTGGCCCAAAATCATCAGAGACTCTACAATGATCATAAGTGGAGAGAGAGAAATCATGGGATGGACAATTTTTTTTATCAAATTCAGCAATGCAGCCCAACTTCTTTGTAGGAGCGTAAGGTGGAGGTGATCTCTCATGAGTTACCATTTTGGAGGATGACTCACTTTTTGTGGATGATAGCTTGGGGATGGAGTATTCACATGGGAATGATAGTTCCCAATATATTTCATATTCCATGGCTCAAGAAGGCCTCTAGACCACACATAGTTGCTTCCATGGATATTCTACGTGTTCATGATGAGGGCCATTTGGATTTTTCACCAAAGGCATACTTATACACTTGGGAGGAGAAACTTGGAAACTTATTGATAAAACAACATCTAGTTCATTGGAGGAGCTTATCCCATGGAGATGCTACAGGAGGAAGAGGAGAGGCTCTTCAGTTCTATCCTTACAGTTGCTTGACGACAAGAAACATTTGGGAGGGGAGGACTATAATACTCCTAAATTAGCATGCAGCTAAATGGAATATTAATTTTTCCCTTGACATATAGTTAGATGAATAAATGGGTAGGGAGGCCCATAAATCTCTTTATTAGGCATAAAATCCCTCTTAATGTGAAAAGGGATCATATTCATAGTTGGATAAAGCACCCTCATGTGTGAACAGAGGCTAATGCATGTAGACAAGGTCAAGTTTGACCAAGGCAACAGAGCTGGAATGGAGGGAGTGAATCATCAATAGAGACAGCCTAGTATGAATCTGGATTAGTTTAGATATTCATATAAAAGCTAGATTGAAGACCCTTAGGTGTGAAAAGGGGGCTGGATCAGGTTTAAGAGGTCAATTTTGACCAAATCAAACAACGTTGTTATGGAGGAGTGGCATTAATGATTGGAAATCACAGTTTTGGAGAGAGATTGATTATGTGGTGGTGGAAACCCTAATGAGTGGGACCCAAGGTGAGAAGGCTCACATTATTTATAAGGAAGAGGATGGTAGCCATATGCGGTTAGCTTATGATTATGATTTTGATATGTCTATTTAGACTTTTTCTCTCTTCAGATGTTTAGCTAAGATTGCTGGTGCTACTTAGCACAGGGTGTTCCCAATCGGGAATCCCACCTCTTCCCATTAAGTAGCTTTTGGGAGAGTACTAATATATCATTTGACATATCCAAAATTTTGGCCAAGCTTCAGTCTTTAGCTACAGTGCAATTTCTGCAGAATATTGTGTTGTGTTGCAGGGTGTTGCAGCGAAGGGTTGTCAAACCCACTTTTTGAGTTGGTTTTTCATAGGAGGAAGGATTCCTTCTCTTGGGAGATCATAAAGGAGGGATTATAAGCACATTTCATACCTTTGGCACTAGGCCAACCTATTTCCATCATTTACAGTGCATTTTCAGTCTAGAATTTCATTATTTTGGAGGACAGCCCCAAGGAAGGATCTAGTGGCTCTTTTAGAGTGTTTTCATGTGGTTGAAGGGTTTAGCCTTTCATTGGAGGATACCTTTAAGGATATCTACATAAAATGTATATTATTTCGGCCTCCTATTTCATGAGCTTCAGTATGCAGTGATTCTTCAGTCCTAGGGCTATAGATCACCATTTGTATTTGGGTGTATTTCTAGAAGCACTTCCCCGGTTCTCTTGGATTTGTGTAAAAGAGACTAGATCTCAGTTTTTTAGAACTATTGATTAATATATCAGCAGATCCGTTTGTCTCTATAATTTTGGAGTATAAATTCTCATTAGACTATTATGTCACTTGCTGCAGTATTTATGTGTTGTAGTAGTCTTGGGGTTGCATTGTTTTTGGGCTATTCTAGGTGTATTTGGTTACTATAATGTATAAACCAATGGATCCATGGGATGTTATAAAATATTATAGCATAAATTTTTGATAAATGCGTTTTTAGTGCATATGTTGTTGATTTTCCCATTTTGGAATATTACAGTGGTATCGGAGCATCATCTTGGCACAACTTGTGAGTTTCAGCCAATATGATATAAGAAGAAGAACAAAAGGAGAAGAGCTCTGAAATGATGGAAGGAGTGAGCTTTGTCTCATCAATTTTAAAATATATGAAGAACCTCTCCAAGGAGGCTAAGCAAATGAAGGAGGAGAGATACTATGAGACCTCTAGAGGGTTTCAAGAAGAGGAAGGCCAATGTACTTCCTATCATGAGAAGAGAGAACCAGTGTTGCATAGAAATCCAAAGCAATACACTTTGCCCTTCTCTTTTGAGGAAGGAGACAAGAGGCATGGAGATGGAGGGCACTGGGAACATGAGATCCTAAGTGGATACTTGGCAGAATATAAGTCTCAACCTAGAGCTTTCAAAAAAACTCTAACTCTTCCATAGTTCATTTAGCTTGAAGAATAAAGGAGACCTTGCAATAATAGGAAAAATAAAGGGCAATAGATTTCTATTGTCTACCTTTAATGGGTCATCCACATGTACAACAAGGGCTTGGAGAATGATTTTGGATGCATTATTCCTACAACATCCAGTGAGAGAAAGAGAAGTTGTTGAGATTGCAGCGCTGCACCTTGAGGGTGAAGCAAACATTTGGTGGTTCAGCTAATTGAGTCATGCAAGAGTGACTACATTTGCAGATTTTAATCAAAGGTTGATCAAGGAATTTGACAAGAAGAAATCAGAGAAGAAGAAGCCTTCACCACCACTTGAGGAGACTTGTACCAACACCGATACAACTATGGAAGAGTTGCCATCATCATCTGTAGTTGGGGAAGCCATCACACTGGAGGAAGGAACCCTTATAGAATTACAAGATGTTCCCAAGATTTACCAAGGTATGCATAAGTTTCCACTTTCTGTTATTTTAGCACATATTATGGATGGTTGTGGAAATATGCCATTGGATGACCAAGGGTCAAAGCATATTTCTGATTTGGAGCAGCAGAATTTCACAGTGTTGTGCAACCTTGATTTGTTCAAGGAGAGGATAAACAATCCTCCTGACTTTTCATTATTGAGATGCACACAACTCCTGGGGTTGGAGTGTATATTCTTAGAGGATGGAATGAGTATTATCTTGAACAATGCAATACAAAACTATGTGTTCAGCACTGAGCATGATCTTGAGAAAACAGGTGCACCATTATGGAGATCAACAACACTATCACTGAGCAGCAATGATGAGTTTGGGGCCCAAACATTATTGAAGCATTCCTATGACCTTTCTACATGCATAGTAGAGGATAGGCAGATGGTTGATGAGAGACATCTTATCTTCCATTGCTATGATGGATCTTTCTTAATGAGCACTTCATTGCTCAATGAGAAGATTTTGCCTTCAGTATATTTGGATCCTTATGGGGTCAACTTGGTCATTAATGAGTGGTCTTCATTTGGATATCTCCAGGAGATTGCATTTCAACATCCCATGAAATGCAAAGACATAAATCTGATTTGGGAGGATGGTATTCTCCATTGGCGGAATGCCACTTTTGGACATGATGATAGACTCTCACCATTGGTTGGATGGGTGATGTTGATGAGCAAGAGGTTGATGGTTTACCTTCATATTTATGACACAGGGCAGCGGGATGCATGGCTGTGTTGGCCACTCTTGGAAGAGTTTGGTCATCATATGACAGGTCCTTCTTCAAAGGGCATTTTGATGGAGGAAACTTGGCATGGCACTTTCATCATATGGCAGTAAGGAGTTTGGGTGCGTTATGATGATATGGCATTCTTCATATCAATCATCATGTTTTCATCTCATGATTCGTATGATGGAGGTGTGAGGAGGCAGCAAGAGCTATTGTTGCTTTGGCTACTTTTGAAAGAGTATGGGTTGTATATTTCCCGTACTTTGCAGCATGTTTCAGGAGAAAGGAATGGAACAATCAAAGTGCAAGGAGGCTACCCTTAAGCATTGAAGGATAAGGGGGTAATTCCACATAGGAACAAGACTCCCACACATAGCAGCATGATTGTGGATGACTTTGATATATGGTATGACAAATAATGGAGTCATGGAGTTGCAAGAGCCTTATCACTAAGGCCAACAATACTGACACTTGGGAGTATGTTTCTATTAATTGAGTGTTCCAAGGGGAGTATACACCCCTTCATTTTGCATACCTTTATGAGGAGATTCTCATGGGAGGACTCATCTATGAACCTCACTTTCAGCCTACTCACTAAGCATGGTAAGAAATGTACTTCTATACTTATTGATCATTTCATAAAGTATTTTCATCTTCCCACCATCTATGTACAGTACATTTCTCCACAAGAGGGAAAGCTCATCTTTGGGTTTCATGGTCATTCTAGGACCAACATTTGTGATGGAGATAACTTTCCTTGGCATGACCTTGGGCAAGTATGGTGTCATTCTTATTATGCTCAGCTGATATATAATGCCATTTAATACCTCATAGTAGATGAGCAAGCTTGCACAACTAGCAATTTGTTGGGAGACAACTTGCCACATGATGTTTGGGAACAACAGTTGGTAAAAATGCGTTGTATCCATTGGAGAAACCATTGGAAATATCCAAGATTGCACATAACCTTCAAAAATTTTCTGATTTGGATGCCATATGGTGATGATGTACCATTCATTTTGTATGGGATGGTTTGGGCCAACATGATTCATGACTCTATGAAGAGGATTTTTGGAGATCCAATCTTCTTCTTGCCTCTTGAGGGCAACATTATTGCAGCGCAAAATCATCAGCTAATCTACACTTATCATAACTGGAGAGAGAGACATCATGGGATGGAAAATTTGGTCTATCAAATTCAGCAATGTAGCCCACCTTTTTTGCAGGAGCCTAAGGTGGAGGAGATCTCTCATGAGTTACCATTTTGGAGGGTGACTCACTTTCTGTGGATGACAGCTTGGGGATGGAGGCTTCACATGGGAATTATAGTTCCCAATATATTTCAGATTCCATGCCTCAAGAAGGCCTCTAGACAATACATAGTTGCTTCCATGGATATTCTACTTTTTCATGATGAGGGCCATTTGGATTTTTCACCAAAGGCATACTTATACACTTGGGAGGAGCAGCTTGGAAGCTTATTGATAAAACAACATCTTGGTCATTGGAGGAGCTTATCCCATGGAGATGCTACAGGAGGAAGAGGAGAGGCTCTTCAGTTCTATCATTATAGTTGCTTGAGGACAAGCAACATTTGGGAGGGGAGGACTTTAATATTCCTAAGTTAACATACAGCTAATTGGAATAATAATTTTTCTCTTGACATATATTTAGATGAATAAATGGGTATGGAGGCCCATAAATCTCTTTAGTAGGCATAAAATCCCTCTTAATGTGAAAAGGGATCATATTCATAGCTGGATAAAGCACTCTCATGTGTGAACAGGGGCTAATGCATGTAGACAAGGTCAAGTTTGACCAAGTCAATAGAGCTATAATGGAGGGAGTGAATCATCAATAGAGACAACCCATTATGAATGTGGATTAGTTTAGATACTCATATAAAAGTTGGATTGAAGACCCTTATGTGTGAAAAGGGGGCTGGAGCAGGTTGAAGAGGTCAACTTTGACCAAATCAAACAATGTTGTTATGGAGGAGTGGCACTAATGATGGCACGACGCAGTTTTGGAGGTAGATTGATTGTGTGATGGTGGAAACCCTAATGAGTGGGACCCAAAGTGAGAAGGCTCACATTTTTTATAAGGAAGAGGATGGTATCCATATCGGGTTAGCTTATGATTATGATTTTGATATGTCTGTTTAGAATTTTTCTCTCATTAGTTGTTTACTTATATTGTTGGTGTTGTTTAGCACAGGGTGTTCCCTGTCGGGAATCCTACCTCTTCCCATTGAGTAGCTCTTGGGATAGTATTGATCTATCATTCCACATATCCAGCATTATGGCCAAGCTTCATTCTTCAGCTACAATGAAGTTTCTGCAGCATATTGTGTTGTGTTGCAGGGTGTTGCAGTGGAGGGTTGTCAAATCCACTTTCTGAGTTGTTTTTTCATAGGAGGAAGGATTCCTTCTCTTGGGAGATTAGCAAGGAGGGATTCTAAGAAAATTCCAGACCTTTGGCACTAGTCCAAAATATTTCCATCATTTACAGTGAATTTTCAATCTGGAATTGTGTTATTTTGGAGGACAACTTCAAGGAAGGATCTAGTGGATCTTTTATAGTGTTTTCATGTGGTTGAAGGGTTTAGCCTTTCATTGGAGGAGACCTTTAAGGATATATACATCAGATCTATATTATTTCAGCATCCTATTTCATGAGCTTCAGTCTGCAGTGATTCTTCAATCCTAGGGTTGTAGACCACCATTTGTATTTGGGTGTGTTTCCGGAAACCCTTCCCAGGTTCTCTTGGATTTGTGTAAAAGAGACTAGATCTCAGTTTTTGAGCACTATTGATTAATATATCAGCAGATCCATTTGTCTCTATAATTTTGGAGTATAAACACTCATTATACTTCATTGTCACTTGCTGTAGTATTTCTGTGTTGCAATAGTCTTGGGGTTGCATTGTTTGTGGGCTATTCTGGCTGTGGGAGGATTGTTTATCTCATCTATCATGATTTTTTTCTGATCTCCTTTTTTATTTGGTTACTATAATGTATAAACCAATGGATCCATGGGTTGTTATTAAATATTATAGCATAATTTTTGAAAAATGTGGTTTTAGTGCATATATTGCTGATTTGCCCATTTGGGAATATTATAGTGGTATTGGAGCATCATCTTGGCATGGCCTGTGAGTTTCAACCAATATGCTATAAGAATAAGAAGAAAAGGAGAAGAGATCTAACATGATGGAAGGAGTGAGCTTTGTCTCATCACTTTTTAGATCTATGAATAACCTCTCCAAGGAGGTTAAGAAGATGAAAGAGGAGAGATACAATGAGACCTCTAGAGGGTTTCAAGAAGAGGAAGGCCCATGTAATTCCTATCATGAGAAGAGAGAACCGATGTTGCATAGAACTCCAAAAAAATACACTCATCCCTTCAATTTTGAGGAAGGATACAAGACGCATGGAGATGGAGGGCACTGGGAACATGAGATCCTAAGTGGATACCTGGCAGAATATAAGTCTCAACCTAGAGCTTTCAAGGAAAATCTAAATCTTCCATAGTTCATTCAACTTGAAGAAGAAAGGAGACCTTGTAGCAATAGGAAAATAAAGGGAAATAGATTTCTATTCTCTACCTTTGATGGGTCATCCACATGTACAACAAGGGCTTGGGGAATGAAGTTGGATGCATTCTTCCTACTACATCCAGTGAGAGAAAGAGAAGTTGTTGAGATTGCAGCGTTTCACCTTGAGGGTGAAGAAAACATTTGGTGGTTCAGCCATTTGAGTCATGCAAGAGTGATTGCATTTGCAGATTTTACTCAAAGGTTGATCAAGAAATTTGACAAGAATAAATTAGAGGAGAAGAAGCCTTCACCACCACTTGAGGAGACTTGTACCAGCGCTGATACAAATATGGAAGAGAAGCCATCATCATCACCAGTTGGGGAAGCCATCAAACTAGAGGAAGGAACACTTGTATCAATACAAGATGTTCCCAAGCTTTACCAAGATATGCATAAGTTTCCACTTTATTTTATTTTAACACATCTTATGGAGGGTTGTGGAAATATGCCATTGCATGACCAAGGGTCAAATCATATTGCTGATTTGGAGTAGTAGACTTTCACTGCATTGTGCAGCCTTGAGTTGTTCAAGGAGAGGATAAAAAATCTTCCTGACTATTCATTATTGTGATGCACACAACTCCTGGGGTTGGATTGTAGATTCTTGGAGGATGGGATGAGTATTGTCTTGAACAATGCAATACAGAACTATGTGTTTATCACTCAGCATGATCTTGAGACAACATGTGCACCATTATGGAGATCAACAAGACTGTCATTAAGAAGAAGTGATGAGTTGCGGGCCCAACCATTATTGGAGCATTCCAATGAACTTTCTACATGCATAGTAGGGGATAGGCAGATGGCTGATGAGAGACATCTTATCTTCCATTGTTATGATGGATATTTCTTGATGACCACTTCATTTATCAATGAGAAGATTTTTCCTTCAGTATATTTGGATCCTTATGGGGTCAGCTTGGTCATTTACGAGTGGTCTTCATTTGGAGATATTCAGGAGATTTCATTTCAACATCCCCTGAAATGAAAGATAGAAATCTGATTTGGGAGGATGGTATTCTCCATTGGAGGAATGACACTTTTGGACATGATGATAGACACTCACCATTGGTTGGATGGGTGATGTTGATGAGTAAGATGTTGATGGGTCACCTTCATATTTATGACACAGGGCAGCAAGATGCATGGCTGCATTGGGTACTCTTGGAAGAGTTTGGCCATCATATGACAGGTCCTTCTTCAAAGGGTATGTTGATGGAGGAGACTTGGCAAAGCACTTTCATCATATGGTAGCAAGGAGTTTGGGTGCATTATGATGATATGGCATTCTTAATATCAATCATCATGTTTTCATCTCATGATTTGTATGATGGAGGTGTGAGGAGGCAGCGAGAGATATTGTTGATTTGGCTTCTCTCGGAAGAGTATGGGCTGTATTTTTCCCATACTTTGTAGCATGTTTCAGGAGAAAGGAATGACACAATCAAAGTGAAAGGAGACTACCCTTCAGCATTGAAGGATCAAGAGGTACTTCCACATAGGAAGAAGACTCCCACACATAGCAGCATGATGGTGGATGACTTTGACATATGGTATGTCAAAGAATGGAGTCATGGAGTTGCAAGAGCCTTATCACTAAGGCCAACAGAACTGACACTTGGGAGTATGCTTCTATTGATGGAGTGTTCCAAGGGGAGTATACACCCCTTCATTTTGTAGACCTTTATGATGAGATTCTCATGGGAGGACTCATCTATGAACCTCACTTTCATCCTACTCACTATGCATGGTAAGAAATGTATTTCTATACTTATTGATCATTTCATAAAGTATTTGCATCTTCTCACAATCTATGTACAATACATCCACAAGAGGGAAAGCTTATCTTTGTGTTCCATGGTCATTCTAGGACCAACATTTGTGATGGAGATAAATTTCCTTGGTATGACCTTAGGCAAGTATGGTGTTATTCTTATTATGCTCAATTGATATATAATGCTATTTACTACCTCATAGTAGATGAGAAAACTTGCACAACTAGCAACTTGTTGGGAGACAACTTGTTTGTGATGCAATGTGCCAGCAAAGTGCACATCACAAGCTCAGGAGTTAAACTAATAAGCATCTGCAACTGAAAGTGTTTGTGTTGTGATGTGACATGTGCCACGTCAGAAACATATATCACAAGTTTTAAGTTTTCCCGTATATGCGCCAGTTAAATGTAAAAATAACCGATGAGAAATTTGCGATGGATCGTCGGATGCGATGTGGTTTTCAGAGCTGGAACCAATAATACTTTAGGTTCACTGTTATGTTTTTTTGTACGTTGTTTCGTGTAGAAACAATAGAATAGAGCGGGAGAACATTTTATTTGTTAACAATCCAATCAACGTTAAAATGCATTAAATTTTCAAGCTTCGACCATTTTTTATTAATGCAATGTATTTCTCATATGTTCAGTGAGAGAGATTAATAATAGATAAGAGTTGAATAAATTTCAAAAAAAGGTTCCTCTCCTGTGTTGTTCTCGATGTCTGTCTATGTCTATGTATAGTTTTTATTTCTGCATTTGTGTATTCTCTGTGTTGAAAGGGGAACACATTACTCTAATGTGATTATTCATAATTTCCAAAAAAATTCTCAACATAAAGAAAAATGAAAAAGAACTCAAATTATGGCAATTTTGTGAATCTCATAAAATTTTTTAATGTGCATATGTTATCTACAAGCAACAAAGGAATAGTTATATATATGAAGGGTTGATATTTATTTCAAAATAGTTTTTCCCTTTCTATTTTTTTTTTTTTTTTAAATTAAATTGATCAACTAAATAAAAAGGTTAATAACCTTTTATGGTTTTGTAAAATAAAGGAATCATAATATTGGTCATGGTATTGCAACAAAAATGTATTTACAAATTAATATATTTTCCATAGTAAAATATTCTCCATTAAATGTAAGTGTTTAACTCCATATGTTAATTTTTTTTGTAATTAGTAATAATAATAATAATAATAATAATATATTTTTTTTTTTAATTAATAATAATAATAATAATAATAATTTAAGATGAATTATAATAATCTCTCACTAGTTTATAGTGGTAGTTGGGTTTGACTTCCTTCGTCGGTTCCATATCACTTGCTCTCTTACTTGCTGTCTCCTTTCCATCTCGATTCCCCTCATTTGAGAGTATTTTCTTCTCTTCTCAAGATCTTTCCTCGCTTAACATCTCATTACTACCATTCATCTTTTTTCACCCCCCTCGAGTTCAACTACGCCTATGGGGCTTGTGTTTCAACATTTTGGAAAGTACTCCCACTCGAATCCACCCTCGTTTTGTTTATGACACTCACTTCTCATTTCATGGGAATGGGAATGTTTCTCTGCATTGTGAAACTTCCATGCCTCACCAATCTCATGTCCACATAGGTGTTGTCTACTATGAAGAGAAATCTAGTAGAGGAAATATACGAAAATGACTCTGAGTTAAAGATTTAGTAGCTTATTTTTGGGAATTCAGCCCACCTAGTATTTAGGAAGAAATCCCTTGTGTTTAAAGGCAAAAAATTGATTAACATAAAATTCTCTCTTAGACATGGAGTTAATAGAAGATTTGGCTGATTGGGTTCCTAATACATGGCACCCACATGGGCATTGCAACCAATGTATGCACGCGGTGGACTTGTACTGGCACATGAAGTTCTTACAAAGAAAAGTTTTAATTGATTGGCATGCACAAAGAGAGGACTTTCTTCTTTCCATGGAACATTGGCACAATAATTATAGATCTACCATTTGCCTATACTGAAGCATCCCAACGTCCCTTGTACTATTGGTTTCTCACTTAAAGGAAACAAGGAGTCAATCCAAATTGCGATTATAGATTTGTTTCCCTCTTCCTAGTCTTCTCATACTCATTATGTATTCGGATGATTGGTTATACATTTCTTATCTTTTTCATACTTATTAGGTCTTCCGTTGATTAGTCTTACTTTTATTTAGCTTACTCTCATGGCCTCAAAGGCCTAACGGTGAGTTTATGTATTTTTTAGCTTTTCTCAAGTACTCCCAATGGCCAACTAAACTAAACCCTTCGGTCATTTATATATTCTCTCGTTGAGAAGGTAACACAATCATTTATTCCCAAAAAAATATTATATGTTTTCATATATATATCTTTAAAAAGGGTGTTTTGATATCTATCAATATTTTTCATTCATTTGATTTATATGACTATATTAGTGTTATTTTAATTTTTTAATCATGTAAAATTTTAAGCTTTCATTAACATATGAAGTATAGACATTTGGATAAATGTTATTGATTTTTAAACTATCAATTATAGATTGATTGTTTTTACTTTTATTTTTTGTTTGCTAGGTTATGTGGTGGGTGCTGAAATGACTTGCACTCCTAAACCTATGGCTTGAGTATCCACATCCCAGGTGCATCTAATTTGTCGGAATCAATCGCACCTAGCTTAGGCCACACCGATCCTTATCATGGCTATTTTCTTTCCCATTCGAGCCAGTAACCTTTACAACACATAATAACTTAATAAAATACCCCGTCTCTATCTACTTTAAACCTAGGCATAAATGGATTATTTTATTCAATATATTTAAATTTTAAAAAATTGTATATAGTTTATAAATTTCATAACTTATTAACTGTACTTGTGAAAATTAAATACAATTTAATTCTTGAATTTCTAAAAATTATAAAAGTGAGGATATCTTATAATTTTTAAATCTAAATTAAATTAATGAACGGAAAATAATAATGAGATTTCTAAAGAAAAACAAAATGAAAAGGATACTAATTATTTCGTTTAACTATTCAAACTAAATTTTATTCATAACTTTTAATAAATTCTCTTCATAAATTTTAATAATTTGTATTAATTTAAAATAAATTAGAATTTATATAATTAAATGTTTATAAATTAATTAAAATTATTAATTTTAATACAAATTTTATTAAAATAATTAAAACAATACTATTTGTAATCTATTTCTTTATTTAAAAAAATATATAATTATTATGTTTACATATATTAAATTATTTTAAATTTGTGAGAATTCACTTTTAAGTTTGGATATTATTATTGAGTTTAGAAGCTAATTCTATAAAAAAAAATTGTCTATTTGTACCTTTTTAAAATAAAAATTATATGTTAAATGGAAAAATAATGTTGTCTATATAGAGAGAGTAAAGTAATTAGAAGTTCAAAAAATGTGTGAATCAGATGTTTAAATTTTATACTTTTCAAAAATATTTTAGTAAGAGATTTAAATAAACTATTTAAATATCTATGGTAACTATGTCGATATCAATTTCATATATATATATATATATATATATATATATATATATAAAGTCTTTTTGATTTTATTTGATCCCATATATACTCTATTTAGTATTCAAAAAGATAATTTAAAAAATAAAAAATAGCACATTATATTTTGCACTCTAAAAAATGTATACTAAAAGAAATTTGATTCTTTTTCACTCATTCTAGATTGGTACTTAAAATAGATTTATGATGATTAAATAGAAAAATATAAATAAATACTTTATAAAGTCTTTTTCTAGTATTTATAGCCTTTAATCTTTTTATATGGTCTTTTAAGTATTTTTTAAATTTAAATATTTTAAAGTTAAAAAGTATAATATGATATTAATTTTCATTTAAAAAAAAGAATGTTGGCATAATAATTTAGATTATTTTACGATGAGTTTTGTAATTTACTTTTTTTTGTTCGAGCACATTGAGAAAATGTACAATCAAGGATGGTCACAATGATCAAGGTTTTAAGTTTAATATTTAAAAGAAGGTTCTTTCATAATAGGGTTAAAGTCCAAATCTAATAATTGTTAATTACAATTTTTTTTTGGTGGAAGAATTTTTTTTAAAAATAATTAATAGAAAAAACCAAAAAGCCAATAAAATAACATCCTTGGTTGTTATTTTTATTGGAATAACTAAATCATATTAAGGATTCTCTTCATTGAATTTGTTTTTCGATGGAGAATCCTTAAAATATAATTTAGTTATTCCAACAAAAATGACAACCACAAATATTATTTTACTGACATGTTTTGTGGCATGTTAACTTTTCTTTACTCTTTTATCAATTAGAGCTCAATTGATATGGTTAGTTGCATTGAAAAGCTATGTTCTTCCTATTGGCAATTTTTTCACTCAAACAAGAGAAGAGTATGTAGAGATCAAAGGAAATCTTAAGATGCCAAATGTACTTCAACCATCCAAAACTTGAATTTTAAAAACCTTTTGATTATATCAAAACATTACTCCACATGTCATGCCAATTGTAGTTCAATTATCCAATAAAAACATTAAACATTTAACATTATATCGCATGCCAAATGTAGATTGAAACCATCCAAAACTTGAGTTTTAAAAAAATTTTGATTATATCACAACATTACTTCACATGCCATGCCAATTGTAGTTTAACTATCCAATAAAAACATTTAACATTATATCACATGCCAAATGTAGATTGCAACCGATCCAAAACTTAGGTTTTAAAACTTTTTTGGATTATATATCACAAACATTATTTCACATGCCATGCCAATTATAGTTCAACTATCCAATAAAAACATTTAACATTATATCACATGCCAAATGTAGATTGGAAACCATCCAACAAAACCTAAGTTTTAAAAAGTTTTTTTATTATAACACAACATTACCACATGCCAAACGTACTTCAACCATCCAAAACTTGGAGTTTTAAAAAACTTTGATTATATCACAACATTACTTCACATGCCATGCCAATTGTAGTTCAACTATCCAATAAAAACATTAAACATTTAACGTTATATCACATGCCAAATGTAGATTGGAACCATCCAAATCTTAGATTTAAATTTTTTTTGATTATATCACAACATTTTCTGATTTTCACATGCCATGCCAATTGTAGTTCAACTATCCAATAAAAACATTAAACATTTAACGTTATATCACATGCCAAATGTAGATTGAAACCATCCAAAACTTGATTTTTAAAAACTTTTTGATTATATCACAACACTTATTTCTAAGTGCGATAGTTGAAACATAGCTTTGCAATGCTTAGAATACAAGTTACGACAAGAGTGTTGACTGCAACCAAAAAAGTGTGCTAAGCTATCACAGAGTGCCTAACGTATATTCTTATGATATATATGGTCAACTAATGCAAACGAGTGCACTAGATCTTCCTTAGTCGCTAGTGCGCTAAGATGCAATAAATGTAGGAGTACAAACAGTAAACCACTAGATTCATTTTTATGGAATTCTCTTTAACAAAGACTTTTTGGAGTTTTCAGTGGATTTATGGCTTGTATCTAGCAGAAAAAATTGTGATGAAACATTGATTTGTGTTTTTTAAACTGGTTTTTCTACTACACATATGGATTCAACCACCACAGAGAAACTTTAGGGTACTTCAATTAAGTAAAGTTCACTCATCCAAACTTATGTGATTTCAATGAAATTCCCGCCATAATCTAGACTGAAATTAGATCATAAAATAAGCAGCAGAAAAACTTTTCAAAAAGTTATGCGCTTAGAAACAACTTTCTTTCTTATTGGTGCTTGCATCACCCTATTTTTTATCATCATTTTGCTGTTATATTGATGAGGATGCGATAAATCTAACTAACATAACACATTAATAAATGTGGTTGATATACAGCAGGCATTACCGTAAATCACTGCGTCACAACCACATTAGTAAATGTGGTTGAAAAATATCAATAGCCCTTAATGGTATAGTGATGTGATGTTGGTAAATGTATAATAATAATAATTTATTATTAAAAATGGAAGTAATAATTAATAGAAATAATTAAAAGTATCATTTTAAATGTAATTAATAAAGCGATAATAATAAATCATCATTATCAAATTAATAATAATAATAATAATAATACATAATGATAGATTGATAGTTAATATTAGAAAATGAATGGACAAGTTTGGAAAGGAATCCCTTAGAAATCAACGTAATAATAATAATAATAATAATAGTTAACTAATAATATTATATGTTACTAATATTATAAACAAGAGGATTAATAAACTTTGAGGGATTGATATTACAAAGCGGGGTTGATTGATTAACTCGATAGGTTATTAATATTAGCATCGTCTAGGGATTATAAATGAGCGATCAATAAACTTAAAGGATTACTATGAAGGAATTATTATAAACTCAAAGCATTAAGGAATCCAAAACAAATTATTAATATTATAACCCCAAGGGATTAATAAACCTAACTGATGCTATTATAAATTCAAAGGTAGTAAGTAAACAGTAACCTTAAACTTATGGATGAGAGAAACAGTAAGTAAATATTTATACACCCAGCACATTATAAACCTAATAAAGTAGTATTATAAAGTCAATAAGTTAATAAAGCCCAAATAATTCACAACTTTGAGTGGGTCTAATGAGTTCTGGAAAGCATGTGTTTCCTGCTACAAAGGTCACGAGTTCATAATTAGAGGTGGCGTTATATGTCTTCGGAGCTTAGCGTAAATAGCTACCGCAATTTCAACATTTAACCTCTCATGAAAAAACACATGTCTTAACATTAAACTCTTCAATAATAAAATATATTATAATCTAATTAAAAAACTAAAATAATTTGATATAGATACTTACATTATCTACATTTATAAAATTTTATTTTAATATATTTAAGAAAAAAATTAGAACAATCATTTTTAAATGGATCCTTGAGGACCATATTCATAGAGAAAATACAATCAAACTCAATCTTTCTACCTCATCGAAAAAGTTAAAACCACATTCACCAAGGGCACACGTCGGATTTGCTTCAATGCATTTTTATCCCATATATATTTCTTTCTTTACAGTTGTATTATATTTATATAGCTGAAAAACTACAATCCATTCCATTTATACGCATTTAAATCGAAGACAACTATCAGAAACTAAACTTCTGCAATCTCTACTTACCACGTTTAATACAATGACATTATGCCAACAAAGATGACCGAAATGACTGAAAGGTCTAAAAAGTTTGCAGATGTAAACAACACCGCTTTGAACATTCAGCGATTTTGAAACCCACAGAGCCGGACGTGGACGAAAACCGTGAGCTGTGGGGAGGCGTACAAGGTGGCGGTTAATCGAAACGGTATTGATTGGAGTCGCTGTCTGCTAAAGAAACAGAGAGAGAGTATAAAGGCATATCATCATGACAAAGATGATCGAAACTGACTGAAGGTCTAAAAAGTTTGCAGATGTTAACGGCACCTGCTTTGAACATTCGGCAATTCAAAACCCCAGAGCCGGACGTGGACCCCGAAACTGTAAAGAGCTGAGGGGGGACGTGGTGGCGGTTAATCGAGGCAATTATTTATTGGAGGCGCTGCCTGAAAAGAAACCAGAGGAAGTCAAAAGGCGTATCAGACATGGACTTTGGAATGGGTTCGTGCCCTGGTTCCAACGGCTCATTTCAGGCGCCCGCGAAATTCTCTTAGAAGACAACTGATGGTACAACTAGTATCCGGCGGTATACGAATTCGAAAACTGTACTTGTCAAAGACATTCCTCGCACACGTTAAAATGCCTCGGATTATCCCAAACCTACGGGTCTCTCCAATGTTTTGAAAGGCGTATGATGTGTATGACAAAGCCGGTGCAGGATATATAAAGGGGATGAGTTACATGGCTGCAGGTTGCTGCTTCATTACTTGAACAAGAAGGTCGGCATTTTGGACGATGGTTGCAGTGGAATAAGCCGGAAATGCAGGTATATTTGAACGTGCGCCTCTTTTGCTGTGCCTCTTTTCAATTCGGAATGTTGGTGAAGAAGCAGCTTCAGGCTGGTCATTGACTGGCGAGAATCGTGCCGTCGATGTATGCACGAACCTGGTTCTCACTATTTTCTCCGCCGACTTGCCAATTCCATTAGTCGCTCGGATCTGGGATGTTTTCCTATATGAGATCAATATCGTTTTCAAGTGGGTCTGTCTTTGCTCAGTCCTCTGAGACGGTTTTGCTGGGATTGAGTAAGGAATGGCTCATCGAGTTTCTGGTAACCATGAAAGGAGAGATTTTCACACCCCCGACGGCTGCAACATCCGCTTTATCATTTGATGTCCAGAACCAGTTGCAAACTTGAGATAGAGTATCACCAAACGTCCGTAACCCTACAAAATTCCTCATTTCAAAGAAGGAACAATCTAAATGAAAAATTCAGCATAGACGACGTCTGAAATGGTTTGAACAGTTCAGCCAGATTTTTACACGAAGACGTGTTTAAAATTTTCATGTATAATAAAAAATTTCTCTTTCTATTTAATATTAACAATAACATTAGTATGTTTATCTGCAACGCGTCTCCTTTTTCTAATAGTTGTTTCTTGTTGTTTTACTTTAATGCGGATTTTCACGGCTATTCATGGTCGTGGTTGGGCTTTTACTTCCTTCTGGCTAGTTGCGTTGCAATTGTCTCCTGTGGTTTCCTTTTCTCTCAGCTTCCTTCTTTGAGCAGTGTTCCTTCTCCCAGGTTTTTTTTTCCGCCATTTTATTACCGAATCTATCTAGTTTTGGTTCATTCACCCCTATGTTACTGGTCATGGTCCTGGGTAACCTTTTTGAAAGTTCCTCCAAGTCCACCCTCTGCCCAAACTTTTATAAATTCTAATAAAGTTATCAAGAAATTAAAAATTAATGAAAAATCGACCAACAAAATATAAAGGTCAAAACATTATTAGAAAGAGATAGAAAAATATAAAAAATAAGAAATAAAATGATTGAAGATCTCGTCAAAAACTCCAATGTCATGTGGTGCTGTACGTGATTGGTATAAACGGTACAAATAAGTGTGTAGTGCATTCTCTCTATCTTGAGTTATTGTAATTAACGTGCATTCGCAATGCTGAATTGTAACTAACATGCCAATCCAGGGATGGGTCACCCCCTGATTCGCAAGGACAACTATAATCAGGCCACTTGCAATGCTTCTTCTAGATTTTAAAGAAACACCTACTTGAAGAAAAAATAAATAAATAAAACAAGATAAAATGTTTTAACATTTAGAAAACAACTAGCCACTCTTGGTGAATTTGATTCTAGCCCAATTGAAAAGCGAAAGGCTCAAAATCATCGAGGAGATAAATCAGGACAATTGTGCAAATTTTTTTCAGGATGCAACAAAAACTTTTACATACAGCAAGAAAAATATTTGCAAATGAGAAGAAACCACTATGTAGACACGAAAGAAAAGACAAGAAATCAAATTTAATAAGGAAATACAACCACCACTCCAAACTACGCTTCTCTAAACACATACAACCGCAATAAATCCCCTTTGACTTACAAATTTATCTGACCCTAATTAACTTACCAACAAATTCAACAACCAACATGCTACATTTTGTTGGGAGTCACTGTAAATCAATTAGTAATTATTGCATGAATGTACATTTGTTTTTCATTTGTATTTAAAAGGTTGAAATTCTCTCAGGCGTATAGAATATATCCAAGACTTTAAAAAATGAAATTTTCCCTCCACAAGGTATCATCACACCGGATAGGTGACAACATACACAAGTCTAAATCTTCTACCTCTAAGTCTCAGCATGGCACTTCAACCTTAACTCAATAACATACATACAACAATGTAATGAGTTTGTCCTTACAGCTAAAGAGATGTACATCCATCCATCCAAAAATAAACATCTCAATTAATCCAACCATAAATTGTGCTAAATAGTTCATCATGTTATTTCAAATATTACAATATGGTCTTATATTAGCTCACATATTCTTAGAATAGTTGAAAACCAAACTACCTTATGAGTTGACCAAAAAGTTACATACTCTAAAAGACAACAAACTAAAATAAGAACTTTAACTCTAATCCCGGACACTTCCTTCTTAGCAACATGATATCTAATGAAGATGATACGTATGAAAAAAAGGCTTCATATATTGTCTATCACATGTCCAAGCCAGAGGTGAACAAACACATGCATATAACACATCGAAAGGGTTCATAGGAGTAAACTTGTATTATATGGTTTCAAACCCTTCTGTCTCCTTCAAGGGGTTTCTTGAGGTCTTCAAAAGACTTCCTTTGCTAAGCAAATAGTTGTTTCTTTCATGTGCAAATATGCTTTCCAAATCATATTATAATAGATTCATAAGAGGTGATATTATTATTATTAACTACACCTTATTTAGGCTATATTTTTATTATAGGGGTTGGTACCTTTTCAATTGGATGTGGATGGTGATGTGAAGACTACTCAACCTCAAAAAAGATTATACACTAACTAACAAGCTTGGAATTAACTTGTTTACAAAAACACCCTCTAAACTTAACCCATTAGTTCTTTGTTTGTTCATGCTAATTATTGCTAAACACCTATGAGGAGTTGAGACTATTTACTTTTATTTATTTTGTAGCCTGGTGAAAGAAGAAAATCAAATTTAATATCACATATTTTCCATTTAACTGATAATAACAAATAAAGTAAAATTTTATAGCCAATAGACTAATATCCTCTTGATACACCTTTATTGGTATGCATAGCTCTCACCTATCCTTTATGTAGCTCAACAAGCTATTGTCACTAGCTCCAAGGCAAAATGATAAATGGACTGATTTGTGAAGTTGTTAAATTATCACTAAATGTTCAGGTATGGATGCACAGGGAGGAGGATCTGATGTATTGAACGGGGCAAGGGGACATAAGGGTAACATAGATGGGCAAGAGTGAGAGGTTGCGACATGGTTTACTGAGATCTATAATCCTAACATTAGAGAATGAGAAGTAGCCTTGGGGCCTTATGGCATGAGAGCTCGGGACCTATAGGTAAAGAAATGAGAGAAATTAGTGAAGCCAATAGTTGTGAGGGGATTAAGCCCATTATCACAACTAACACACATTTAACATAACCACTAAAATATACTTTAACCCAAATCCGCAATCACTTAACCCCTACACCCATAACTCATAAAAAATTAACCCATGATCCCTTAAACCTAAAGCCACTAACCTTTTAACTTCCCTAACCTAAACCCTAGTATCCTCTTAAACCTAAAGCCACTAACCCTTTAACCCTAACCCCATAAACCCTAATCCCATATCCTCTTAAACCTTGATCCTTGGCTCACTGCCCCTAACCCCTAAACTCATTAACCCCAACCCCTTAACTCTGCGACACCTAAATACCATAACCTTTAGGCACTTAACCCCTAAATCCCCTGACATTAGCCCTTGATAATTAATCTTTAACCCCTAAATCCATATACTAAACCGTGTCTCTAACCCTCAAACCCCTATACATAAACCCTAACCTCTAAATCCCATAAACCCTAACCCTTTACCTTTACCCTTCAACCCTTGCTCCTAAACCCCTTAAACCCTTAACTCCCTCGAACCCCTTATCCTTTCTCCCAAACACGGGTATTCCAACACCCCTATCACTTCTTGGGCATATTATCTTTTCTTGCTAACGCTCCCAAATACAACCTATAAGAACTAGTAGGTCCAGGGAAAAAGAGCTACAAGTTCCCAAATCTTATCACATTTTTAACAACCTGGCTCACACTTCACCCAAATGTCCTCCACATATTTGCCTTGGTATGTTGGGTTTGAAAAATACATGGGGATGCCACCGTAGTACTAGTCATAAGACTCAACATTCCTAAGAACTGGGAGGCCTTTAAAAATCAAATAACATCTTAAATTATGCCTAAAATTACTAAAATTTCCTATCCCCAAATATGAAATTAGAAATGCTACAAAATTATAGGGCGATAATGAAACCAACTTCGTCTTTTATAATCTCTTGAATCTTGGAGGACAATAAAATTTTGAAATAAATTGTTGAAATTACTGCTCTTGCATCAATAGCTACCAATGTATCCTTGTAGGCCCACCCCCTTTAACAATAGTAATACCAATGTCCTTTAACTAGGAAAGAGACTCTTACATAATTCTCTCTTAAGATCCCCTTAACCCATTGCAATGATTGTCTTTGATGCCTACCTAGTTGCAAGCACATTTTGAAACGATTTAGCATATTCATGGTTGAGAATTTTAAGTAAGTATGTGATTTTGTTGACATCTTGCTTAGTATCCCATATGTGAATATCTTAAGTATTTTTTGTACCGGTTTAAGGATTGGTACCATAGTTATCCATTAACATGGATGGAATGCTAACTACATGTTGTATATTGTAATGTAAGCTGAATAATCTCTTTTTTGGAAAAGGCCCACCTCATGATGTCATTTTACATCGATTCTTGCACTGCGTCGGTGTGATGGGATATTAAGGTGCATGTTCTCATAAGGGTAAACCTTTTATCTCATCTCTTTAAATGCATATACACATGTTGGCTTGATCTTATACCCATTGTGGGGAAGGTACATGTGATGGAACCCCAAACCTTGGTTATTTAGGACATTACGATTTCAAGGTAAATTTATAAAGGTTACACTTGCAGTCAGTATATAAAAATATATCGTATCCATAAATTTCACAGAAACTCCCCAACACAACAAGTAGAATACTTTTTATGACCAAAGAGAGATTAATTGTTGCTAGTTCTTTTCATAACTAGGCCTGACTATAGTAATCCAAAATGCCTCATTTTTAGGCTATAAATATAGTATCCATATTAAAATAGACAAGCATAGGTTAATAACAAATACCTAACACAATCTCAATGAAATACTATGAGTGAAGAGAGCCATAATTATATATCTGGTTTAGTCGAAAATGGATTGATATCTTCCTGTGTGGACTTGACTTGTTTTCCACTTCTTGATCGGTCATGGTTGTCTTGGATGCCCTTATTGTGATCTAAAACTACCAAATCCTTTCTGCATAAATTTATCCCGATGACCACCATTTCTTTGTTGGTTCTTTCGGGCCCTTCTTGTTTTGATTTCTCTCTTCCAGTTACATAAACACATACAAAAAAGAATTGATAGACCTCTTTCTTTAATGCAATGGATACAACATAAATAATTATCCATGGACAAAAATTCTTGAGGTCCCCTCTGATGACTACAATGTGTGCATCTTCCATGTCATTTCCTCACGGTCTACTTCTGCAGCACATATTGCTTTTACCTTGGCACTGTTTGTCTGGATGCATGCTGTGACACTATAACACTTACATGCATAATGAATATCATACCATGTTATATCTCCCAGAGACACACAGAACTCGCTAACACTCCACTGTCACACACTCTTATTCGTTATTTATGCATTTGACCTACATACATTATGTTTTCCTGCTTGCTCCCCTAACACTCCTTAGCACGTGTTCAAACCTTGGCATAGAACACTCTTTGCCTTTATGTTTCCCTAGCACTCTAACAATGCTTAGAAATTATAATCACCCATTTCACTCATTACTTAGCACACACAGGCCATTTGATACTTCATTTCCTGACACCGTTGGAAACTAGTGTGTCCCTTGTGTTCCCCTGCACACTCCCTAGCATGTGTTCATGCCCTGCTTCTCGCATCTTCGAATGCCTATCATGCCTTGGAGACTTCCTAGCATGTGTTAGTAATTCTAGGAATTTCTGCCCTTTTGGTATTCCTTAGCTTTCATGTCGTCATAGATAGCCTTTCTTTTTGCGACTTGGGAACCGAACCAAGTCATTGGAAAATCAATGTTGTATACCCAAAGTTTCTTGTTTGGAAACTACTTGCTTGCTTTGCCTTTGTATAAGCTTTCTAAAGTCTTATTTTGGCCTTCTCCTAACAGTTATCCTTGAGACACTTGGAATTCGTTGACACTACTTGGCACGCACTCTTATTCGTTCATTTCCACATTTTGACCTAGTTCTCCCTTATATGATGTCCTGGCCTCCCTAATACTCTCAATATCCGCTGACACTTTAAACGCCTGTTAGCATGCCTTTTTCATCCCTTGGCATGCCTGGTATAGTTATCACCCTCATAATGCCTTACTTTTTTGGACTGAGACCCAACCTTGATCACATACCTTATTCTATAATAACTTTACCAAGTTATAAGGTCTTTCTAACTAGATGGCACCTTGTTCACTGAAAATGACTATAAACCTAGCCCATTTAACCCCCTAAGCCTAAACCCCTAACCCCTTAACCCTAATTCCCGACCCCTAACCCATTTAACCCACTAAAACCCTAAAACCTTGTTCCCATTTAACCCCTAAAATCTTGTTGCTAAATCCACTAAACCCTAAACCTTTAAACCCATAACACATTTAACCCTAAACCTCTAACCCCTTAACCTAACCTAACCCATAAAATACTTAACTACTAAATCACCCCAACCCCCTAAACCTCTAAAACCCTAAGCCATTTAACCCTCAAACCCTAAACGTCTAACCCATTAAACCTAGTCCCACCTAACCCATTTAACCCCCTAAAACACAAACCTAAACCTCTAAACCCTAAACCACTAAACCAATAACACTTAAAACCTAACCGCAAGCCCATAAACCCCTAAGCACATTAACGCCCATACACCAACCATTCAACCTCTACCCCTAACCCTTAAAATCCTTAACCGTTAAATCCCCTAAGCCCTAAGCCACTTGGAGAGGGTGTGCTCCAAGGAGGATCGTGCAGGAAAGCTATGTGGTAGATGATCCCTTCATAATAAATCTGCCTACTTGTTTGACATATCGAAGTGAGAAGTTTACTCGTTGCCTCTCAATCAACTCGTTAAGTTATGTATGCTTCTAATTGTAATTAGATCTTCCAACCCGCCTAAGATTTACTTGCCATTTAATAAATCCACTATAGGCAAACACCTTATTATGGAAGCATCTCTGGTTTAAATCTCCCCTCTAAGCCCCTTCAGCCCACCAACAATATGTGGATGACACTCTTCTTGGGCTCTCCTTGGTGAAAAGCCCTTTTCCTTCAGAATGTTCTTGTTGATTTTTCCCAAGCCTTTGGCACCTCCATAAATAAGGCAAATCAAACTCTTCTTCCTCAATACCTCCTATAGTCCATTCAACTCACTGACTGCCATTGCTCAAACTCGAGCTCGGCTCCCAACCTTCCCTCCCAAGTACCTGAGATTACAGTGATAAGCCACACGGCCAAAGCCAGCGGAATCTCTGGTCACCAAATTAAAAACAAAAAAATATTTCCAATTGGACTTTCGGTTCATAAATCTCCTAAATGAGATTAGTCTTGGTACACTCGGTCTTTTAAACCATTCCTCCAATACCAATACTCAATCATTACGCATCCCAAATCTTTCAATAATAAAATCAAAAAACCATTCAAAGAAACTTCTTATGGAAATACAAAAGAACAAAGGAAAATGGGCCCTAGTAGCATGGGGAAAAATCTTGAGACATAAAAAGGATGGGGGGCTTGGTGAAGACCCGGACTTGTTTAGGAGAAAATTTGTAGAACGAAAACTTGGTGGAGATGGATCAACAGCCCAACACCTCTTAGGCAACACTTTAGAGGAAAAATATATACACATCTCAGCAGAAGTCTCTAATTAGGTTCTCTAGCAACCTCAAGGTTCTGATGCGGAACCAAGCTTGGAGACACAAAGGAATGGTCAAAACCATTTGCTTTTGGGAAATTCGAAATGGTGGGACAACATGTTTTTGGGATGCTTCCATCAGGAGAACGCCCTCATCTCAATCAAGACCAAATCCAACAAATCTGAACTCATGGACAAGGTAAAAGGCTTGTCAGATTTATGGAAAAACAAAAGCATTGAATCGAGGGAATGGCTCGCAGGCCCCGAATGGGTCTAGCTAAAATCACCTAGGATTGGGACTAACCTAGGCGATGGAGAGTTGGAAAAGGAAAATTCAAAGGGACGATGGTCAGGACAAGCTAAGATGGGGCTCTAATATGGCTGTTACTTCAACATAAAAGAAGCACATGGCTTCTTATCTAACTCCTCACATCCCCACAAACAAATGGGGTATCTCTTGGAAGCGTAATCATTGGCCTAAAATCTTGCTCTTTCCTTTGGTCTATCATGCACAAAATCCCCATGTTGCGTGTCTCCAAAGCTCTTGGTGTCTAAATCCCTATTTGGGTGTGAAATGTTTGGTATTATCCAGCTCTTTCCTGAATTATAGCCATGTGCTGGCAAAGCCACATGAGTCAACACTCTATGAATATTGTTTTGCCCTTGATCTCGAAAAATCCCTCCAACCCCTACTTGCCCTGGTTCCTTTAGGAGAAACATTCGAAGTTGAGTTTGATGAAAACTTCTAGAGTTTGAAGATGCGATGGTGTCCCCTATGTCGGGGATAGCTTTCAGAAAGGCCGGGAGACCGCCTGGGTGCTAAGTGGAGGCCCTAGAGAATTATTTCTTGCTTGAGGAGAAAAATCTGGTTAAGTTTAACACAGTTTACTCAAAGCATCTCTTGTCCCATAACATTCCAACCCTCTCGAGGTGCCTCTAGAGGAGGCTACGGCAACTCACCCACCAAAATTGTTGCTGTTTTTATGGAGAAAGTCCACATTTCTCCCGCCCCCCCGTTCTCCCTCGATGAGAAGAATGTCGGGCCTTTCCGAGCCTTACTGAACTTTTCATTGCTTCTTATTTTTAGGTTGCTACCCATCACCTCTACGGGTTCAAAAGGCAGTCTTTACCATTACTTCCTTTTGAGATGAAGGCTCCTTTAGAAACCACGGCACGGTTTGTGCTTTAGGGTTTTTTGTCGACATCTTTTTTGGACGAAATTGCGTCCCTGCAACTTTCTCTAGCTTGGTTTCTTGTTCCTGCTTTCTTTGGAGGGATTTCCATCCCTTGGGCGATCTCGGCGGAAGTTTGGGGGTCCCCAGACTATACCCTTCTTCCTACGCACTCCTACGAATCCGATCTTCCCCCACAGTGGCCAGGTCTTTGTCTTTCGGGCTTCCTCTAGGATATTCGCCTATCTTCAATGTTGCTAGGGTTTCATTTTTGGAGGGGGGGTCCTTTTTTGCATGTTAGTGGATCGATTTCTTGGACTTCCTCATCTCTTGACTCAAGGCTGCAAAGATGTTCTCTTGGCTTTTAGGAGGGTTTAGCTTTGAGTACTCTTTATGGTGCCTAAACTTCCCTTTGGTTTCTCCATTGTCCCTAGCTTAAGGCTCGTTCTAGGTTTCTTGGCTTGCCCAATCCTTTTCTCCTTTTGAGCGTTTTTGGGATATTTCTTGACAGTGGCCATACTCATGACATACGACATTTGAATGACAATGTTAAATGACCTAATTTCTACGGATGGGACTAGTTTCCCATCGTTAGCTTGATAACCCACAGCAAGCCAAATTTGTTGTATTCATCCACCACTTCATTATTTCATTTTGATTAAAATCTATTTTGCCCTCTTTAATGCATGTGCTTCCTCCATCACACCTTATTCATAAGTTACTCAATATCATTCAATCCATTCTAGGTCACTTCCATGTTCTAGCCTTTGCACTTCCATGATTTGGAGAAATAAAAGGCACATAATCCTCTTCCACCAAAAAATTATTTGTATCCTTTGATCTCCTTAACTTGACCTTTTATAAAGCTACTTTGTTCTTATCTTTGCTCTTCTTCCCTTGGTTTTAAAGAACTAGTTCAACTCTACACAATCTCAATATTCTAACTCCTGCGATAATTAACCCAAATATTTGTTGCTCTTGAGACTTTGATCAAATACTGCTCATTAAATTATGGGATAGTTATCCATGTCCATCACTTCAAAGTTTATAACCAATTATCTTTGAATCTCTAGCATGCTTCCCCACCTTCAGTCTAGAATTCTCGATGGTGCATAGGTAATGTCATCAATAGCGAGAGAATTGCAGCAAGTCATCTCCTTGGTGTGAGGAGTGTTTTAATTTTAACATTTAACATAGTTTCATTTTCTCTAGATTCTACAACAAATTTAGTGGAGAGAGAATCTATCTTTGTTAGTAAGTGGAGGTGTCTTTATAGTCACCTATTTGCTGTTTTTAACTTTGCGTCATAGATCTAACAAACATTGTCATGGATCTGTAATGGGAGTTGAGCCAACCAAATTGTTGGAAGGCGACTAAGTATGTTCTACGATATCTCGGAAGGAACACCCAATTTGGACTATGGTATAGAGGGAGTGAAGTTGTGTGGCTTCAGAGATGCAAGGTGGGTGCAAAGTCCATCAAATGAAAGAGTAAATAGGGTGAATTTTTAGTGTTGAGACCTCGTTTTGTTCAACAAATTGTATGAATCCAAATATGTGTGTTGCAGGTGTCAAGCATCATGTGGGCGATATGGATGATAAGATACTTGTTGGATTGTTTGGTTAGATGGTGGATCCAACTGTGATCTGTGATAATGAGAGTTACATCAAGCTCTCTCTAAGTCTATATTTCATGATCAATCCAAGCATATAGGTATATGGTATCACCATTTACGAGTTGTAATGCGAGAGCGAGATAATGTTGGTACATTACGACAAAGGACAATATCTTAACATTTGACAAACTGGCTGGCCAATAGGAAGTTCGAGTTCCATACGTTCAAGATAGGGGTGGTTGATAATCTACTTTCTTGTTGATGGGAGTACGAAAATGTAGCAATAAATTATAATTTATTTTTCCTTGATTAAATTGAAAATTTGAATTTTCACAATTGTATGTATACACACTGTACGGATATGTGATATATATACGCGCTTCAGCAGCTTCTTCAATTTTTAGCGAAATTCCAAACGGAATTTCCCTAATCCAACCAATGTCTTGTTATCCAATTTCCTTGGATGCTAATACAATCAAATCCAAACCAAATTTGTCGTGAATCCTCCTTTTAGGAGGAGAATTGTGTCACCAGAATACGAGTAGAGACATGAAGACAAAAAAACTATGGAGACATTCTCAAAGATAAAATTCAATGTATATGCTAGTAAAAACCACGGTGAGAGTATTTCTCTAGCTCCGGTTTAATGCGCCCCTTATATTTCCCATAATCAATTTGAGTATGTGTTTGCATTTTCCAACATCAACTTCAAATAATCGAGCTAAATTTGATAAATAATTTCATTTAAAGTACTAATGTACACCTAATGATGCAAAGAAAGTCAAGTTAACCCTTTTTCTTCCAAAAATTAGATCCTCATAATCCCCATATCTCTCCCCAATAGGATTTGGTGGAATTTCAAAGATATGGCTGATTTCCATCACATCAATTTCCATGTAGCAGATCAAGGTGACAGCACCATAGCACATTGTAAGGAAGAAACCATGTTATTTGTATGTAAAGAAGGCACAGGCTATTTCAAGGTAAAAGATGAAAAAACACTCACCAAGGAATTTTCTGCTTACAATCCCCTGCTCTTATGCATTGGCAGCACAAAACCATACAATGTCATATGCATAATCATCATAATCTATTGAAGAAGGGTTTATAGAATAAACTTGGGCTTAAGATCGCTCCTCCAAATCCAATCAATAATAACTGCCAAGTTAGGTTATTTGGTTTTGTTTGAGTAAAAATGTGATGGAGCTTTAATCACACCATGAATTTGTCCTTTAAGACTACTGATGACACTGAAGAATAAAGTCTTTGGGTTTATGACTTATTCTTTATTTAAGTTCTAGCTTTTGTTAAAACATTAAAATTACAAATAAAAACAAAAAAACATATGTGTATATTAAATGGTTGAAAAATATAATTTAAACTAACATAGACACAAATGGCTACATTTCAAAAAATTGAGAAAAATTAATATTATTGTTTGAAGGTTGGTGTTCTTCACATGTGGTTTAATTTCTATTCTTTCATCAAAGACTAAATTTTAAGCAGTTTGTGTTTCATGTATTTGTTGTGTCTTTCCTCTTCTGTTTCTTTGTTTTTAAATCAAATAAGCAGATATTTTCCAAAATCGAGGTTATACAATGTATTGACTTTGTTATTGTTAGAAGAGGTTGGAATAAAGAGTAGTGAATGTATCATATGCATGTTTGTCTCTCCTTTATATAAGTAGTACTTCATTCATTTAATGGTTAAGTTGAGTGAATTTATAAGTGAGGATGGACCTTTCTTCATGAAATTTTCTTTTTGGAAATGAACTTATTCTCTTTGGAGTAGTAGTAGGTTTATTTTTTTGCCATCCTGCCTATGACATCCAGCTCATTAAAGCCAAGGACTATTGACACTTGAATAAATGAGTTTCTTGTGCCCAAAAGTTACTCATATTATAACCACATGAAGTGCTTGATTGGTCTTGTAATGTTTTTAAAAGTACAGCCCCATATCTTGCTGAAAAAACTGAATCTAACAAAATACACTAGATAATCCAATACATTGTATTATAAAGACATGAAAATATATTTATTGAAGTTATCTCCCGCTCTTCTATGTGATGAATCCACAGACATAAAGAACATTGCATTTGATTCTTCATGACTAGATTATAATTATTAATTAAAACTTTTCACATGATCAACGGGATGCCTTTGAATTATTACATTGGATGAGGCTGACACAATACTTAATTTTTATTAATGAATAATGTTTATAAAATTGAAAATGTTCTATTTATATGTCATTCAATTTTTATTTATATTTGAAGCTAGAACAACTTTTAAATGCCGCATGGATTTAACTTACATTAAATTTTTATTATTTTAATTAATTTATTTTTTTAGCATTCTAAAAATTTTGCTTTGCTTTTTAGCTGGCGTGAGAGGGAACATATCTTAACTGCGCTACTGACAAAGTTTCCATCTTCTTGACACACTGCCTTCTCATCTTGCATGCAGGTTTCAGCCCCCGGAAAAAACATATTCCTATGTTAACGCAGTTCGTTAAGCTGGGTGATTTTGTGGGCACTGGCGAACTTCATTTTCCTTCAATATGGTGAGAAAACCTATTCCTTTGCTTAACTTGTGGATTCTTCCTGCGATTGTGGTAGGACCTGTTTTCCTTCAATAAATAAAAAAATATTCTTCGGGTTTTCTTCTAGATAAGATTCTTAGTGCTTTTGTTATTTTGTACGGTGGGTTATAAAAATGTTACATGACACACATGGGAGGTTTTATGCTTTCCTATTTCTGTTGGTGAGTTGTGAATATGTCATCCAACTGTTACATACATAACCCAGGAAGTATGAGTAAAAAAATATACAAACATAACAACTTAAGCATAGTTAAGGTGCACTTTTCTTTGGAACATTAGCTATGAGAGAAGAAATTTACGGTTATAAGACACGTTTTCAAATAAAATTTTTAACATTATAACAATGTTGAATCGATGAAGCCTTCAACATCATTGTATGAAGTGGGCTTCGATTTAATGCACCTAAGAAAGTCTTTATGTGACTATAATTTTAGAATCGAGACACAACTTTGTGAAAATCAGCGCATTTCTCGGTCTCTTAACTTTCCTCTTATTCATGCTTGCCATTCTGAGATTGTTAATTTTCACATGGAAGTTTTTAAAGTCTTCACTTTCCCGGAAGTAGATACTCTTTATATTTATTTAAATAGAAAGAAATGTGGATGGGGTAACGAGAAACACAAAAATGCTGACAGAGGGATACCCAAGTTCTGGGTGTTCCATAACCTTATAGGTTGTTTGACAGTGGCTGCAAGTTCCCACTACTTCCATTGTTGTGACAGTAGCTTAGGATGGAATTCTCTCCGCTTCCACTTGTCATCGAAGAGATGGAAATGAAATATTCTCTAGCAGAAACAGCTTTGACACTCTTTGTAGAGATGTTTGTGATTTCGATTTCGTTGTAGAGACTTTTGAGTGCTGAACCCAAGAGCGTTACTTTTGAGCAGTCTTCTCCATGTCATAGTAACAGAGAACGGTCTATATTAACTGTCATTGTGATTGGATTCATGAATGTGCTTTGCATTACTCCAAAGGATTGACCTAGATACTGTTGGTTAAAGCTGAGTGGATTATTTCTGAAGTATAAAATAATAAGAAAATTACACTAGTTCTGATTTCCATCTGCGGTCTAACTGTTTTACCACATAGTGCCCCTTATGACTGCATGTTCTTGAAGAACATTAGGTTATTACTCCAGTGGGTACAGAGAGTGAGCGTGTGAAAATATAAGCCCTATCCATGGCCTAACGAGGTGAAATTAATGAAGAATTACCTAATGAGCCTCATTCACAGTGACCTACGCAAAAACATGACTTTATTCGATACACCACCTAAATGAAAAACCTTCGAATTTACTGAAGCCATCTTGAGAACTCATTATAATTTTGAAGCCACAAGCTGATGAGTTACCTTTATAAAATTGAATTTTTATAAAGCCCTCTTCGATAGTGAAAGCTTAACACCACCATGATCCAAATCTATAGTTTTAACAAGGATGCAATTTCGCAAGTGTATTCATGTTACAATTTCTTTTAGAAAATAATGGAATTTTGAGATTTTTGTGAAAAAATTTTGGAAATCTCAATTACAAACTTTAATTATAGACGGGGGTGGTATTATAGAAAATCTCTACAACACCTCTCCTTACAATAAATACGTGAGCCCCTTCTAGGGCCACTGGGTCGGTTTCGAGAATCGAAAGGGTATAATCCTGATTAAAATCACAAGCTGAATTCGGTTTGAAATGTGATGAAATTTTGACTCTTTGTCATATTCAACAACACACGGGTGGTTACAGTGGGTCATGGCACAGGAGGCATGTGTTTGGCCTATGCCTAAGATTTTGCATCTCGTTGCGGTTGCGGTTGCTTGACCCTCATGCTACCGGAGGGATTCGAATCTTTGGAACGGCATATGAATAAGGCAAGATTTTTCGGACTTTATGGTCAATTCTTTTCATAAATACCACTATGTGGCAGATTAGATTTTATTTGCAAATTCAATGGCTTTGGAACTGGCATCGGCAGGATTTATTTTTTTGTTTTTTTTGGAGTATTCAATGTAACATTATAAGTTCTTATTAGTTTTAGTAATATATATAAAATATAGACAAAAATTCAATGAAAAAAAACATATAATTTATGGTTAGAAATGGTAAATTTTTAGTTAATATCATTCATTTATTATTGAAATTTTAATTAAATATGCCTTCATTTTTAAATATCTAAAAAATATCAATTAGCTAAATTTAGCTTAGTATGTAAATTATGATATATATTATTTTTAAGGGATCATATGAGATAGAAACCAGTTGATAAAGTAAGGCTTCCATATGTTCCATCAATTTGTTCTCAAATTCATACTGAAGATCTCACAACACCGGCCATGCGAAAAACAAAAACAATGGTCCACTCCCAAGCACATGATCATCTGGAAAGGCTATGATCTAAAGCAGACCTAAATAGACATATGCAAGCACATTTAGATGATGGGCAGGTTACAGTGTTTAGAGGAATAGAAAAGCACAAATTTTGAACATGTAGAAACATCGGTTGTTCATGTTGAGGGTGAGCTTTATAGGGTGCAAAAGAGTGCCACGAGTTAAAAAAAAAACAACTAGAAATGCTGACAGAAGATGTAGAAAGGAAGAGGTTCTAAAGGGCTGGATTAGAACAAAGCTCACAATGATTTAATCTTTGAATTTAGTAAGACTAGAGGCGCAAGCAAGTACGCGCTGCGGCCAGATTGCAAGGGCTAATGCGCGGCGAGCGCGAGCTGTTGAGCATTTCCGGGGACGGTGAGGTCGGCAAGTGAGGGTACGGGCGACCGACGTAAGCACGAAAGCCTATAGAGGCATGTGGCCCACCTTGGGAACTGTGTGAAGCGAAATTGTTTGAAGGGTAAAATCTTTGGGGCGGCCTAGCCTTCAGAGCCAAATGCGAGCGGCCCATCTTCAAATACTAGAACGGGGAAGTTTGAGGAATTTTAGACGTGAGATCTCCAAAGGAAACCTTTGTGCTTGAAAAGCTTAAAGGTTATGATTGTCCCCCGGAAGAAGTCTTTATGGCAGCTGACTGATCACGTAACGTAAATTCATCATTCTTGAGTTGTTGAGGTCGGCGGAGTTTTATCGACACAGAAGAAATGTTTGTGGCACCGAGGTCCCTCCTGAGATCTAGTTTGGGGTGAAGAGACCGGGAAGCATGGGCGAGCTCAAAGTTTTGGAGCATAGCTCACATTTCTAAGAAATGCATTATCACATTTGTGGAAGGGTTGTTGCCTTCCACTCCAATTAAATTCTTCATCTTAAAGCTTCTTGCATCTGTGTTTTATGTCGCCCCTAGATTACCTTTATTGAAGCTGGAAAGTGAATAGCAACAATCTTTATTTTGTCTAGGAAGTTGCTTAGGAAGGTTTGACTTAAAGCGACGAAAATAATTATTATTACATATTTGATTTAATATAAGTGAACGCCTTATTATCGGATATAAGGATCACTTAAGAAAAACGAGACAAATGAAGTCCCGGATTATGATCACGAATGTTGCACGGGGAGTTGTTTTTATTCTATTCTTTGGAATTCAATGCAAAATAACACGGATGAAATGAGGTGGCATTGTTTCTAAGGGAAGGTTAACTCTTTGGATTTTAAGGTCTTCATGGATTTTCCACAGTGCTTCAACTTTACTCCAAACCCGTCGATACTCTCTGAGGAACACGATGTTGCCATACACGATCCATCCTGTTCCTAAAGTCAACTCCGTGTTTGGATTGGTCTGTTTTCTCAAGCAACTCGGGATAGTGACAAAAGGTATACATATGATGTGATTAATTTATTTGCAAGTTCACCCTCGCTCTGTCAAAGGCGTACCGCTCAGATTTGTCTAACATAACCACAGTGTAAGACCAATTATTGGAGAGAAGAAGCGAGAAATCGAGAATATCACGGAGTCGGAATCTAGCAAACATGTGGGGAGAAGTATTTCGTAGGATCGCATTTGCTTTTTGTAATTTTGGTTTGTATTTCTCCTACTTCCTTAAAGGCAGAGGTGATGGTTTGTCAGGGAAATGGGCGCTCCCTTCCTCTGGCGGTATGGGTGCCTTTTGTTGAACTTTTACAATAGTTACTCACTGCCGCGACTCCCACCATTGGACCTTTCTTCATGAAAAGGATCTAGAGTATAAATATCAAACTTACGTTAAATGTTTTTTTAGTATTTGTTGTTCTCGTTTTGCCTTTGATCTACGGCTCGGCAAGGTGATTGCAAATAAAATTAGGGAGGGGCTTGGGCTTTCTTGTTGTATGAATTGTTGTCAATGGTTTCAGGGTATTAGCATTCTTCGGTATTGGGCATTCTTAATGGTGGTTACTGCGAAAGAAGCGGGGAACCATGATTAGGCGGGGATACATTTGGAACCAACCATCACATGCATGGTTTTAATGCGATCATCTATGGGTATAGTTCATGTCGGTTTTGAATGAGGAGGGACCAATGGGAGATAGATAATGGTGGTGGCAAGGGTCCAGAGAATAATGAATAGTAGGTTGGGACTGATGGCTGTGTTCTGCGTTCAACTTTTCATTTCTGATTGTTACTGCAGAGTCATTAAACGGATAGTAGGATATTTAAAAAGATTCTTTAGCCTTGTGATACATAATTAAATGTGGTGGGTAGTGTGAATTAGTTAAGGATTCTTTGTGTCAGCAACATATAATTAAATGTGGTTAGGTAGTATGGTTCTGATCGGATTACGCAATTTAAATTTAAAGTGGATGTATAATATAAGTGCATTTATTATCTTTGATAATGGTTTTTAGCCTTGGCAATAGATAATAATTTAAGTTACTAAAGGTGGGTATATAAATTTAAGTTAAAGATGAACATATCTTGCCAAATCTCATTTATTATCTTATACCTCAAAGAAATATGTATAGCGAGGATATGGCTGAACCCACCGAGTTGATAGTTTTTATCCTTGGCAATAGATAAGGATGGCCCTACGAAGATAATGTCAAGTGAGTGTAAGTCATGTAGTGAGGAGGGGTGGTTATGATAAGTTAAAATTTATGTTATAGTTTGTAAAGAGATTATTTACCTTGATTCTTCATAATAACTCTGATAAATGTTGTTAGTGGACTTAGCTAATACCTAATACCAATTTAGGACAACAAACTCGGAAAAAATGGATAATGACTACCTAAAGTACACTGAATCATGAATGGATTTGTTGGAACTAAGTAACTCAATCTTGGTTTCCATTTGGTCCATTCATGGGCATGCTAATTACGAATACGGGGGGAATCAATATGACAATTATCTGTATGAAGATAGTTAGATGTTTAAGAATTGTTAGCAATCTTAGCAATGGGTAGCGATTGCCTCGACTTTTGTATAGTTTTGAATTTGATCAGGCTTCCCAAATGGAAGACGACAGGTATGGACATGTATTCAAGGTAAACACATATTTGACAACCTACTATCATAACGACGAGTGAAAGCAATCGAGTTCGTTTTCCAAAATGAGGAACTGATTATTTAAATAAAACTATCCGTGTGTGAACATAGTAGGAAAGTATTACATTCTCCAAACTCTCTCAAACTCACGAATCAATACCTGGCAGCTTTTGATTGAGCTTAGAAATCTAGTGGGCTTTGAAAATCGAGATGGATTATTTTAGGATGTGGAGGCATGATTATTAGAAACCTTAGCAAATGGGAGCGGTGGCATTATAAACTTAAAGTGTTTTCAACGTAAGTGTTATTGTTTGTTATTTTGATATTTTGAAAATTTAGTGCAAGTTGCTATTTCTAAAATTTGCAATCAAACATTGTGCGATTTAAGATTCCGGGAATATTAAGGATTTTTTTAGATTTCGTATTGAAGAATTTGATCTTAAAGAAAAGGTCAAATAGTTGATTCTTAAATATTCTCCCGTTTTTAGTTTCCATGGTTCTTTAATTCTAATTACAGAAAGCTGATTAGATTACACAATAGCTCATTAAGGTTTCCTTTGTTTGGCCAGATAACATTTATCATGTTGATGGGCTTAAAACTCTCATTGGTTTTTAGCTCGGAGGCTATGAGAATCGAAGATACTCATGGAGAGGTTTGAAGAATTTATGTTAGAATTTTGTGCACGATTGCTAACAAACTACTGGAACTACTTTTATAAAGTGTTTGAAGGTCACACCGAACCCAAATCGATTTCGAAAAGTTTATATATGAAATCTTTATACAAAATTTTATAAATCATTTGAAAAATAAAACTATCTTTACGAGTTTCGTTTGTTATTTAGTTATAATAAATAAATATTATTTATCATATCTCTATGTTATATAATATTATTATATAAATTACCATATAGTCAAACTATGTTATATATTTAATATTGTGTAAACCATATAGTCAAACTATCAGACGCTTATAAAATATTATTTAGACTATATATTCAAAATTCAAATCTTTATAAATATATATGATTTAATACTTCGTGTAATATTGCAGCGGATCCTTTAAGCCCGGGACTCTAAGAATATTATTTACGAGAAAAAGTACGGGAAGAGAATTCTTAACACGGACTATAGATAAAGTGCTAGAGTATCAAGCGGTCATGGCGACGAGGAGTTTGAGTAATCTTGTCAGTCCTCTTTGCATTTCTTGAGGATATGTTGCTATCCTAATGACCATGGATTTGTTCAATATCTCTCGGAAAGCCCAGCTCTTCAACAGGCGAGGGTAAGTTCCAAATTTTAATGTTCGAGTCTTATTAAATCCAGTTCGGTCTATTGTTATTGTAAATATCATAATAGTGTTAGATCATGTGCGAATCTAATTTAATTTGAGCGGATACAAAATTTTGAAGCATAATTTTCCTAAAATATAATTAAGGCAAGAATGATGTGGGATTTTCATATTTTTGACAAATGTATATTATTTTTTATCATTACAATTCATATAAAAAAATTATTTTGCAAACAAGAAAGGCGTGGATTACACCCCTAGATCAAACTAACTTTTCAAATTGTATATTGTCTGAGAGAGAGCATGAAGCTATCCTGCGCTCGCTAAAAAACGAGAAACGAGAAAAGATGTTGAGCCCAGGAGGACACAAATCCATGGAATTTACCTCAGCGCATAATCTTTGATCTGACCATTGTAGATTTGTTGGGGGTTCACTCGCATGAAAAGTTCCTCTGTCTTCTTGTGCGTTGAAACGAGTGATAAAAGACATTGTCTTTGTCAACGTAGTTCCTTACTGTTTTGAGAATGTGTACGGGACACGGAAATCAAGAGTAGTTTTAGGGTACAAATTGAATCAATTTTAGTTGATATTAACTTAAATATCTCAGGAAACCTACAATATTCACATCACCACCATATTTTGACTTAGATATATTATTTCAAATCTCGATAGATTATATTAGAGATACATTATTTTATATTTATCAATGAGTTATATGAGAGATATGGTTGATTTAATAAGAAAATAAAAGTGATGCATTGATTAAGCGAGATGCCGAATTCCCAAGGGTGGAAGGTTGTTGCGTGCACACAACTAATGTTATTATGATGCGACCATTTTCCAGAGGCTTTCGTATTTCAATCCATGGAGATGGCAAATGTTCGTGATATTTAAATGATAATTAATATTATTTGAGTTGCTCAGATACTTCGACTCATGGGGCAAGTCATTTTCAAGCCAGGCACCAATTATGAAGGTAAATGCGGTTCTAGAAAGTGGTTCTGAGTCGGTTAAAGTATTAGGATAATAGGGTTTGTTGATGCATCGCAATTTGATGTATCTAAAGGCGTATTATTAGAAAATTTCACCGGAAGGAGCTATGGGTTTTCTTGACTATGCTATTTGGATTATTTGGTTTCATATGAGTTGGTGGAATTAAATACGGATTTATACTTATTTGTATATTCAATATTGTCTCCATTTGCAAAAATTGAAGAACCTTCCGCATGATACTAGTTAGAATACAAATCTTGCCGTGACTCTTTTCAACCACAAGAGTGTCCCCCGGGGATATTACACATCCGGTGTAAAGCCAATGTGTCCTTTCACTTAATTCTAGGGACAATGTAAAGCGAGATAAGAATTTAACTAGTGTCCACTTAAGCGAGCTCTACCAAAAACACATAAAAGAGAAACAGTCCAAGAAAGTATAAATGCAAGAAAAGAAGAGAGAATGTCAAGCTGCGGCAGAAGGGTAGCACTAGCAACGGCTCTTATAGTTGACTTCTGGGTAGAGTTCAATCTAGAGCTAGAGCTATCCCGATTCACCAAGGATGTGTGCAGGCAACAAAACGAATCCTCTGTTAGAGTTAAAATACTTTCACTTAATGGTCCAATGCATAGCAAATGATATCCTATCGATGAGTCAACGATACTTAGAGGGCGACCCTTGTAAGTCAGCCTTAAGCACAAGGAAACTGGAAGCCTAATATCACGACGTCAAGGTAGTGGGAAAAGAGATTCTTGAAGTGAAGAAATGGTTATCAAGCAACCCTAAGTGATACAGGTTCTTCGGACAAAGAGCGAGTTTATATTGGATCTATCTATGTTGAGAAATATAGCTTGGACAAGAACTTCCACATATGTTTAGGGTGAACGTGTCGCGTCTTATATATTTGAATGTTAAGTTTAAAGAATATTTAGTGCATTAATGACTTAGACTATAAGATTAATGTTAATCGGACATCTACCAAGAGGTCGGGGTTTTGGTAAACTATGGCTTCGAGTTTGCAGTAAACTGTAAATTTCGATGAAAAGTAAAAAGATAATTAAAATAGGTTCAAACACAATTCTTATCGGACGGGACATCCATTTGGAGAGGGAACAAGGGAAAAGCGCATTAGCTGAGAAGCATTACCATACACGGGTTGTACAACAAATACTCACAACCATACAATTAAAATCACAATTGTCATACTAGATTGAATCACAAGTCATACAACCATACAACAAGGTATATAACAACAAATTGGGTGTTTGCTTAGTTCCCTGCCGTTGTACCTCTCTAGTAGGCCATACAACTCAAGTTGGGGTGGTTGTTTACCATGCAACTACTAGTTTAGTAGGCTGTGTAGATTGCTTATGACATTAATTAGTTGAATGATAGCGATTTGACGGAGAAAATTACACATGTGCATATGTACGAGATTATTTTATGCTTCTTCTTATTTACTATTTTCAGCTACGTAGTTTATTGCAAAGTTATTTTATTAAAGAATATTAAGACAATGATCACCTAGGGACAAGGGAAATCAACAAGGTGTGAGCTTTTACCTGTTAAGTTTCTACGTGGTTTCAAAGTTTAGCACCCCTGTTCTGAGATCTGAGTTTTGAAAATGATCTTATGGATAATCAACTAACCTCATATTTGGAGAAATGATTGGAAGGTGCCTAAGGGTGAAAATGTGAAGTTGGCTTACTGCCCTTTTTGGCTGATTGCAAAGTGCCTGCATTTTCTGCACACGATTTTTTTTCAACTTCAACTCCACTAAACTATCATATTTTTATTGCAAACTATGCTTTGACATAAAAACAAGAATTATAGAAATTGTCTTACCTCCATACCCATATTAAATATATATATATATATTGACATATGAAGAGGCCAATTCTTGTTTACTAGCACTGTATACTTAAATTTTAGAATAATATAATGATATTTATCATCTGCATTTTTTAGGAGAGTTATTCATTTTTTGGAAAAAAACCATAGCATCATAAATACTTGCATATATTGTTGCGCTGATGCACGGACTATTTTTAGGCAATTTTAGGATTAATCATCTTTTTATTATTTTTGAAATGGAAGAAGACAAAAAAAAAACGATGTTTTATGCATTTATCATCCCAGCGATTTCTTTTCAATGTGATCGTCAATAAGAAAAATGAAATTACCCTTTTGGAAGTAGACATGGAGAGAGTGCGGTATGATTTTTTTGAATTTTGATATTCTCATTTAAAAAGTTATTGGGTACTAATTCGATTACAATTTTCGAACAACGAAATTCCACCGGTGACGGAGTTTAGTAAAAAATTAATAAAGAATTGAATTTTTTAATGAAATATTTTAAAATCTAATATCATCGGAAACTAGATTCGAGTGAATCTAATGGTATGTCAGGCAACATAATTTTTTTTGCAGGTGTTACGCATAAAGTTACGGGTTCTGAAAGCTGAGAATTCTACGTTGTGTTTTGCATTGACCGAAACTCTCGGGCAGAAATTTCTCAAACTCTTGGCCAAGAAATTTGAAACTAGTTAACACGCCTAGAGTTAGATTTACACGGGCAAACTCTCGGCCCGAAAATTTAAAACTCTCGAACGAGGTTGCACCTGAAATTTTCCCAGAGAGTTGAAAAATCTCGGCGAAGGTAGAATGTGATTAATATTCGTTGAAGAACAGAGAGAAAAAAAACTAGGCATAAAGTTATTATTGCATTTTATTAACCTAAGCATGATAAAATGAAAAAAGTTGACACTTGTCAAATCCAATTATAACGTGATTTATCCACTGACAATGAAACTCATGTTACCCACTGTGATATGTGTCTTCATGGTGTGTCTTCAAACCACGTCTTGTAGGCGGGTGCGGCACTTCTTGGTAATTTTCTTTTCTAAATACTCAAGTACGAGACTACGCCTAGCAACATTTGTTAGTTACTGTACAAATGTTCTTTCAATGTCTTGGACTTATAAGCCGTGATATCAATCTCACAAAATATTGTATTTATGGGAAGAACAACTCCCTTAAAATAATTCTTGGATATTATGTTTCATAAAAATATAATTACAATGTCGATCGTAAAAACCACTTTGCTCCTTGGCAAGAGCTATTTGCCTTTTGGCCAAGCTCTAAGGCTTTTAAATGTCAACTAGCTTACAACAGACTTTAACTTGTTTATAATCATCAAAGTTCACCTTGATCTTGCCCCAAAGCTGCCAAGTCTTTGATCCTCGGGTCACTAAGTGGGCTAGCCAAATCGGTGCAGAGAATTGCCCGGAAGCTGACCGTGCATCACGATCCATCCCTCACCCATATGGTTGGATGCATTTGCTGCGCTACTTTGTTTCGACACCTCAATCCGATACCGGCAACAAAAATCACATTTTTAGTGTTCGGGCCTTGAATTACTCGGCGCGGGCGAGCCCGACGACCCGGCCGTCACCGTTTACTTTGACCCGACCAAGCCAGAGCTGGCGGTGCGACCTGGTCCCGATGCTTTGGAAACTCGACCAAAGCCTAGGTAAAAAATAGTTAAAACATAGATGCCTGGCATTCTTCCACCAATGAGTTGTTGGCAGCTCGTGGTGCAACTCCCCTTGATGTTGTTTATTGATTCAGTCTTCACTTTTCGCTTGATGCCTCCACTCTCTATCGCCATCATGTATATACGCACGTCCAGTGAAGTGTGGTCGCTGCCGTTTGCCCTTGAGCCGGCCACACCGCTATTATCGCCTGAACGTCGCGTCATGGGGTGTGGGCGCTCGGCAGAGCAGGGGCATTTACCGTTGGTTCCTCGCCCGGGGGTGTGGCGTCGGTCACGACCAACGTGCGGGCCGACCCACCGACTCGCCCGTCGGATGTGCCTGCGCGCCGCCCGCGCGCGCACGGCAGCGAGGGCGCCCATTTGTGAGCGCGCGTCTTGCGCCGCCGTGTGGGTTGCTCGGCCCAGCGCTTCTCCTCCAACTCGCCCTCGTGACTCGCCTCACTACGTGAGGCTGAGTACCCTCTCCAACGGTGTGACGTGCGCCGGCGTTCGCATCGCACGGCGCCTCGAGAACTCGTCAGCCGCGCCCAGCGGGCGCGCCGTCCTCGCCGGCGCCGCGCCAGCGGAGTCTTGGGGCCTTCAGTATGCCTTGTTGCTTTGTGAAAGTCCTCAGAATGATTTTCGATCTTGATATTCTCTGGTAATATAAAATAAAAAGGCACCATAGTGTCTCTTTTGAGGTTATTACAAGCGAAAACGGTATAATTCAGAGAAGAGATTTCGTTGTTCGATTCCATTGTGATTGTATAAATCACGATTGGCACCTCAAAATAAACTTTCTCTTTCATTAGAAGGCTTCATATTTAACAAGTGGCATCAACATTTTTTGGAGGAATCGATAAACTCAGGGTCACAGGTTAGATTGATAATTGGATTTTCTATTCCTACGGGACCGTATGTAGATCTTTGCACGGAAAGGGATGAGCCCTCTTTCTAAGAACATCTTCTCACTTATTCATCGTTGCTAATTTTCTAAATTAGGTTGTACTCTAGTTTATGGGATTTGCATTCTTTTGACGGTTGAATTCATATACATGTATTTGTGTGTTCAAATTCATATACATGCATTTGTGTGTATTGCAAGTTAGAAATTGAGCATCAAATTCATTTAGTATATATAATTTATTTTGGAAAATAATATATATTTAACATTAAAATAAAATGCATAATATGTATATTAATGTATTATTTTATTTATTTTTACATTTTAGATATTAAAATGCTTTTTTCTTATTTTTTTGCATTAAAATATTTTTAAATATTTGTTAATATTATTTATTTAATCCTAAATATTAAAAGATTTTATGGATGTGTGGTACTTTTTTTAGTTGCTCCCCTCATCTAAATATTTTCATAAGTGATGCAAATTGAATGTGATAAAAAGTAAGTATTAGATTATGAGAAAGGACAGGAGATTTATATTTCTAGGAGGAAGCTCCTTGAGAATGGCTTGGGCAAGTAGGGAAAGTATAGAATGGCTTGGGGAAGTAGGAAAGTATTGAATGTTGCAGTGTTCCCACCCAAATCCTTTTCCATTTAATACTCATAATTGATGATGATGTATGGGAAAATAGATAAATAAAGGAAAAGTCGATACTACATCATTTCCACATTGTAATAAAATTGAGTATTTGTATGGGAATAAGAGAAATAAGAAAGGAAAATTAGGTCATGTGGAATGGTGGTGACCATTAACACGGTTAAGGAGATGAGAACACCACACTCTCTCAGAAGTCATTCAATGATTGATGCATTCAGAGGCATTATTAAGTAGAAAAAGGGAAGTCAATGACATAATAATCACATCGTATTGATGACAACTATGCATGGAGGTGGTAGTGCCATTTTTCGCAACTAGCAGTTTGGAAACATTGCAAAAATATAAAAACAACCATTAATAAGGTAGGGTGATTTGTTGATTCCTGCCTGAGTGGAGATGTTGGTTACTCTGGAACTTCTGTAGTTTTCAAAGGTGGAGATCCTTTGGGTGGACTTTGGATTCCATGGGGGTATGGGGTGAGTGTCGTGCACTGGATTCCTACGATTTCATGTGCGAGCGTATAGACTTTGGATTCTTATGGTGTAATCGGGTGGTGAAATTCTAGCTTCTAAAGGAATCTTGGGATCGTCTGGAAAATGTCTTCTAAACTTTTTGTTTCCATGAAATTTGACATTGTTGGGGATTCAGTTAAGCATAGCTAAAATCCTATCCTCATACCTTCGCTTTACGTCATCTTCATGCCATTTCTCAGTGAGGAAGCAGTTTCTGCGAGTATTCACAGAAACCTTTCCATATCTCTTCCAATTTGTCGTCATCTACGGAGTATTATCAATTCTTTCTTTCAGACGACCCATATGAGAAATGCATAAAGATTCCCCACTATGTTAAGAACAAGGCTTTTATACTCTTTTTCTCGAGACTTCAGTGCCTTTTGAGGCTCTTGTTATCTATACGTTTTATTGAAAGAGGGACGAAAGTTTTTCACAAGGTCTAAGGTGACAAAGTTATTCAATGGTGTTCCAATGTTCATTCTTCTTACACATAGTATATGTCGATTGACCATGCATTTCACTTTCTTATCTGATCCTAAGGTGAGAATCTTTCCATGACTAGTAGCCACAAAAGTATTCAATTTCCCATTGCATTGTTTTTTTCCGACCATATTTTTTTTCCAAAGTGGTACTAACTACATTATGAATATTTTTTGATTTCATTTAATGGCCTTCTTGTGTGAACATGCACTTTAGGTACCCAATACCCCCATATGAGTATATCTCGTGTGTGTTGCTGGTTTTCTAGTTTAAGTTATTTCACATAGTTTTCCCATTGACAAGTTTACGGAGCATTCTTCCAGCTGGTCTTTAGCTTTCAACTGCTTAATTGACTCTGTCCCTTCATCCAAAAATTTTGCTATTGTCTTGTGTTCGACTGTTAGTGAATAGGAAAATCTCCCCCTAAATCAATTTCATAAATATGTCATATTTTAAGTAATTCTGTCCCAAAATTGGGCAATGTCGCCTCCTCTAATTTCCAAAAAAGTGTGTTCTCGGGATGAGATTATATTTAGTGCTATCAAGTTTCAAATAATGGATCCTTTGGGTGTTTATAGACTTTCATTTTACTTTAATAGTTAAAAGTACTTTCATTCTTATGTTAAGATTATTTTCACAATCTCTCCCCATTATCCTTCCATATTTACTGATTAGCTCCCATAGCAGAAGTTTGGCAAATGGATCTCATAACCAAGCTTCTCAGGGCCTTTTTATTTTATTTAAGCTTATCCCATGAAAGGAGAGCCCATTTACGAGGATTTTTGAGATCCTTGCCATAGGATGTTTTTAAACGTCTTCGCCATATCATTACAATAGATTTTAGGTGTTTCAATCCGGAGAGTTGATAGATGAAGATATGGATTGTAAGATTATTTATAACAACTCGACTCGGAGGCATTAAGCACTGTAGTACGATTTTAGTGAAGCTTATATGCGATTAATGAATATTTCACGGAGACCGAAGAAATTTAGATTGAGAAGTTCCTAAATATTTCATGAGAAGGATGCGATGTTGAATCCCAATGGAAATGAAATCTTGGGAGAGAATATTGGTATTAAATATAAACACATTTTATTTGTCATTAGTGAAGTTCAGGAGGCTTCATGAAGTCTTTAAGAATGGATAGAATTTCCTTAGATTATTTTAGAGTGGCAGCGGAAAGGCATAATGTCATCTGCAGCTGTTGGTCTGAAAGTTTAGTACACCCCCAAAGATTAAGGCCTTTAAGTTGACCTCCTTGGATCTTACTTTTAATATGTCAACCAAGGCCTTCTCTGTGATAATGAAAAGAGAGGGGAAAGTGCAGTCCCCTTGTCAACAACTTGGGAGTAGCATTAAGGGAGTTGAAGGAACTCAGATTAAAGAATAATAAAGTAATTCTGAGGAAAAGTAAGGCATTATCCAATAGATTATCTTCGTCATAAATCCAAACACCTCAATAATAGCTTTAAGATAATTCTAAGAGCCTCCAGGGTGGGAAGCCATAACGACAACAAAAAATGGATGGACATTGGGAGGGTGGGACATCTTCACACCTGCCCGCAGGGGACCTGCACGCATCCCGGGTCAAGCACAGGTCGGTTGACCCCCGAGTGCGCCGCTGCAATGGGGCGGAGTCTCGCAGGCACTCGTTACGAATGATGAAATCAAGAGGTAGATTCGGGGAGGCACATTGTGGAAAGGTCACATGAGATAGGTTCATACTATGACAAAGAAATGTGTTCATTGTTGCCGACTGTCACTTTTGGTTTCTCCATCTCGAAGAACAAAATGGGAGAAAGAGAGCTACAAAGCCTCAAACATCACAATGCCAACCTACAACAACATGACCGGCAAAACAGCACCGGAGGACACGAGCAATCTTCGCTCATTGAGCACCTATGGTCTCCCAAGCCCCCACGATCAAGGTCTAGTCATTATTAAGTCAATCTTTGATTACAGCAACGCCAGCACAAACTCGGATTCAATCACTGCCAGGCTTTCTGACACAAACCATAATCCTCTCCCCGTACCAAGGTTAATACCGGCCCCTCTTTGCCAGAAGCTCCTCAATGCACGAAATACAAGCAGACGGCCTCCTCAGCACGCTAAACAATCCTGCGGAGAGGAGATCCTGAGCGATCTAGTCCAAGGTCAATGAGCAATGGTCGGCCCAGGGTCGATGTGGCTCTGAAACCGCGGAGAAGATGGCAGTGGCATGCACGGCTGGAATACATCAACAAATTCAGCCAAGGGAAATGGAGACAGCGACAACGGAGCATTCAAAGTAAGCACAGTTGAATCAATAAATACAAGGACAGGAAGAAAAAGAGGCGCAAATCACAAGACACCAAATACGAAGCCAGGCGGTGCCTGATAATGAAGAAAAACCAGAACATGGTCACTGTCGCATCCCAAAGGTAGCTCAATGAAAAATCACAACACCGGAACATCCCGGAGGCTCATGACACCACCAAAGAAGGATCTTTAAAACGGCTTATTCTCGCTACACCGGGTATCATACTTCTTCAGGGTCAAAGTATTCCCAGAGCACCAAAGACATAAAAAACTTGTTTTGGTCATCCTTGCATAATCGTAGATGCTGTTGAGTAGACGAGGAGGGTTACTCGGTACGGAACAAAAGGAAAATTCCTTCTTTGAGAATGCTCTATCACAAGCACTCGTGTCGATCATTTTCAACGCCACGGAATGAGAGAAAAATCGATCACACATCACCAGCGATGTTATGGACCCCAACGAATCCGGGGAAAAGCTAAAGATGCGCTGAACTGGACGAAGTGGAACCGCCTGCAGGGCAAAACACGGATTTTAGGCGGAGACTGTAACATGATCACCAATCACGGCAGGAAAAAAAGAGAGCTACCGAAAGATTGGATGAGACTTAAAACATTCAACACCTTTGTTGATGGATACGACTCGTCCAGCACATCTCCACGGTCAATGGTGCATAAGAATAATAAGCAAGGAGAAACGGTACGACAGCATCAAGGCTGGGTGGACTATCATGCCGAGAATCGATACCAACACCCAAAGCCTGGTATGGATGCTTATTACTGGAGGGATCGATCTGCGACGACGCGATTCACTTCACAGTTGGATAAACACACAGACAATTCAAGATTTGAGCCTTGCGGGCCGAGCACCCATCATTAAATACGAAAACATACTACGCTGGTGGACTCAAGCCACCGCGGGAAAACAATATCATGTATTCTAGCGAAGCTCAAAACAATAAAAATCAACCTCAAATGCGGAACAAAAACCTTTGACCTCATTTAAAGCCAAAAAAAAAAATCGAGGAAAAAATGGTTACTCCAGCAGATCTTTGATGAAGAGCTGATGAAAAACAAGCTCCAGAATCAAATACGAAAACGATGGGAAGAACGGTTAAAACAAGAAAGAGAAATTTGCTATGGAGGCGAAGTCGAAGGTACAATGGTTAAGGAGAACGCAACACTAGTTTCTTCCATAAGTCAATATCCGACATAGAGCACTGTATTCGCATCCTCTCCCTCAAAAGGTGATGGCGATCAAGTTTTATAAAAGAGAACATATAGGATTTGAACTCAACTCTTTTTTCACTTCTCTTCTCGGTGAGTCCACATTACGGTAGAATCAAGCCATTAATGAAATTATCATGCCATTCCTTTAGTTACGAGGAGGAACAAAACTCCCTCTTAAGAGAATTCAACGGCGGGAGATTGAAGAAACAATCTTCAACATGGCCTCGAACAAGGCTCTGAGACCGGACAACTTTCGTCGAGATTCACTGCAGCTTGTTGGCCCATTAATGATAGGTGACCTTCTCAACCTGACGTAAAAATTTCATAGAACAAAAGAAAGTTTTCCATCATTACACATTCTCTTAGTTTAAATGGACTGGTGCATTCCCACGTGAGTTTGTCCCACCGCGCTGTATTGTCTTTGAAAATCCTTTCTGACGATGGCTATGGTTTCGTCTTGTCCTCCCCTCAATCATTTCTCGGGGAACAAGCTGGCTATGTTGAAGGTAGGCGAGTCCTTGTGACATAATCGCTGAGGAAGTGTTTCATTCTCTCAAAACAAAAAGGACTCAGTGTCTTATCTGACTTGACTTTCCAAAAGACCTTTGATAAATCTGGTAACTTTCTGTAGAGAACGTCCTCAGGGCTTTTGGATTTGACTCGACAGCTGGAAAAGGTGGATAATGGAGCTGGTCTTGGGTGATTTCTTTTCAAAAGTATACCGAGATAAGGCCCCTTCAACCCTTCATTCCGTCCAAAGGTATAAGGCAAGGAAGTGTCTCCGTTTCTCTTTGCATTATGGCGGAAGGTGAGAAGATCCTTAGCCAAGGCAAAACAACGAGAATCAACTCCGAGGCACATCAAACGATTTACCAAGGACCACGACATCAACAATTGGTAGATGATACAATGCTCATGGCGCCCCCCGGTGGCAGAGTTCGAAGCAAGAGGTGTAGGCGCTGGATGGATGGGTCAATATGGGGTAATTAGGTGTAGATACACACCGACTCAACATTTTGGCGCCGTTAAAAATCGATTGTATGTGTTTACGGGGGTAATGTAGCTGATTTCCTTTGTGGAGGTTGGGTATTAAAGACGGAAGAGTAAGAACACACGCCTTTGGGCAAGAAACATGCTTGCTCGCAGCACAAACTCTGCGGTCGAGGTAAATAAGCTTTTTTTTTTTGGGTGAGAATGAATAATTGTTTCTTTTGAATGAATAATAAATTAAGTGAAGCAAAAAGACCCTCCAAAACGAAAAACCTAAGGGGCAGTGACGCTTTGACGCCACGATAACTTTATTGATGAAAACTTGAAGGGTGGTCTCGGCCATCGTAGGATTTAAAGAAACTACTTCTAAGACGACCTACGGTTCCACATAGACTCACAGAATCTCCATCTCGGGGGCCTTGACTGAGATATACGATCCAATTGAAATTAATCAAGATTCCCAAAAGTGAAGTCCTTATAAGTTTCCTGTGAAGAGACGGCAACCTCCGGGGAAGGAGAAGGGAAGCAGGGAGAAAACACAAAATCACTGTTAAAATTACTCGGACAATGGCAGCCCAAAATAGAGAAGTGTTGTTCAACCTATTCAAAACCAGATTTGAGTCCTCAAACAATAGGACAACAAGGAATACCCATTAGGACAGTCTTTGAAAGTATTCACCCCAATTGTAGCAGAAATTCCTCGGAATCCCGAAGAGGTATTGCGCTCTTTTATCCGATAGCCTGAGGCCAAGCCGACAATGACAGGCTCTCTCTTGTTGTACCTATAATGAGCTGACAGGTTCACGCACCCATGAGGTTATCTCTGTATATTCCACTGGCAGTGCTGTGGAGAAGATCCCGGATGTGTTTCTGTTGAATTTGATGTGTTGTGTGGGGAATCAAGTTCTTTGTATTTAAAAACTAAAGATGTTCCTTCTCATTTGAGCTGACACTAAGATGGTTTATGGGATTAGGCAGGTGTCTTATGATTGGGACATAACGAAGGCTGTGTTTTAAAAAAATATCTAGGCTATTGCGAGGTCACGAGAATTAAAAGATGAGATATTGGGATGGCAATGGTGATGAGACCTTGGAAGAATATGTGGAACGATTTAGTGATATTAAAAAGATCCTATGCATCTTCACCCTTACTGAGTAACATTTTGAAAGCGTAATTAGAATAACAAAGAAAGATCGGTGGGTTGAGACATTAATCTTATATGGAAAGGTGATATATATCAAAAGCTATTACGACATTGGACGGTTGTGCATGGGGTGCTCGAGGGTAATAAGATTGAAATCGAGTGAACGTGACATATTTGGGGAGAATAAACCCTCTAATGAAGGTGTGACTCGTCCCAGAATGAATGTTTCTGAAAATTTTAAGACGGACATCTGGGAGACATTAACAACATAGTTTGATATCATACAAGCAAGCGAAGACGAGGGCGGAAACGACGAGAATCTTGCAATATTTATCCTGGTGTAAGAAAGAAACATAGCCACAAAGAATGCCATTTGATGTGGTTAAAGTCTGTGCCATTTGTACAAGAGATCACCCTACGAGAAGGATGCCCATATGCAACCACAGCGATTCTAAAGGGCGGAGGAATCGGTAGGACGTATGCCGCCGCCCGGCGCGACGATGGAAGCCACGACCATCGGTATGTCAAATGTGATCCCCGCTGCTTTCAACCTCATGCAATGCTCAACGGTGGCGGAATGTGGCGAAATCAGTAGCCATTTCCTAATTGGTCTGACAACCATTCTCTTGTATTTGACGATCAAACCAAATCGAATAATGGCCACAGCACATACTGTGCCGCACCATTTTGGCTACCACAGTGGTCCTTGTCTCGGAATCGGGCTGGCCGGTCAAACAGAAAAAACCTTCCAAATCGGCTAGTAGGAGCCATCCCTCCTACTCAACCTACACGACACCACCCAAACCCCCAAACTAATTTAAGACCTCAACTCCCATCCTTATTTAGAACCCCAAACGATAGACTAGTTGGAGTCATTCCAAATAACAAAACCTCACGAAGTAGAAGCGAACTAACGGTGTAACGATCTTCAATTAAGGTACGGGCGCTATCGTTGAAATAGGGAGAAATAATGATGAGAATAATGAAAGTAAGAAAATGTCCCATTCTTGTTAGAACAAACATATTAATGAGAGTGAAGTTCAACGAAGCAGAATCAACATCCAAGATCAACAACGGAGAATCAACAACAACAGAGAATAACTTCCTCTCCACCATTCCCAAAACGATTGGTCATCCCCGCCCATTAAAACTGACTAATTTTGATCTTACGGGAGAGTTAAAATTTATGTATCAGAATCTCTCCTCCAAGCCATTCAAGATATTCCTATCTGTAAAAACATTTCAGAATTATGTAAAAAACAGAAATCGCAACCAATCCCCCTTGTTCAAATAGTCGTACCTCACTCCTGATTTATTAGATCGAGGAATGGAAACACCTATGAAGTATGAAGATCCGAAAACCCTATAGTAACGATTCAGATCAATGGCCAATCATTCCTAATGCTTTGTTCCATCTAGGAGCTTAATCAACATTTTAACAACACTACCTCTCATAAACTTAGCATTGTCACTTGAACCAACAACAACCTTGTTGGAATTGAATTTCGATCGATCGATGATTAAACCCCAGAAAACACCTTACAAGATGTCCTTGGGCTCTGTAGATTCTGAGATACATCTCTTTAATTTCCTAGTTATTAATCCAGGCAAGCTGAATGGACACCCTTTAATTTTAAGGAGGGCCAGTTTGTGGCTCGGTGCCTACATTGGATGCGTAATAACATGACCATAAATAAATAATAAATAATAATAATAATAATAATATTAATTAATTAATTAACAAAATATTTTATTATTTTTTATTTATTTATTAATTTATATATACATTTTTTATTTATTTTTTTATTTATTAATTTTTTTTTTATTTTTATTTATTTATTTATTTATTTATTTATTTTGACTCTTTGTTTAACTATTTGATAGATGGTTTGTTATAATTAAAATCACCTGAATAAGAATTAATTATATTTATTAATTAATAATAATAATTAATTATTATATAATTTAATCAGAATTACAAAAATTTACATGTATACACCACGATTTGTTAAATTACTTACCATTATATTAATATATTAAAGAGTTTTATAAATAAATAAATAATAATAATAAATAAAATTAATAAAATTAAATAAATAAAATATAAATAATGGATATTTACTTTTTTCAAAGTCAAACTAGGCACATTATCCTAACGATAGTTGAATATCTCTACATCATTATACTTAATGTACGGATCGAGTCTTTCTCCACATAGTCCACGATGATGAACCTGTTGTTTCGGTTCGAAACGCGTCGACCTTGTTCTTTTGCGTAGTTGTAGAAAATTTCATTGTATTATGGAATCACGACTTGGATTGCAAAAAACTCTCACACTAGTCACCATTGACGGATACGAAATTCCTTTGGGTTAATGGCCATAATTTCGATTATATAAATAAAGCCGCTTACCGTGAATCCGCACTGCAGCGAGTTAAGGGAAAGACTCCACCATTGAAATTCTTCTTTGAAGGGAGAATCCCTCTCTGATGCCCGATTTGATAAATTACATTTTTTAATTTTTGTACATATTCATTTCTTTTTGTTTTTGGTTTGTTTTTGAAATTCGTTTCCTTGTTAATACTTCTTTATTTCGTTGGAATTTGGTTTCTTTATAAACGAAAAATAATAAAAATTCGTATTTTTTCGCGTTGATGTTCTTTCTAACGAAACCAACACTTATAACATTCATACAGAAGAACAACAATTTCGTAAGAGGAGTGTTTTTGTTGTTCCTTTCCAAAGGAACAACCTTAGTAGGATATTTTAAGTTCCTTTCGAATGGAACAACGGTTTATTGTGATCATTTTTTTCTTTGTTCTTTCAGCAGGAATAATATAGCATGAGAAATTTCCTTAAAAAACTGTTCCTTTTGAAAGGAACAGTGTTCATGAAATTATATTCTTGCTGAATATCCAAACGAAATGCCATTCCTTAAGTTCTATCCCAGAACCATCACACATGAAAAATATTATAAATCGGTCATATTACTTTAATGTGGTAAATAGCATAATTACATTGTCTTTGCAGTACAATCCTTCACCTCATACTTGAATATCTGTATGATTAGTCATTATTAAATACATCGATTTCGATGGTCGCAATTTGATTGAGTTTATCATGATTACTTTGTTTTTTATACTTTCGTCTATATTGTTGTTCCACACATGCCACCGCCAATGACGGTCGAGGTCGACCTTTCATTCGTTTGGGCGAGAAATATCTGCATGCGGGGATGAGATACCCAAATTTCTTCTGTATCTTTTGACTGAATTTTTGCTAGTTAAAACCCTTGCATTTTCATAAAATAAGGTACATGACTTGTGCCTTTGTGTTTGTTCCATTAAGGTTGCGTATGTTGAACAATTAACGAAGCAATGCGTGGACGTCCGGTCGACGAACCTCGAGACGTTGGTTGTCTGCGATGCGCGAGCAATGAACAAGCCCCAGGGATGGATTACATGCACTATGAGAATGCGGCAACCCATTGACGAGTGGATGCGGAGTTCTTGTTAAATACGGGAAGAGTTCTCCCGGAAGTCGAGAGGAAGGCGAATGGCGGTGGCCCGATGAGATAATTGCGAAGTATCAGCGCATCCCCGCCTGAGGCTGTCCCAGGCCTGAGAAGAAAATCGAGTCGGGGGAGGCCATGCACGTCTTTTTCAAGATGAAGGAAAAGGCTTGTTCTTGATCAAGAGAGTACACCCGGCGTCACTAGGCGAACCGTAGACAAAGGAAATTCATAGGATGAAGACTTACAAAACATGTGACGGTAGAAAAGACGTGTAGGTAGAACCTCGCCATCTTGGTGGGCAAGTACATTACAACAAAACAAAAATGCACTATCGATTTACCGAAAGCATTCTTAAACTCTTTATTGCATGATGGCAACCAACAAACAAGGATGAAGAAAAGCAAGCATGAGACATGGTGGTCGACCACCATTGCTTGATTGACTAATAGTAAGTTGACCTGCCAAGCAACAAGCAGTGGAAAGAGCTAATTTTCTAATGAAGGAGGGATGGCTACCCTCAGAGACGGAAAAGGATGGCCGGCTCAATAGCCGGACACCACTCTGAACAATCATACACGATTAAACGAAGCAAGAAAGCTAATAGAGGAACTCCCTGGTGCTCAGCACGAATTCGAGCTACGGATGAAGAGGAACCGGCCTCCACAATTGGAGGGATAAAGTCCCTCGTTAGAAATGAAGGTGGAGGGACAAATTCGGTACTGAGATGAGGAGGAAGTGAGTGCCACTGCATTAGTGAAAAACAACCGTACGAGCCGTTATTCGGACGGAAGAGGCAAGTGCCATAGTGAAAACAACCTGAGTACGAGAGGAAGAAGTTCGTTATTCGGATGAGGAAGAGGCAAGTTACATACGTGGCAATCAAGGAGGAAGAAATACGTTATTCGAACGAAGAAGAGATCGAAGGAGATTCGGAGGAAGAAGAGTCGAAGAAGGTAAAATACGTATTCGGATGAGGAGAGTGGTTATGCCACCGCGGCGAATAGCGACAAAGAGGATGAAACGAGCCTGTCGAGAAAATGTCGACACGCGACCTACTAACGAGGAAGACGGTGTGGATTGCATTGCCCCTTGAGCAATTACACGGTCTGGACCCCAACGGTGACTAATCGTGCGAATGCTGCCGCCTTTGATAGGGGTGTAGCCGATGAAACAACAAACCCTAGCGGAAGAGCTGGGTTCCCTCTTGAAGATGCACGAATGAAGTGCCTCTTTGAAGCAACATTTCGTCCGGCCCGGAAACCGCAGGTTAGCGGCAGTTACGAGGAATCTAATCGAGCACTGAGACTATGGAACAGGAGCAGAAGAGGGCGAAGATTTAACGAAGACAGAAGCTCGAAGCTCCTATTGTGAATAGTGAATTCGGACAAGTCAAGCTGCCATAAGAAGAAGAGAACAACGAAAGTAGAAAGCTTCGTGAAAGAAAAGCTTCTTAAGTTGATTGAGCGGCTTAGGCAAACCATTAAGTTTTAAAAATGAAACGGACTTAAAAAGCGAACTCTAAAAGGCAAAACCACAATGTGACCGAATCGAAAAAAGAAGGATTAACATGCTTACAAAACCCTCGGTAGAAGAAGAAACGGTACCGGGAGCCTGCTTATGAGGGTAGGGAAGAAGACGTAAGCCAGTAAGTCCCAACGATGTTGTTCCGGAGAAGAAGAAACAATACCGAGGTACTTATGATTTCACGGGAGCGACAGCGAGCGCAAGTCCCCAACATCCAATTTGATACCTGAAGAAGCAGTTTTTGAATGAAAGCAACCAATCGAACGGTCAACAAACCTTTAGTGACTCGGAATTAGTTGTTGTAAAGAAGCGTGGGTCCCAGATGGAAGACAAAACGGGGAAGAGAATCTTGTCCCAAGGAGAGGAAATGCAAAATTGGTAACGGATGGTATTCATGAGTGAAGGCATTTGAAGCCATGAAAAACGTACGAAAGCGAATAAGAGGCTGATAAGGTAAGCAACCAATTAAAATTAGCAAAAGCAAATGGACATTATATACATTATCATTCTTAGCTTGTAGGTTCCACCTTGAAATTGTGCTTGCTGTTTTTAACAGAAAAGTGTTGAAATTAAAATCGAAGGCGATTCAGTTTAAATCAATAGAGTTAGAACTATAGACGACACGATATCTTCTTTTATAAGCTTTCAGGGGGACAAGTACAGTAGCATTTGTATGAGTTTTTATTTACATAATTAAATTCTTGAAAATGAGCATGAATCCTAGCCCTTTTATTGTTGGAGATGTACGGTTCGAGGCCTTCATTTCTTTTTCATGGAAATAGTAAAGTGGCTTAAAGCCTATGTGCAGCACAAGGCGAGGGCATACATTGAGTCTATGGGTCAAAAATGAACCTCGGACCCCCGTCAATTATGGGCAAGCGAGAAAAAGTCTGGCTTGACAAGGAAGAGTGTTACCCAAGCTCCCAGGAGCTTGTTCATGATAGATCATTGTGGAAAGGAACGTTTTCATCGTGGGGGACCCGGAGCCTGTGCTGACAGAATCAGGTGGAGACACAGAGTCCAGCTTTGGTAGGGAACCCATTCAGTTACTGGAACTTTTGGGCTATGTTGGATGGATTTCATGCCTGCCTGGCCATCTTGTCTTAGAAAGAAGGGCCATTTTGGTTAGAAATTAACAAGTTGTGGCCCCATTTTTTAATGCCTGGCATCGCTATCTATGAGCTTCCAGGGATAGCGGACATATTCTCGAAGGTTAGGCACTCATGAGTTTGGACACTTCAATGAAAATGGCTCTTCTTTCAGCTTATGTTTAATGAGATCTCCATGTATTCATGAGTTTTCATGAGACATGAAAAAAGGTAGAGCGAGGGGGGTATGACACGGCCATTGAAAGAGGTATGACATTCTTATGTATTTTTTCATTCTGCCATAGCTTTCTTGAGTTTTGTCTTGAAAAAGTGTTCGTCTATCATGATAATTATAATTAATTTGGAAAGGGTTTACATTGAATCAAGGATAACTAAAGATAACTTTGTGTCAAATAAAATTCTGAAGGGTGAGGAGATGTGTCAAAGGGCGTGGCTAAAAATAGTCGACTCCTACTCCATTCTAGGTAATTATAGATAATTTGACAAGAAAGGTCGACGGATTGCCGAAAAGGGAAAAGGCTTGACCTGATAATGTGAAAGCAGGCTGTGATAAAACAAAGGGAGGTGTGAATCTATGAATTGGGCCTCATGAGGGATGTTCCTCCGTGATATTGTCTTTCTTGATTTTTCCATCAAAGGATGTGGTACCAAAGGCGTAAGTCTTTAGTGATGAACGGCGGTGGGCTGTTTTTGTAAAAGACTTATATATTTCCTTTGGCTGAAATTCGACTCACAGCATGCGTGAGAGAACGCTATACGTAATGTTCTTTTGATTAATATAAAATCACCGATTTCATCTATCCTTTTAGATTACCGAGGTAGACAGGCGGTACTTCCCCCTTTATCTCTTTTGTATTGATAATCTTGGTTTGTTTATTACGTATTGTTTGATTTATTTTCTGAGTTTGTTTCATTAATTGATTGAAGTAAACGCTAATCCATTGTTCATTTATCCAGCTGCATCCATTGTTTACTCGGCGTTGTATTCTGTGGTCTACAGTGAGTTGCTATTCATTGTTTATGGTTCTACAATTACAAGTGGTGTGACAGGGTTTAGAATTTTCACTTTTATTCGTTAGTTGAATAAGTAGTTTGTTGTTTCTTTTGAAGAATTGAGTGTTTCTTTTTGTGTGATGTTCCTTTTGGATTTCATTTCCTTTTGATTTGTTTCCACTTGCTTGAATCTCTGTTGTGGGGCGAAATAATTCATTCAGGGAGCTTCATCAAACCTTTATGAGCATGTATGGTTGTTTGTGTAAATGTGTATAAGAGGATAAATTAACTTATAATGAAATGCCAGTGAATCATTTAGAGGATTTTATGGATAATTTTCTTCACCTTTGCTAGAATTTTTCCAGGCATTGATTGGTTTGTAAATGAAAAGTATATAATGTTAGTTTATTTTACCTTTAAAGACCCCTGTGAAATTAGCTCTTCATATGAGTCTCTGGTACTGTGAAATGGTGAAGGGCAATTAAAATTTCAAGGATGACCCTCTTGTCACTTTTTTGTTCTTCTCTTCCTCTTTTCATCACCTTTAAGTAGTCTCATCTTTTGGTAATGAAAGTTGGAAAAACTTTTGAAATGAACCATTGATCCATATCCTATGCTCTTTATTCCTCCCTCTGGACAAGATAATTAAAGAAAATTTAAATGTTTCAACAAATGTGACCTTCATGCAGGTCTGATGGCCATAATTTAAAACTTGAATCTGATCTAATAGAAAGTATTTAACACCTAAGGGTTACCTTTCTTCTCCAAAATTTACACGCATTACCTATGTACCTTGATTCAATCAACCTACTCCAATTGTAAATTCCTACAGAATGCATATCCCAATTATTTTGGTTTACATGGAAATCGGTACAAGATGGTTAATTTCCTGGTAGAAGACAAAAGATGAGAACACTTTTAATCTCTTCTTTTTCATTCCTCTATGTCCAAATGATGTTTCTACAGTATTTTTACAGTAAGAGGTATCTCAACATCTTTCCAGTATTAGTCAGGTAAGGATTCAATTCATTAATCAAGATGAAGGCTTGGAAAACCATCACCCTAACACCAATGATTCCACTATTACCATGATGATGATTACAAGTACATTATGAAATCTTATTTCCATAATAAGACTTGGATTTTTCAAAGCTTTGACCCCTAGGGCATTTGATTTGGATTAGAATGCATTGGTATCTATCTCTAAACATGAAGAGATGTGATTATAGTACTTCACATTGGTATTAAAAGGCTAAAGAATGTCATTTTAACATAAATAAAGAACCTTATAGGTCTAAAACCCTAATCCCAAAAGATGTAACCAAAAAGGTTTGTGGATATTGAGGTGGTTAGTTGGTACATCAACTTCCTGAGGGTACAAATTTTGCATACAATATTTGTTTACGGTGCATAGTAGCTCGGTAGAAAGAACTATTAAAGGAATACAAATTTTGACCAGGAATAGGGCATGTTATGGCAACTCTTGGCCTCTTAAATTTCCAAAAGACATCATTTAGGACCTCGAAAATACCCTGTGATTTTCGGACCCATAAATTATAGAAAAATTGCCAAGAAAATATATAACCATTGAGACAATGGAAGAGGTGGGTGCAACTGATATCGACCTAGATCACCATTGTCTATAATGAGATTTTACTTTGTTACCTATGTTAAAGTTTAATGGAAATTTTCATTTTAAGTTTGCACTAGACATGTAGAAATTGTATTTGAAGCATTATATAAATTTAAAACTCGATCCTTATAATGTTCACAAGCATACTCTTTGCTTGTTCCTTAGGTTTAATGCTTCACTTTTGCTTCTTCCTTCAAATTTATTATAACTTAATATATTTAATTCATATTGCATTGAGAGATGCATTTTATAGTTTATATATGAGAGAGATGTAATGTGATGATGGTTTAAAATTAACAAGTTATTCTATATTTAAGGTTTAAGCTACCTTGTCATTTTTCAAAAGGTTAATTATATTCCTTTACCATTAAAAGCATACAAAATTTTATGTATAAATATAAATTAATATTTTTACCCATTATTGATTGTTCCAAAATTACAAGATGGGAAAGAGTGAAAATGAGAGGATGTTTTCAGATCCAAGGTTTTCCTAAGCAAGTTGTGTTTAATTGCAATGAGCAAGCAATACAACAAAGGATTAATGAAAGGGAAATTTGAGAAATGAAAGGATGGACTCCATGAGGTGCCATGATGTCACGCCCCTACACCACGGGTGTCTTCCTACCACGTCTTGTAGGCAGGTGCGGCACTGCCGTACTTTTTCTTTTTCTAAATACTCAAGTACCTAGACTACGCCTATAGAAACATTCGTTAGTTATATTAAAAATTTTCTTTCAATGTGTGGAAATAAACATAAACATCAATATCAAACCACATGTATGCCCATACATACAAGGGAAGGTCAACTCCCTTTTAAAATGAGTCCGCCCGGATATTATGTTTCATAAAAATACAAGTTTACAACATCCAATCCAGTAGAAACCACTCCTGCTCCTTGGCACAGCTATTTGCCTTTTGGACAAGCTCTAAGGCTTTCCAATCATCAAACTAGCCTAGAACAATCATATACAATCAAGAGTTTCAACCTGCGGAAGTACTGCCCTAAACTACCCAAGTGTTGGTCACTCGGATCAATCAGTCGTTGCTCCAAATCAGTGCAAAGCGTTTTTTGAGCTGACCGTGTGTCCAATCCATCCCTCACCCATATGGTTGGATGCGTCTCGGAGTTACGCACCTTCTGGTTTTTACGGCACCTCAATCCGACACCCGACGCTCCCGGAATCGTGTTTTTAGTGCTGGGCCACTGCCGTTACTCGGCGCCCAGAACCGACTTGACTCGACCCGTCTGCCGTTCAGCTGCGCCCGACCCGACCTGGGGTGCAGCGTGCACGACTACGACCCGACTCGACCAAAGCTCGGTTCATCTTCGTTTCTGCGCCCAACGAGTTGTTGGCAACTCGTGTGCTACCCTTGACTTCTTGCTTGTTCGTTCTTGTTGCTTTTTCGAACTTGGTTGCTTCACTCTCCACTCAGATCATCACACATGTGGAGATAAAACAAGCGATAACACATCAATTCATCATACACATTAACACAGTATGTAAGGGGAAAGCTTATTGCTGAAAACCCCGCAGCTATTGTGTATATTATAATGGAGAAAACATGTAACAACTCGCATAATACTCTCACAAGTACCTGACTGCTATCTCGCATGATGGTACCCGATGTCGATGTGTTTGGATCTATCATGAAATACTAGATTAGGCGAGAGTTTAATGCAACTCGGGTTATCACAAGAATCACCTGTAACCCGAACAATCCAACGAGGATCTTCCTTTCTTGCATCCTTTGTCACATGCATGTAGACAGGAGAACCGAAAATCCGCAAATGGGAAATATCAAGCCTCTTGCTAGAATAAGCCTCCTCTGGTGTACTCATGCCAAGAACCTTGTGAGGACAACGGTTCTGCACATACACTGCTGTATTGCATGCCTCAGCCCACAAGTGAAGGGGTAGGCCCCGATCATGCAACATCGCCCGTGCAGCACCCACGATCGTTCTGTTCTTCCGCTCAGCCACCCCGTTCTGCTGTGGGTTATGGGGTGCGATGAGCTCTCTCCCAATCCCTTCTGCGCTGCAGAACTCCTTGAATTCAGCCGAGATGAATTCACCACCGTTATCACTCCTTAGAGCAATCACCTTCTTCCCCGACTCCTTCTCGACCAGTGCTTTAAACTCACAGAACTTCGCGAATGTATCTCTCTTCTTCTGCATGAAGAAGATCCAGCACTTTCAAGAGAAATCATCAACAAAGATCACATAATACCTGTGCTTTGCTGTCGAAGCAACTGAGAAAGGACCACACACGTCTGTGTGAACTCTCTCAAGGATCGTCGTGGCGCGATTATCCTTCTCGTGAAAGGTGGCTTTCACATACTTCCCTAAAGTACACCCCTTGCACTGATCTGACTGCGCAAGAGTGCCCTTAGGAAGCCCAGTAGAAATCTGCTGCAGGATCTTCAAAGCTCCATGGTGAAGGTGGCCCAATCTCCCGTGCCACAGTTCACCCTCATCATCCCGGCTCACCACTTCTCCCGCCTTGCATGCCATTGCTGCGCAGCCATCTACTTGCAACTGATAAAGGTTCTTGGTTCGAACCCCTATCTTCCAGGTCTCTCCAGTTGTCTTACTGCGCAGGAAGGCTTTTCCTTCGATGAAGACCACATCATACCCCTTATCCTCCAACATCGCCACAGAGATCAAGTTCTTCTTCAATCCAGGTACATGCATGACATCCTTCAACACAAAGGGTTTACCAGACTCCCTCTGAAAGGATATGGTACTGATACCAGTCGCACTGTATCTACCATCATCGCCCATCTCGATGTGCACACCCAAATATTTGTCCTCCAGATCTGAGAACAAATCCCGATCTCCCATCATATGAAATGACGCACCGCTGTCCAAGAACCATACCGATCCCAACACACTTGAAACCAAGCATGCGATCAGTGAAAAGTCAAGCTCGAACTGTGAAGCCAAAGCTTCTCCATCTGCAGATCTTCCCGCTTGCTTGTTCTTCTTCTTCTTTGGAAAATTGGTAGCATAATGTCCATGATCATGGCAGTGAAAACACTTCACTTTCGCCATATCCTGCTTCTTGCCCTTTGCACCAGAATGAGAATTTTTCTTACCCTTCCCCTTCTTTGCTTTGGCAACCAAAGTGCAATTTTCTTCATCAACTCCCTTTGATGAAGATCCATCCCGAGTAGTCCTCCTTATCTCCTCCTGCATGAGATCCGCCCAAAGGCGCTCCAATCCCAGTAGCTTCTCCCGACCATTGACACTATCTTGATATGAGTGCCAAGACTTCGGAAGACCAAGGAGAGCCAAGTCGACCATGTCCTCATCTTTGACAGTCACCCCCACACTTCCCAGCTCATCTCTGCATTGAGTGAACTTCGTGAGGTATTTGGCGATACTGTCGCCTTTCTCCATCTTGATGTTCCTGAGCTTATCTTTGAGTGCCAGCTTCCTTTGGTCGCTCTTAATCTGGAATAGATCCGTCAAAGCTTTCCACATTAAATATGGAGAAGCCTTTCCATGCAGGATGGATACAATATGATCCTTGACGCCCTCCAACAGGATCCTTCGACATTTCGCCATCTTCTTTTGCCATGCTTCGACTTCAGCAGGATCAGTGGGCTTTTGGACATCCGTATCCACGAACTCCTTCAGTCCATTATCTTCTAATACTACCTCCATGCGATCCTTCCATGCAACATAATTCAAACTGCCTTCAAGAGCATATTCGAGTCGCAAACCGTTCAAAGACATTTTCAACTCCGGCACCAAGAAAACAAAACTGCTGCAAAATTCGAATTCCAACTCAGTGCTCAATCGCTGTGGATCTGTGAGAACAAATTATTTCTAGCACAGATATCGACTGCAGGGGCATTTACTGGATATATCACCTTTCAAAGAAAGGATGGATCCAGAGGCTACCTGGCCCGCATGCAGACTCTGTCTACCGAAATAAGTTTGTAATCACTGTGATGATCAATCTCTGCTTCAATAGCTCCATTACCATGTAGAAAATTGCTGAATAATGATTAATTATCCACCGAGACTATCCTGATCACATATCAATTCAAATTCATATGCAACACATAATCTCTTCCACTCAGATCATCACACATTCGGAAATAAAACAAGCGATAACACATCAATTCATCATACACATTAACACAGTATGTATGGGGAAAGATTATTTCTGAAAACTCCGCAGCTATTGTGTATATTATAATGGAGAAAACATGTAACAAATCAGTACAATACTCCTCACAAGTACTCAGTACTATCTCATGAAGTTACACACAAACTAGCTTGGTTTTGAACAAGTCACGGGTTCAAAACTCAACCACTGATTGCTTGCCTCTATTGCGCAATCATGGCCTGTCTAAATAGAGATCCAAGGTTCCAATCTCCTTCGCTTGACAACGCAATCATCATGGGAAATTGCCTCCAAGTGTGGTGCAAATCTCATGCACAACTGATGTCACAACTGATAGCTGTACTCACCCTTTCATCTACCTCTTCCATTGGTCTCCACTGAACTGTCCATGCACTGTAGTGAACTGATGTGTTCTTGAGTTGAATAATGAGTTACTAATTAATGAATTAAATAATATTTAATTCACTCCACTCATTACTAGTTGATTAGCTAGTTAAACCAATCTCAACTAGTTCAACTAAGTTAAACCGAACACAACTCCACCAACTGTCTCATCAACTCCACCAAACTTCTGCCACTGAAGTCCTAACTGAATTCAACCATGCATGAGCTCACCAAACCCCTAGGAATAGCGTAATTCCTCTGTCAGATGCATGAGCCACTTCTGTAGCTCGAATTGAAGTGCTCCAAGAGAGTAAACTGAAGTTTAGAGTCCAAATATTATTAAGGGTAAATAATATTTGACTTCCCTATTTTTAGGATAGGCAGTCTAAAAATAGACTTCGACCCATAGGTCCAAAAATAGAGGTCCATCTATTTTTACCAACATGACCAATACTCCAAGAATAACATACTGCAACCCCTGGACCATGCTCCATATGTCTAAAAATAGACATAGTCTAAAAATAGACTTTACGCCAGAATTTGACTGCAGGCCCACTTAGTGAAGGCGGCTTCATTTCACTAAGCTCCATCACCTTGCTGCATTTTGAACAAATCATCCATCTTTGATGCTTGCAACGTGCTCGGTCTTGGTCCGACTTGGTTATCAAGTTCAACCTTGACATCTTCTACATCTGCAACATCCTTGTGTGGTTCAACCTGCAATGTTTGTAATGTGCTTGGTTCAGGTTCAACTTGTTCTTCAAGTTCTTCCTTCTCCTCAACCACATTCTCAACATTCTTCGGTCTAGCCATATACCTCCTTATAAGCTCACGTTCATCTCCTTAAAATCAAGCTTGAAAAGCTTCCCTTGAAGCATGCGTTGCTCTTCAGCCAATTCCTTTAGCTCCTTTCCATAGCTGTCCAATGTCTTCATAAGTCAGTTGAATTCATCCCGGTTCGTGTCGGATATCCCTTCTGCAAGTATTGCATAAATGGTCTTCTTCAACTCACGAAACTCATCAATGATTTCATCCGTTCTTCTCAAATATTTTACCAGCCTGCTTCCGAAGTCCTTCGGAATTAACTCTTCCATTCTAGCTCTAGCCCTGACAAATGCCTTGCTTCAGCTAAGGTCTCAAGAGAAACCCCAAATATATAAGTCAGCTTCAACAGTGTCTGCAACCCCTGCAACTCTGTCCAGCTCTGATACCAACTGTCATGCCCCTACACCATGGGTGTCTTCCAACCACGTCTTGTAGGCAGGTGCGGCACTGCCGTACTTTTTCTTTTTCTAAATACTCAAGTACCCAGACTACGCCTATAGCAACATTCGTTAGTTATATTACAAATGTTCTTTCAATGTGCGAAAATAAACATAAACATCAATATAAAACCACATGTACGCCCATACATACAAGGGAGGGGCAAATCCCTTTTAAAATGAGTCTGCCCGGATATTATGTTTCATAAAAATACAAGTTTACAACATCCAATCCAGCAGAAACCACTCTTGCTCTTTGGCATGGCTATTTGCCTTTTGGCCAAGCTCTAAGGCTTGCAAATCATCAAACTAGCCTAGAAAAATCATATACAATCGAGAGTTTCAACCTACGAAAGTGCTGCCCTAAACTGCCCAAGTGTTGGTCACTTGGGTCACTCAACCGTTGCTCCAAATCAGTGCAGAGCATTTTCTGAGCTGACCGTGTGTCCAATCCATCCCTCACCCATATGGTTGGATGCGTCTCAGAGTTACGCACCTTTTGGTTTTTACGGCACCTCAATCTGACACCCGACGCTCCCGGAATCGCGTTTTTAGTGCTGGGCCACTGCCGTTACTCGGCGCCTAGAACCGACTTGACTCGACCCGTCTGCCGTTCAGCTGCGCCCGACCCGACCTGCAGTGTGGCATGCACGACTACGACCCGACTCGACCAAAGCTCGGTTCGTCTTCTTTTCTACGCCCAACGAGTTGTTGGCAACTCGTGTGCTACCCTTGACTTCTTGCTTGTTCATCCTTGTTGCTTCTTCGAACATGGTTGCTTCACTCTCCAACGCCATCATATATATATGGACGCCAAGTGAAGTGAGGGTCGCTCGTTTTCCACGAGCCGACCCACCCGTTTATTCATCCACCCATGAAGTGCCGTGTCGTGGGGTGTGGGGCGCTCGGCCGACCCGAGCCGACCCCCACGTTTGGTGTTCGCCCATGAAGTGTCACGACGGCCCACGCCCAATATGTTGGTCGACCCACCAACTCATCCGTCGGTCTAGCTCACCCAAGGTGTGCACGTGGTGGTATAAACGCGTCTCACCAATGCCTTGTTGACTCACCTCTCCTCCAACTCGCCCTCGTGACTCGCCTCGCTACACCCGCGTGCCCGTGACTCTCCGGTGCGTCGTTACGCCCGTTACGTCGCACGGCGCCCGAACTCGCCCAAACGCCCAACCGACGCGCCCGTTCCACCGAACGCGCCCATGAAGTCTTGGGGCCTTACACATGAGGATTTATAAATGTCAAATGCGGCATAAGAAATAATAATTTAATTTAATTTTTTATTCTTTCCTTTGAAACTGAAAACTGTGACTTTTCATTCTCAAACCCTTAATTTAATAGTTTAATTGTGACACACTGAAAATATTCCAGGCTTCTCAAATGAAGACCATCCAAAAAAAAATTTATTTATGAAAATTTGAACTTCCCCAAGCCCACTTCCAATATATACCACACCTATCGTCGTAATAATTAGAATTCATAATTATGTTCAAATTATAGAATAAAATTATACTATAAAATTAAAAGAACAAGAAAAAACATTAAATACTTTGCAATGTAAGTAAAATTTAAAACATAGTGAGCTGAGAGCTTGAGATAATGTCGCATTGCATTGTAATAAAATTTTAAAACACATCTCGTTGTGGAAACACAAACAACATATGCACATCTATTTTCGTAGCGCCAATGGTATACGACCCACGAAAAAGTAAGAAAACATAGACCAACAAACACAACGCACTAAGTGCAATGTTGTTGTTGTTTTTGAATTTTAAACTCTCGTCCGAGAGTTTTGTTCTTGTAAACGCAAATTTCTCCATTAGCGCGGCATTCTTCCTATCGTTTTCGCGATTTTTGCACTGTATCTGTCGAATTACCCAAAATTCTCCATTCGTGCAGCATTCTGCCTGTCGTTTTCGGGAATTTTTGCACTGTAGTTGTCGAATTCCTGGACTGTAGTTGTCCTTTTCGCGAAATCTTGGACTGTAGCTGTCGTTTTCATGAATTCTTGGACTGTAGCTGTCGTTTTGAAGAGCTATTTTCTTTGTCGCTAGGATCCAGGTAAATTTGGTGCTACTCTTTCAATAGTCATATGTCCATGAAAACCAATTAGTGTACAATTGTGACTCAAAACTATACTTGAAAATTTTCATGGTTCAAACAACATCAAAATATTGGCTACACCCGACTAAAAATAGAATGCACTATTCCCAAACTGACAAATTCATTGTTGGCAGCAAGGAGAAAAAAATCAAAAAAGGAAATTCCTCGTAACATATTTGCTTATGGTATTTTTGTTGCAGGGCACCTTCATATTTTCGACCTACTGTAAACAATAGATGATTTCACCCTTCATATGAAAAGTGTCCTTGAACTAGGCCAAATGATTTTGACTTCAAGGCTGCTCTTTCACCATAATATAGCTCGGATACCAAGTAATCTCAGGAGATTGAACAAGTCGGTTTTATTTTCTTTTGTCTTTGTTACAACTTTTGAGTTGAAGTAGTGAAGCCCCAGTCATGGTATATCTTTGTGATACAGTGGGAATTCTGAGAGAGATTTGCTATCTGTTTTTCCTGTTACCTTGGAGACCTTATTGCATGAAATCTATCACTTTAATCATTAGGAAAGGCATTGTACTCAAAAGTAGAATCTAATCTAATGTCATGTGTCCAAAGATAAGTCGCAGAATTGAAGTATAATCACACTGCAATGATGAATATAAGGTTTGGAAAAATAAATCAGCTATAAATCTGAAGCTTGGTGCTTGAAGTATGAGTCATCTGCTTGCAACCCTCATGAAGTCCAATAAATTGGTGCCATGTGGTTCCATGTACTCATAAGCATATTCCTTGTACTTATTCAAATGGTTTCAATGGTGTGCTCCTTGTATATAGTGAGGGCATTTGTATGGTTTGTTACAAAGTTGCGGATATGTCGTGCATCCTCAATAGTGGCTCCAATCCAAAGAACATCAGAAGAAATAGATTTCAGTGCCAAGTTCAATGAATGGAAAATGCAAGGTGTCCAAAATACTTGTGGATATTTTGCTTCCACAATCATGCCAGCAGCCTTGCAAACATGTGCATTATCTGTAATGATTTGCACACAACAATCCACACCTACACTTTCAATAACTTTGAGAAATAACTCACCCATATATTGTGCATCCTTGTACTCTCCAAGTGCATCCACTGCTTTCAAGAAAACTGCACCATTCGTGGATGACACCATGAAGTTAATCAGTGGGTGGCGTGTTGGATCTGTCCATCCATCAGAAACAATGCTAACCCCAAATGTTGGCCATGCTGATTTAATAGGCTCAAGCATTTTGTCCACCTCTTTCTTTGCCTTTGTCAACAATGTGGTTCTGAGCTTCTCTGACCCAGGAGGCACATACCCTGATGGAGCCCCAAGACAAAGAGCTCAACACATCTCAATAAATAGAGGTGACCATGACACATTAAAGGATATGAAGTTCTGATAGAAAAAAAATGCAATGGTGAGGTCAAGCTCTTCCCTTTTCTCTTTTTGGAAAATCTTGTCCATTAGACCAACTGCAGTTGCCTTTCTCTTTGCTAATTCTCCCCTGCTAGAAGTCTCAAAAGGGAACTTGCTGCTGCTTTTCCTCAAGAATGGAAGGGGGTCATCAGTCTTGGATTTTTTTGATTTTGCTGCCACATTTGCCTCACCAATACTTGCCTCTTTCTCCAATTTCTTCCTATTTGGCGATTCAATTGTTGTACAACATTTAACGCCACAACCTGGAATACCCAAGTCACAATCTGGTCCAAGTGACATTTAACCTTACTTTCTTCAAGGAATGTGACTATTCTTCTCATGCAAGGAATCTTGGTAACCCAACCAGCTTATAGATCTCCCTGCCAAAACAAAGTCATTTAAAAAAAAATTTGATTATAGAATGAAAATATTTAATTGATAAGTGAAGATAAAGTATTCATCTTGATTTCTTCGATGGTGGAGAAAAGATGTGTTGGTGATCTCTCTTTGAATGATCTTGTTCAAGGGTAAGGATTAGATCTTGGTTGTAATGATGATAAAGCCTTCTTTTTTGCACTCTTCTGTACCAGTCCTAGGAAAGCTTGGTTCCTAGTCTTTAGATAATATTACTTTGACTTCTTCTTTACATAAGAATATAATTACATAGTCAACATGAAGACCGATCTAGCTATACTTTTCAACATGCCTATGCGTTCACACATAGTACCTATATAGTACTTGTTATCCATTGGTTGATGACATTCAACTGTCGAGTGATAATTTGTTTTTTAATTTGTTTATGAGGGGCAGGCGAACCCTATAGAGACCCATCCATGGCATCAGGGGAGCCCTACAGAGACGTCTCCATGAGAGGAGGATTTTCAGGTACATTGGTTGTTTAGTTATGTCATGTTTTCAATTAGGTTATATTTATTGTTAGTTGTGAAAAATTGATTAATGTGAATTTTTTTTGTCTTGCACAGGTGGACGCACTCGTCTGACTCGTTCACCCAGTCAGGGAATCGAACAAGAGGCGCCCCAAGGACATGTTCCCATTCGCCCTGTTGCTGGTGAGGGACAAAGGAGAACAATGTCTCAGCCTGTGGTATTCATCCCACAATTGGATACTTCTCCAGGTAAAATCTAAATACAAATTTATTGTTTGATGTATGTTTAATTTCAAACTTATTGTGGTACTCATGTACCCAAATTCCTAACAATTTAATGTTTTGTATAGTGGGTCATAGAGACATTCATTACTCGCCAGGGGACCATGGTATGAACGAGGGTCTTATACACGACATAGGTACACATTAGATCAATTCCTAGTTAAAATGTTCAATTTTATGTTATATTCAATGTTGAACAAGTGAATTTGTTTTCCAAATGACTTGTTTAATGTGAAAAAATTATGCTCCATAGGTGCAAATGTTGGAGCTGGGCTTGGCTTTATTGCTAGTGAGGGGCAAAGGAGAACAATGTCTCAGCCTGTGGGATTCACCCCACAATTGGATACTTCTCCAGGTAAAATCTAAATGAAAATTTATTGTTTGATGTATGTTTAATTTGAAATTTATTGTGGTACTCATGTGCCAAAATTCTAACAATTTAATGTTTTGTACAGTGGGTCATAGACACGTTCATTCCTTGACAGGGGAGCATAGTATGAACGAAGAGGAAGAGATAGTTTTTCCAATGGGTATTTTCAAATTACCAAACAATTTTTTTAAATACAAATTGTTCTTATAAATTATTTAATTTTTAATACGTGCAATAATTTAACATGTTACAGGTGGTGGTGGTCGCCCTCCTAGGGGTAGAGGTCGTAGGGTTCATGAGTTTGCTCGAAATCTGAGCTATGATCCCCTTTACACCCATCCCGGTGATATTCCTGAGGAGATGCCTTGGGAAGATAGAATATCCTTACTTACTGTTGATGGGATGAGGGAGCATTCCACGAGATTGCGCAATGAATTGCAAAGTTGCTTTCTCTCTGCCCCTATTCGAAATTGTCTCCAAATTTTTTTGCACAATTTGGAGAGTTTGATAGAGACTTATCGTGGGGTTGGACCATCAACCCAAGTTTTTTTTGACATGATGCGTAGGAGGAGAGCATCAGTGATAGGTATCCACTCCTACAATGAAGTCAAAAGGAAGGTCACTAAAGAAGCAGCCTTGTCACTATTTGACTTGCGGCCTGAAGACAAAAAACGTCTGAAGATTGCAAGATTCAATGATCCTAATATTGCACCCCATATTTATGAGAAGTTCCTGTATGCATACAGGAAGTTCCCAAATAATGATGAGGTGCCGCAATATTTTGCTAGAATGTTGGTTGCTCAGTTCTGAGACCACATGGACCCTAACTATACAGATACTGGGTCCAAATTCTATGGAGCTGGAAAAGGTCGTACATATGAACGACCTGATGCTATGCGAGATGTTGGGTTTAGGCTTCCAGCACCTCGTTTAGTAGCTCGACCACCTAGGGTAGTTACACTTCCAGAGGATTTAGCCCTTATCTCCAGTGCTGCATCAAAAATGAGGCATAAGATACAAGAACATATTGCAGCTGCTTTAGGAGGGGTGGAAATCGGCTTAGGGACGAGCCAACCTTCATCTAGTGCAGGAGAGCATTCATTTTTGAGTGTCCCAGATGATGTGTTAAGGGAGATGGAGCGAGATGAGATTATTAAGTATGCAGCCTCATGTAGAGACCACTATGAGCAATCCAGAACAATAAAAATGCACACCATGGGCGAGGTATGTACATACAGGTTTTGATCTAACATGTTTTTTTGGTGTATATATACATTTAGTCTCAAAAAACTGACGCCAATATATTTATTTAACTTATGTAGTTTACAACATTCCTAGAACAACATTGCCTTTCCCCTCGTGCTTATTCTGTAGATCGTGGACACGATCATGTACAAGTGCCACAACCATTACTCATTACTATCTATCTATATTTTTGTATGTCAAATTGAAATTGAATTTATGTCACAAATTTATTGGTACGAGTCTTAACATTATGGAATTTTCAAGTTAGTGCTACACATGAAGGGCTGCTTGAAGAGATTATTCCTTCTGAGGTTCCAGTCGTGACACAGGTATTGATACTTTTCGTTAAGCATATTTATAGTGTTTATTATATTTCTTTTCGTAAACTTGACTGTTAACTTTGGTTTCTACTTTTCAGGGTACAGAGGATATTGACATGATGCAGACTGAGCCTCAAGGAGATCCCGTAGTCTCTGGGTCCGAGACTCTACATTAAACCATGGTAACCTCTTACCCTTTCTTCGTTGCTATGGTATTCAAAAAATATCTGAGAGTGTACGAGGAGATTCACCTGCCTTTTTTGTAGAATTTGTATCCTAGTTTTTGTATCTTTTCTTATTCAATCAAGAACTTTTTCCCAATTGTCTATGAAGTTATGGATAACTTTATTCAGTTGCCTATAATGTCATATGACATATGCTTTAGTATGATTTTTTGCATTATGACATTTTGTCTTGCTTTAGTCATATATGTGTTTCTCATATTACTCTACATTGGTAGAGTTTCCCATATTGGCAATAATGGGTATACCCCATTCCTATATACTCTCAAATTTGTGTATGGATTTCACTGTGCAACAGCTGCAATATGGTATTTCTATTACAATAGTATAAGCTTGACCTCAATTTCATCATTTGTATATGAATTACGGTACAGTACATGAATATATGGAAGTGCATCCATCAGTTCAGATATGGCTTCTCTGCTCTATTCATATTTTCTATATTCATTCAGTTTTGCATTGTATACAAAACAATAATATTCCCCTATATATGGTGTCAGGAATCCTATTCGAGAATGGTGTTGCAGTGGGGTAGCTGCAATATCCTCCATCTAAAATATCAATGATCTTGATCATTTTGGGTCGTATTGATTTTCTTCACAATCACGTTCCTCCAATAGTGTCAACATTCATATATACAGTCACAATTTGATCTTCTTAGCATCGTGCTTATCGATCCTTGTTCAGTTTCTATAAGAATCAATTTTTTACTTTGAATAGCAAGTGGTGACCATCATTAAAGGAAGAAATTTTGTAGGTATCTGAAGACCAGACCTCCCTTGTGACAAGAATCACTACAAGAAGCCAGGTTGACCATTGGACCTTTCATTAGCATAACTCAAGGATGCAGCAAAGAAAATGGTTTAAATGTGAGGTACATGACTATTCAACATTAACTTGACCGATGCATGATGAATTTGACACAACTCTTATTTAAATTTGCATGCTGAATTTGACACAAATCACTTTGTCAATGGTGACTTGTTCCTCCCCTGTGCAGGATGTTGCTAAAGGAGAAACTGTAATTAAGGAGAAAGAAGAAGAATTGTATGCCTTACAAGAAAAACTTGTTAGTATGGAGAATGTGAGTTTCTTGTAAAAATGATCTATGGATGATTTATTAAATTGGAACATTTATTTTAAGCATTGTAGCATCATGCATTTATTGTATTCTGATGTGAAATAAGATTAATAGGAGAATACTTTATCTTTCTTACTGTTAATCAACGCAAGCACTTTGTCTAGGATCCAGCAGCTCCAGTTCCTTATTCTTACTTTAGTATCATGCTCTTTATTGTAATTATCTCCTGATTTCAGATACTGTTTTATTTTTTTTAATTTTTGATGGGATTCCATAATAATCTTGCTGTTATTGCAGGAGGAGATCCAAAAGCTCATTGATGATCACAAGGCCACACTAGAAGCAAGGAAAACTGAGTTTGAAGCTGAGATTGAATAACGACAATCCTTATGCAAAGAAAGAGAGGAAGCTTTAAGATTGTTTGAGTAGCTTAAGAAATTGAAAACAGAGTTAAATGTGATCAGGCTTGGCAGCTGACAATATGATACAGTTGGAAAGATTTATTGAAGGTTCCCAAATTTCTACAAATGAAGGTTTAGTGAACAAATTAGTGAGATTTAAAATTGGCTATAAGCCTAATGAGATCAAATAAGAGGAATCTGTTCGTAGCCTTGCTATTTCTGTAAATAGTGAGATTTAAAATTGGCTATAAGCCTAATAAATAGTTCGTAGCCTTGCTATCTCTGTAATCTGTACTGCTAGAAAATTGGCAGAAACCAAGACTAAAAATATTTGATATATTTTGGAAATCGAGTTTCGGCAGTACAATATGGATTTATTTTATTCAGATTGAAAAATCTGTGTAGTGATGAACCTCATATTAATATTTATTATTATCCATTTTAATTTATGACAACTGTTGAGTATCGCAAATAAGGTGACTAAAATCTATGTTTTTTTTCTTGTTTATTATACATTTTCTACTGTGTTGAAATCGAGTATAATTATTTTACAAATCTGTGCCAATATTTGAAGGCAATGTGCTTTCTTGTAGTGGTGCTAATGCATGGATGTTCACCGAAAATCTAAAGCAGGAGTTGATATGTGGATGAAAGAGACTGTTAACACATGTCCTAAGTCGGCTAGAAGAAGGCAATAAAACGGGGTTGATTGGCCCGAGAATGCACAATAAAGACATGAGGTTTATGATAGACAAATAAGCCAGTGACAGATGGGTACACAAGGGAAAAAGCTCACTTTGAAAGTGGATAAGTTCTCTAGGCAAACTTTTCCCTCCTATACCCATCTATCACTACAACTTATTTGTATGTCATAAAACTCCTGTAGCTTGCTTATCTGATGGTGGTGAGTATTCTTTAATATGCCTCCACTGCTCATCTAATTTCACCTTGAATTAGCATTTGCATTACCCAAGTTGGGTCCACCCAATAAAATCCAAAGAAAATTCTCAAGTGCATGATAAGCGTATTGAAAAACACTATCATAACATGGCATTTCATCTCACATTTCCAAAATAAGAAACAACTTTCCAAATTAGGGAACATGTTTCCAGGCCATATCATATGTGTTTCCACATTTCACTTTGTTTTTGGTGATGGTACCAACCATGTACTTGTGTTTCCCACAACATAACCAAATATTTATATTGGTGCAAAGTTCAAACAGACATCACTCTCAATTTATTGAAGCAACATGAGCCAAAATATTCACATTTTGAGGATATTCTGTTACAACCCTGGTCTAGAAGCTAACCTATGCAAAAAATAAGATCATGACTTTCAATATGTCCAATAAATTTTTTCCAGATGGTCACTCTTATAAAGGTGACAATAGTATAAGGGGTATCTTCCTATACCTAACTAGGTGTTCATTTTATGTCTCTAGCTTTGGAGATGAGATTGTCTAAGGCTTACATTGTCCTTCATATACTAGAAAGGTGTTACCCACCATGTGCATTTCAAACACTTTAATCAATCATCATCAATTCCATCATCAATTAGTTCCATCCACTCGGGATTGCAAATCATTTATGACAAGATGGAACCAAAATCCACCTTGCGGTCAATTCAAGAAAAGACTTCAGCCATAGCAGTATTGTTGTTGATCCTACATGATTTACAAATGGACCAACAGGTCATAAAATAAGGCATCATGGAAACAATAAGGAATGGAAGCAACTAGAAATGTACAGAATCCTGGAATAGTAGTAGCCAAATTCAAGATGGAGAAAAGTCCAATTTCCTTAGTCCTCGGCATTAAATTATATTCAAGATGAGCACTAGATGATGAGATGAGACTTTTACGCTCGTAGAGCAAAATCCCACACCAAATCGAGTAGAACATGTAGTTGTTATAGGTTATCTTACTCATGTCAAATTTGTGATCAATGTACTGTGGTACAGGTGGGAAGTTCTTTGCTTGTTTGATTTTAATAATAGAGTTCTGGCACACGACACAATTATAGTGAATGTGTTTGCACATTCACAAATTTATGCCACATTCACTGTAATTACACAAAGTTTCTCATTTTTTTAACAACAGTTGTGGTTACAATATAGTTCAAGCAATTGAAAAATGTTAATTCAATTGACATCTAGCACACAAGATTGAATGAAACGCTCTCCTAAGTAGAACATTTTAAAAGTGGGTGTTTCCCATCTGATGTAACATTTTAGTTGTAAAATTTTACATGGCCATTGTTTCAAAAGCTTTCTTAAATATCCCCATCATTTTGTTTTAGTGTAAAGAATCAAATATTAATTGAGATAGATTTTATATTAATAATATCTTTGTTTTCTGGATGTTGACAAAGTCCAAAGGAATTTTATTGTTCTAGTCTTGGTTGAGAGATATTCTTGCAAAAGAAAACTTTCATCTTTGATTGCTTTAAATTCCCTAAGCATCTATGGTCTTATCTTGTATGTATTTCTTGCTTCTAATTTTCTTGTGAGAGACTAAACTCCCACACTCTACATTGCCATAGTAGTACTAGCATGATGAAGATGTAAATGATTTTTTCCATGACTATTACATTGTTATCCTTTCCAAAACAACTGTCTAGTCTCATCTTGTATTTTTTCTTTGGTATTGTTGCACTTGCAAAATTATTGGGGAATATATTCAGTGATACATAACTGTAGTGTTCTATTCTAGCAAAAATTTCAAGATATTGAATTCGATTTGGCTAAAAGAGAGGACTCTTTTAGATCTAGTTTCACATTTATTTTAAATTCAAATCTGAACCAGTAAAGAAGCTAAGAATTGACAGTTTTTTGGTCACCATCATGACATTGACACTTCAAGCAACATTATATTGACTAGATAGAGTAGAAGGATTATAGTTATGGATCCATAGATTATTCTTTGGCAATCAACCTCCAAATATTATCAAACTTTTTAATATATTATTTACATGATATAATTGCACTCTTAATGCTTTGGGATATATAATCTCCAAAAGTTACACACTGGGTGTTGTCACTGGCAGCGAATGTCACCTTGTCACTAGCAAATGGGTGTTGTTTATAGGGTTGCAGTTTCAGGGCTAGGTTTGCAAGGTGGCCTTCGAATCCCTCATCTCTCTGTCAATGGCTTTGAAAGGCTAATAGAACAGTGGAGCCCAGGGTGTTATAGTTCTGTTCCATGTCATTGTCATGTTCTAGAATCGAGAGACTTCTTCCTGGAGTAGCCTCTGTTTATGCTTTTCTGAGGAATATTTATGCAGGGATAAGAAATTATTCAACCAATGATGTAGATTTCTTATTTTCGCATGGTTAAGGAATGTTTTAGATTGTGACATTCATGAAGTTGTTTTGGCAGATCCTCAACATTCCTTCAGCTATGGTGAACTTCATTTATCATTTGATCGGCCTCATTATAATTTTCAAGGACAGCCTGGATGATATTCATGTCAGAAGTCCCCATTTTCTTTCTCGTACAAAAATTAAAATGGTGCGATGCCAAGCTTTATGGTTATCTATGTCTAGAAACTGCCTTCAATCAGTTTTTCCCCCTTACCTTAGCTTCTGTTGAAGGGAAAGGAATTCCAACATGAGTCCTTTTGTATTTTCCAAATAGTAATTCCCAGTTAAACTTATTTTGGGTACATGTGTTATGATATGGAAAATAATGAGACATTTTTTTCTCCATCAAAATACTTTAATTTGATATTTCAAAGGTTGAAATCAGAATATACATAGTACTGTCTTTTCAGATCTTGCTGAGCCTTAAGGACTAGATACAATATCACAAATTCCAGTTTGTCATCTATTCCCATTAGTTACACTCTTCCTGTATCAATTAAGACCCCGAAATGTGCATTAAAACACCAAAAAGGGTACATACGTGAGGATTTTCTGCCTTTCCATACTCATAACTTGCCATTTTAGTATTACAAAGCAAAACAAAACTCCTCTGAAGAAGTTAATACTGGAGAAGAAACAGTTTCATGCTGGAGTTCTCCATACTTGAAATCCTTCACAGAAAAGGGTCCAGCCATATTTGTCAATATATATGGTGGGTCTAGAACCAAGCCATTCTTCACAAGTTTATTACGCTCGAAGATACAAGTGGCCTCATTGAAAAATAAGTCAAGGATGTTAAAACATAGACTATGAAAAATTCGGGTTCGAATAATGCTAGATCTGAACAAAGACATTCCAAGGGTTTCTTTGATAGCACCAAACAAGGAGATCCCTCGCATTGTGGTGTTGGACAGTATTGTTAATCAAAATAACCATTGCCTCCTCAAATATTTATAAATTTTATTTATACTTGCTTTACCATGTATATCAGATACCTATCAATCACAAACATGAAAAATTGTGGAATTCATACTCTGGAAACACAACCAACCTTTATTATTACCAACATTAACTTTTATATAGTAGCAGATATGTAGATAAAATTTTCAGCTTCCAAAGAGACAAACCTGCTTCTCCAACATGATGGCACATTCTTAACTACTAACATTTCACTGGGAATTGCTCCCTATCATCGCACTGGGAATTGGAAGCAAGGAATTTACAAGTGCAATAGCTTCATCCAAAAAGGAATTTGAAAGCCATCGCTTTAACTGAATCTGATGACATATAATGTGGCCCTTTTTCAATGCAGCATAGCTAACGAGTGCTTCTAGGTCCTTGAGAAATGAATACACTGCCTTTGAAATGGGAAACCCTCTTGCATCTTTTTTTCTGTGCAGATTCACCTTGTCTGAAATGAATATACATAGGATGTAGGAAAATCTAATTTAGTTAAAAGATGGCAGGCATCCTAACGAAAATAAAAAGAAAAGATAGAATTTTACTAGAAAGAAAGAAAGTGAGCTCCAAACCATAGCTTAATTAAATAAATTAGCTAACCAAACCATACACAGTGACTATGCTGGCAAGCTGAGGAATATCTTCTTCATCAAGAACCAATCTTTGTATATCAATAAGCCAGACTGAGAGGGATGTCAATGCAGCACCAACAGACATTCTGATTGCAACAGACAAATGGAAGGAATTATTTCATCAAACGAACCTGAATGAGAGCACCACCTTTCAACTTACATCATTATGGACTTTAAAATAATAATTATAGTCAAAATATGATAATAAATTACTCAAGAATCAAAAAAATAGTCGAACGAGGTATAAGATGGTTGAAATCCCATGTCTGTGCTGACCTCTTGCTCTATTACACAATCTTGTAAACATGTGAGATGCTTAATTTATTCTGTATAAGATGGTTGAAATCCCACCATGGCTATTAATTATCTCTAGAAGAAAGCAAGGTAAAACAGCATGTATTCATTCAAATAGATTGCAATCTACTAAGGTGTCTTCACATGAATGGCATGCACAGAAAAATTTCTGGATGGATTTTGTTAAAGGCTTCCTGATCTGTATGCTGAGAGAGGTTGTATGCTGTGATGGTTGAAATCCCACCATGGCTATTAATTATCTCTAGAAGAAAGAAAGGTAAAACAACATGTATTCATTCAAATATATTGCAATCTACTAAGGTGTCTTCACATGAATGGCATGCAAAGAAACATTTCCGGATGGATTTTGTTAAAGGCTTCCTGATCTGTATGCTGAGAGAGGCTGTATGCTGTGATGGTTGAAATCCCACCATGGCTATTAATTATCTCTAGAAGAAATCAAGGTAAAACTGCATGTATTCATTCAAATAGATTGCAATCTACTAAGGTGTCTTCACATGAATGGCATGCACAACAACATTTTTGGATGGATTTTGTTAAAGGCTTCCTGATCTGTATGCTGAGAGAGGCTGTATGCTGTGATGGTTGAAATCCCACCATGGCTATTAATTATCTCTAGAAGAAAGCAAGGTAAAACAACATGTATTCATTCAAATAGATTGCAATCTACTAAGGTGTCTTCACATGAATGGCATGCACAAGAACATTTCCAGATGGATTTTGTTAAAGGCTTCCTGATTTGTATGCTAAGAGAGGCTGTATGCTGTGATGGTTGGAATCCCACCATGGCTATTAATTATCTCTAGAAGAAAGCAAGGTAAAACAACATGTATTCATTCAAATAGATTGCAATCTACTAAGGTGTCTTCACATGAATGGCATGCACAGCAACATTTCCGGATGGATTTTGTTAAAGGCTTCCTGATCTGTATGCTGAGAGAGGCTGCATGCTGTGATTTTCCCAATGCAAACAACACAAATTGAATGTCTTTTGAAGCATGAGAAATATATAACAAGTAGCACTAAGGTGTCTTCACATGAATGGCATGCACAGCAACATTTCTGGATGGATTTTATTAAAGGCTTCCTGATCTGTATGCTGAGAGAGGCTGTATGCTGTGATGGTTGAAATCCCACCATGGCTATTAATTATCTCTAGAAGAAAGCAAGCTAAAATAGCATGTATTCATTCAAATAGATTGCAATCTACTAAGGTGTCTTCACATGAATGGCATGCACAACAACATTTCCGGATGGATTTTGTTAAAGGCTTCCTGATCTGTATGCTGAGAGAGGTTGTATGCTATGATGGTTGAAATCCCACCATGGCTATTAATTATCTCTAGAAGAAAGCAAGGTAAAACAGCATGTATTCATTCAAATAGATTGCAATCTACTAAGGTGTCTTCACATGAATGGCATGCACAGCAACATTTCTGGATGGATTTTGTTAAAGGCTTCCTGATCTGTATGCTGAGAGAGGCTGTATGCTGTGATGGTTGAAATCCCACCATGGCTATTAATTATCTCTAGAAGAACGCAAGGTAAAACAGCATGTATTCATTCAAATAGATTGCAATATACTAAGGTGTCTTCACATGAATGGCATACACAGCAACATTTCTGGATGGATTTTGTTAAAGGCTTCCTGATCTGTATGCTGAGAGAGGCTGTATGCTGTGATGGTTGAAATCCCACCATGGCTATTAATTATTTCTAGAAGAAAGAAAGGTAAAACAACATGTATTCATTCAAATAGATTGCAATCTACTAAGGTGTCTTCACATGAATGGCATGCACAACAACATTTCCGGATGGATTTTGTTAAAGGCTTCCTGATCTGTATGCTGAGAGAGGCTGCATGCTGTGAGTTTCCCAATGCAAACAACACAAATTGAATGTCTTTTGAAGCATGTGAAATATATAACAAGCAGCACTAAGGTGTCTTCACATGAATGGCATGCGCAGCAACATTTCCGGATGGATTTTGTTAAAGGCTTCCTGATCCGTATGCTGAGAGAGGCTGTATGCTGTGATGGTTGAAATCCCACCATGGCTATTAATTATCTCTAGAAGAAAGCAAGGTAAAACAACATGTATTCATTCAAATAGATTGCAATCTACTAAGGTGTCTTCACATGAATGGCATGCACAGCAACATTTCCGGATGGATTTTGTTAAAGGCTTCCTCATCTGTATGTTTTGAGTTTCCCAATGAAAATAGCAAAAATTGAATTTCCATTGAAGCATGTGAAATATATAACAAGCAGCATACGTATATGTTTGTGGGGAAAGAAACTTTTTTGATACTTGGAATAGACTCGAACAAATAACGACAGATTGAAGCACATAACACAAATGAACAAAACAAGATTGAAGAAACAAATAACAGATGTCTGTGCTAACCTCTTGCTCTATTACAACATGTATTCATTCAAATAGATTGCAATCTACTAAGGTGTCTTCACATGAATGGCATGCACAGCAACATTTCCGGATGGATTTTGTTAAAGGCTTCCTGATCTTGAATCAAAACCTTGATGAATCTGCATCATAAATTATGTACCAACACACATCTAAGCATCCACATGTCAATTTATTTGTTCAAGAAATCCACAATATAGTCTTAAACTATATAAAGTCCAATGCATTGTAGCAATTATATGTTCTAACCTTAGAATCAAAGTTCATTGTTCATCTTGAACAATGTGTTCCACTCATATGAAATGTGCTAGTGACAAATTTTCCAAAATGGCATCATGATCATCTATCGATAACCTCCATTGTCGCTGTTTTTTTCTACTCTTCACTTGCTTCAACTGCAGTCGAGTTGCTATGACCAAGTGACTATATTGGGCATAAATAACCTCTGGCTGGTAATCTTGAAAACTAATATGATCTTTACATTTCTTTACTTCTTCAAAGAAATGTCCCATTAACACCATTGAACCGATTGGGTATGTATAATTTGATGGATCATTATACTCTTGCAATAGCGTGGATTTAGACATAGTGCATCGTAATAAATAATAATGCACTTTTTCTTGATTATTTTCTGGTGCAATGACAACAAATACATCACCTTCTCTAACCATATCGAGACACGATCATTATCATTGTCAATCATAGCCACTTCATTGTCCATTTCCTTGTCACTCACGTTTCCAAATGGGGGCAATGGTGTCAATTGTTCAAGTTTCCATGGTTGAACAAATTTCTTAATTTGGTTTTCACATTCATCGATGGACTCTGTCTGATCAATACATGCATAACAAAAGCAAGAGCACTTTCGTTTCTCAATGCAATGTATATTTTTCATGTCCTTACTCCTAATTGAGTGTAAACTTCTTGTTTTAGGGATTACACTGGCATTATATGGCAATGATCTATCAACATCACCCATTGCAATATTCCAAAAGTACCTGCTTGAGAAAAACACACACATATGTATGAGTCAAATTTTGAAAAATATTAAATATTTTTTTGATAACAAAATATGTGCACATATATGTATACACATATATATATCTACACATGTATAATATATTCTTAGTTAAATGTGTATGCTTACCTGTGCACATGAGCCATCCTTGGGTTTGATACATGACTTAAATTTCCCTTGCACCAATTAACAACATCTAAAGAATTTGCAAGTCGGAAAGAAGAGTGATTCAATTGATACCTCCTAAGTGCACATTTTACGCATGCCCCAGCACCATCATGCTCTCCTTTTCCATGCCTTGTCTCAAAGAAATTCCATGTATGTCGAATGTTGATTTTCCTATGAAGACGAGATAACCAATAGAACGATCTTGCTGATTTAAATTGACCAACACAACCATCTGACCATACCCAATGTTCTTTAAAAATGACTCTTCGTTTCAACAAATCATTATAAATAACATTAAAACAATGTTGAACAAAACACGTGCCATGTGTTCGATCATCACTGATGTAGAAATGGTACTCCTTAATCACCTCACGATTATTTTCATCGCTATCAAAACCATCGACAGCAAGCTCTGCGTGTCTATACAAAATATGCACAAATATCGATACTTGGTCTGAATGATAATACTCACTTTGTATCTCCTTTTGTGGACTAAATGTGTAATTCTCAGCGAAATCAACTACTGATAATATTGTTCCTTTTGGGAACACCTCACGTGATTGCTTGAACTATAAATCCTGCCATCGTGCTATATGACAATGCTTAATATATTTGTATATTTGCACCCTGAACTTCTCCATAAAAGATGTCACTGGAATCTCGTCATCAAGTAAAGTGATCTTTTTGATGTTGTGCTTGAATCTGCAACAGGAGTGTAAGTAACATATTCATATCTCTTCCAATTCAGACTGAGATTTGACAGTCTGGGATCATTAGGATCAATGGGATACTTTTCATCATAGAGTGCCAAATGAGAACATTTGTCGCATTTTCTTCCACCAACACATTCCTTTTTATAAATAATTCATTATTCTCTCGTGGACATAATATCTTTGATAAAAATTCACGAACACTTGAAGGAGGAGGGTCATTTGACCAATATTTTATGCCAAAATTTACAAATGTCTCATACAATAATTCGAATTCTACATGGTATCGACAACAACATGTGTCTCGAACAGTGATAGGCCCGACATACCATGGTTTAAGCTTCACAAATGTGCTAAGGGAAATCTTCACATCAATATTACTCTCCATAAAGCTCTCGAATAATTCTACTTGACTGAACTGTGTTATATGTTTGGAATGAGATTCATAAACTCCCTTAGATATACGGCGTCGCAGTTGATCCTTTTCATTTGGCGACACACGAGAGTTCGAATCCCAAAACTCTTTTACCCTATCCCTCACACCATCAGGAAGTCTATCATGATATGGACGCCTGCAGATATTAGCCCAACATGCTCCTTCATCATTCTCATCTATTTGAGTTCTAAATTTTGAATGCCTCCATAAACGTTTTCTTGATGTTTTAATAAATTTTGAAGTTGTTGACATCAACCGACTTGATGAAGTTCCTTTTGCAACTGCACCTGTTAAAAGTGCTCTACGAGCATTCTTTGCAACATTAGATCGCCCTTTGGCTAGTATGCCAAGCGCCGATGTCACATTATTTGTTACCATTTCATTTGCTAAAACATCTTTTTCACTTTTAATGCCCAATAATTCCACAGCATTTGTGAGAGATTTGTGCTTTATAAGTCCACGTAATAGTTGAGCTTGTGTTATGATAGATAAACCTTCAAAAGTATGTTTCAATACAAATTTTACTTTATCTCGAACTGTCCTTTTAGCCAATGGTGGTCCCAATTCTTCAATTTTAGTTGCATCCATATTTTCTAGAAACTTGTAGTTGTATACAACGTTATTGGAACTTCCAATTAATTGCAGTGCAATTGGATGTGTGGTTGCTTCTTCTTGTGGATCTCATGTTGTCCCTGCATAAAAAACAATATTAAAACTTCTAATTTGAAATTGACATGTATACAAAATACAAAATTAAAATTGAAGAAACTAAATTGACTCACCAGTGACATTGATATCAATTATATTCTCATTGACAAGTTCCTCAACATTTCTCATTTCCTCGTCATTGTCATGTACCTCTACATCTATTTCACGATGCTCTACCTCCACATTTCTTTCATGCCTTAATATTTCCCTTTCCTCTCGCCATTTTTTTTGTGATTTCTCATTTTTCTCCTTTAAATATTTTCTTTTTCGATCGTACTTTGATATGAAATTCCTTTGGTTTCCCATGTTCACACAATTGGAAACCTAAAATCCAATTCTATTTGGACCAAATACCTAACAAAACATAAAGAGTTCAAACTAAGTACTTCATGCTTTCATAGATTGCAAGATTGCAAAAATACTCCATGTATTCATAGAGACATTATGAAAAAATATTTCATGCATGCACCCAAAAACATTTCAAAAAAAAAAATTGCACCCACAAAAACTTTCAAAAAATATTTCCCACCCAAAAAACTTGAAATTTTTTTTTTTTTGCCAAAAACAATTTTGTGCATAGAAAATAGATTGGAGCACCCTCACTAGATTGACAGTCACCCCTAAAAGCCAGGCTCAAGAGGGAGAGCTAATTAGAATAAGGTTGGTAAGATAGATCAACCTTTGGTCATTTCCCCTGGCCAAAAAACCCCATCGGCTAGCACCTATAGCCTAGAAGTAACATAGCCAAAATTTTATATGTGGAAAATTCAATGAAAAATATAAGTAACATAGCCAAAATTTTATATGTGGAAAATTTACAAGCTACATATGTGCAAATTTCCAAACTATAGGAAAAGAATTTGGACCTCCGCAGTTTTCGTCAGAGTTGTGTGCAAAATTTCGCGCGAGAAAACTGTCGACCGAAAAATTGCGTCGATTTTTTATTGAAACATTTCATAAAAATATTATATATATAACATTCAATAAAAATCTCGGTCGAGAGTTTTTATAACTCTTGTCCGAGAGTTTTATTTTAATAGTATAACCAAAATTCTTCATTCGCGCGGCATTTTGCACTGGTTGTTTTCGCGAATCCCATTTCCCATCTCTGCTTCCCTCAGATTCTAGGCGTTTGAAGGAGTTCTCAAGGAATGAGGAGGCTCCCCGAAGGAAGGAGATTTTGAATTTGGAGAGTGGAGTCACGGACGTCGTCTTTGTTGAGGAGAGGCAAGACTTGTGGGAGTGGTCGTGCTATTGGTTGGAATCTAGCTATTGTTTGATTATGTGGATGTAATAGATTTAGATGGTTAGGAATGAATTATATGGATGGTTTTGAGATTGTTATGATAGTTTTTCTCTTTGTCATTGCCATCTATATTCTTATTGCCATATATAACCAACACAAGTCGAATGATTAGCCAAGAGGTGTATATGTTACACCAACCCTCTTCATCACAGGAGTCATCAGAGGATTCAAACAATCTGGAATCTACGTGGTGTTTTGCAAGATGGAGTACTCTATGGAGAAAGTGGGTAGATACTCTAATCATATCTAGGCCCTGTAAAAATTTTGGTTTCCGATTATATGAAAGGTGGTGGGCTGTTCCTAGGTGTTATTGTTGCTGTTGTTGTCATTTTTAATGGCATACTATTTCTGCCTGGTTTTTCCCATTGCTCCTTTCCATCTTTGTATTTTCGGTGATAAATTTCAGGTTAATTTCAAATTTTTTTCGGGATGACAGTCTGGAGTTATACTTCTAGGGGATGCAATTCAGATGTTGATAATTGAATGCAGCCTGATTGGTTGGTAAGGAGGTGTCAAATATTAATAACTTATGGCCGTTTGAACATGGAAGGGATTAGGCTCTGTACTTGGCATCTTTGAGTTTTTCGTAATCACATAGCTTTTTCTTTCTCTCGAGGTTGTATGCAGACTACCTCTTTTATGTACACTGACAGTTACTAAATATGGGCTGCCAGACTATATTAGATTGAGTGCTCAGATGATCCGCTGGAATATTTCCCCTATGGGACTGTCATGCCTCATTATGTGAACGGTTTTTTCCTGAATATTTTATTGTAGTGGCGGCTTTTTGATTTCATCAGTCTATTAAGTCACTGACAATTTTTTTTTAAGTGACTGACAAATCTGTCTCTGGGTGGTCATTGGGATTTTGTCTACTCAGAAGATTAGTGGGAGGGTCCCCTTGGGATTAGACTTTCCTCTTTCGGATTCTTCCTATCCTCTTCATTTAGTCCTCTTTTAAGTACTCACCCACGGCATGAGGTGTGGTGGCACCTGATATATGACACCTGATTGTGGGGTTATTTCGGTCTGTGTCGCTACCTTCTTTATTCCTCTTTTCCTTTTAGATGTACTTTGCCTATCTTGGATGAGAGCGTGTTTTCTTCACCCATATTAATCTTTGCCTTATCCTTCCTAAGTCGCGGAAAAATACCATTTGTTTTGGCTATTTCTCCATCTTTTTGGCCGAACTCCTGAGGAGTGTCCCCTGATGTAGCTGGCTTACAGAATCAATGTAATATTTTTTTACAGTGACGGCACTGATATATCACTGTACTTCTAATGGATTAGAACATCAGGCAAGGTTATTAACAGGCTTGGAAGCCTTCACCTGGCAGTGAAGTTATGGATGTATTAAAATCAACACCGACTCAGGAGGAGTAGTCAATTGAACATGAGATTGATGATTTAATCATCCAAAGTGCTTTTGGTAACAAGAAGCCGGAAACCACGAGCTCCAAAGATGAAGACGACGCAAGAACAAGAAGAACTATTACAAACACAGGATGGAGATAAATGAAATTTATTTGGACTATGAAGACTTGCATAGGAGGGTGGCAAGCTTGCAGAAACGTGCTGTAATTGGACGGTGGATGTTTCCTGACAATAGAAATTTAGATAATATTGTTTGAATTTGGCACAGTTTATTTTTCTTATGTTGGTTTTTGTACACGAGCTGGCTTTCGTTTTGGTTGGATCCATAGTCATTATCAATACTGTGCACCTTTTGGAGCAATCATGGGTTCACACTTGGTTTTCACAAGCGAGCCTGATCTGAAGACTGACATCTGAATGTCATAATTGTGCATCAGGAGAGCCGGTTTCTTCTAGCTGTTTCTTTCATAACATCATAGTTTTTATTCTCATAAGATGCAATGGCTTATAGCTTTCTACAGGGCCAACATTAGACACATCAAGCGAGCCTGCTTTTGTCTATGATTATTATGTTTTTTCTTCAATCCTTATGAGTTCAGAAACAGATGGCAACATTTCCCCTTATTAAGGGCTGATCTGTTGATTTTTCTTTATCTGGACTCGCAATCTGTTTGGGATGTTATGCACCCATATTTGTATGATCCCCACATACTGTTCTCACTTCAAGACTCCTTTCTTAGAAGTTGTCACTTTGGAAACTGTTTCGGATCCGGTTTTCTTATCACCACATGATGGGAATGTAATTTTTTGTTAAATGCACTATTAAATAAATGAATTTTCATTCCATGCTAAACAAGATACAAACATTATGGAAGGATTGACATTTCTTCCAATGAAGTAGAGTAACTTGATAAATTGTGTGATGGTTATCACTGTTGATTAGATGTTAAAGAAGAGAATTTCTAGCATATGCTTTATAAGACCACTTGGGTAAATAGTGATTAACCCTCAAACCAACTATTAGATTCGTTTCTTTCCAATTTCTTGCTGATGTGTTCTTGCTAGTTATGATAGGTGCTGAGTTTATTTAAATTAATTGTGAATCATCGGCCTTGATGACAAGCTAAAAATTTAAATTTCTGTAATTATTCAGTTTTCTTATTATTGAATCTTGCTCACTTCCAAAAACCTTGTTTGTAAACTTATTGGTCCTTTATATTTTAACCAAGACCTTTCTCACAAGTAGGAAGCCATTGTGAAGGGCAATTATTATAATTGTTTCATGTACATCCATTCTCTCTGATTACTGTACTCCACTGTCTTTAGATAATAATTCGAAACAAATTATAAGTGAAAATTTTGTCAACTTACTCACAAGTAGGAAGCCATTGTGAAGGGAAATTATTATAATTGTTTCATGTATCCATTCTCTCTGATTACTGTACTCCAATGTCTTTAGATAATAATTCGAAGAAAATTATAAGTACTTACTGGAGGCTTGTAAATCTGCATTTCATTGGTATTTTAGTGATTGTTTGAAGGATCCCTTTTCTTTGATTATTGTACTGATTGGCTATGGAATATGAGAAAGCTAGAGAAGTAACACAATCTCAAAACTATGGAATATCACTTTTGGTGTATCGACACTTTCTTGTGCTTCTTATGGAAGAAAATTCCACACAAATCACCCTGTTACACATGCAAAATATTCGGGCATGAAGAATTTGATGATAATACCTGTAAGCTCAGTTAATTTCGTGTCATCAATGATCCAATGTTGGGTGGAATGGTTCAAAACTCTTTTCCATCCTATTTCTGCAAGTAATCTCTGTATGAAAGAAAAGGGAAAGAACACAATGATGCTCTTTTGCAAAATGCACTACAAGCCTGGCTTTACCTCCCTTCACCTTTACATCCCAAACTACAAACTCTAGTTTCCGAAATTGAGATTCTTAACTTTTACAAATCCCCATTGTTATAACTGCCTGTGTTTCAATCTTTAGTTATATCTCAAAGGAAGAAAGAGAAAGCACTGAAGATATATTCAATGAATAACTGTACCAAAAACCTGAAGTAAAGACCAAACATCATGACTCATTTGAACCACATTAGGCCTCCAAAAACATGAAGTAAAGACCAAACATCATGACTCATTTGAACCACATTTGATGGGACATTCTTGAAGCCAGATTCATAATGTCCTGAAAATCCTTTCCTCTCTTATGCTCACGAAGATCCTTTAACATTATTACAACTTGGTATTTTTTCTACTGCCCCTTATACCACAAAAGTAAATGTTGAGGTAGTATTTTGCTATATTTAATGTCACATAAGGCAAACATTTTCCCTTCCTAGCACAACCATTTGGCCTATAAGATGGATTTGGCCTAATGATTAATAAATCTAATATCAAGAATTGTTTTTTCCATAAAGGTTTCCAGGTTAATTTAGGGCATCCATGTGTCCTATTTTAGTGTTGCTATTATCCTCTAATTCCTCTCTTTCATTTTATAATATAAAAAGGACATTTTTCTTTTAATATGACGTCATTCAAAAAATAAGTTAAAAAATAATTTATGGTTTAAGGTGGTCTATCTTCTTTAAATTCAAGTAATTTTACAATCCATGTGGTAAAAACCAATCCTTTTGTAAAAGTATATTGTTAGAGCACTCATTATTAAAAGTTGATCGCTAAAATTCTAATTTACTCATTTATGTAGTAATGGTAGTAATTGACAAATAATAAGACAAACACTAGTGGTCAAAATCAACTTCTTATCACAAAGATAAAAATCTGATCAATTTGAAGAAAACCACTTAAAATAATTTTAGAAATTAAAATAAATAAAAAATATTATATACATTAATAAGCTATAATTTATCAATGCACACTAGGGAACGTGGCACCCTGTGCACTTCCCGATGGGGTTCACTTGGGCAGCCCATGTGGCTACCGGTACTCGCATTTATTTGGCTCTTAACTCACCACCCTGCGCGAACGTTAATTCTCTCGGTTGGCTCGCCAAGCACCTGGTTATGGCAGTTCTATGTGAGACGGATTACATTTGCAATTGCTCGACTGGTGTGGCAGATGTTCATGGATCTCCTCCTCCCCTGCACGCGATTTTCTCTCCAGGCTGCGCTGATGCAAGTGTTAAAACGAACACTGGGAGGCATTGTTCGTTAGCCGCTTGCTTTGAACCGGTTCCGGATTATCATTTTTCTCATATTCCATGGTGCAGTGTCAATCCTCCCTCTGTTCATGGTCTCAGTGGTCTGGTTCCTGCTCCCTCAGCTCAGCCCAGTGGCGTCCCGGATTTTCATTTCTCCCCTACCAATTCAGTTTGTTTCGTTGAGCCTGGTCCTGCGTCTGTCACGATGCCTCATCTCTGAAAACGCATGAGATGCAGACGCGGACCCAGTCGTGGGCAATCCAACCAACGGCGCCCTCCTCCTAGCCATGGATCTGTCCCTACCTTGCCAGAAGAAGATGGAGCCCCTGTACCTGCGTTTTGCGTTGATTCCGTCGTTTCTCCCGTCGCCCCCGCCCCTCCACCCCCAACTCGTGAGTCTTCCTGTGTCTCTCTCCCACCCGTCCCTTCTGTCACTCCTCGACCCCTTCGACCCTCCATCAGACAAACCTCTCAGCGTGCTGAGCTCCGGTTTGATTGCACCTCCTGCAACGCTACCCTCACTGCTTTTATCACTGTGAAACTTCGTGAAGAAGTTCCCAATTTGGCTCCCCCCTATTCTTCTACTCCTCTCTCCCCTCCTAGCTCCAGCTCCCCATGCGCGGCTCCAGCCACTTCTGTTCCTCCTTCTCAGCACGAGTACAGCATGGCGATGGGGCGCACCGGTAGAGGGAGAGCTCTCAATGAAGGACAAGAGGACAGAAGCGACGCTTATGCCTGTAGAATCATCGAGGAACCTCCCTCTCCTACTCATGGATAGCAGCTGCAAAGTCACTCAGTTTTTTTTGTTCTGTTTCTATCGGAATCATATGCTTCCAAGCTTTACTGCTCTGCTGCATAAGCACCGTACTATTTTTAGTATTTACTTTCATGTTAGCTTGTTTTGTGTAAACTTAAAACCGGTTTCCCTTTCATGGGCGGTTCAGACTTTGTGGTTTAAAGGACTGGTTTCCCATCCTGGGCAGTCCAGACATTCTTTGACTTGCTTGATTATCAAGCCCAGTGCTCGGGCTCACCAAGCTGACGCTGTGGCATTTTTGTACCAGTAATTTTATACTTAATAGAATTAGTCATACTTAGAAAAAAAAAAGCTATAATTTATTAAAATCCAATGTTAAACATTTTTAAATGTTTTGGCCTCAATATTTTATTCAATATGCAATAGATTTAATGGATGTTTTCACACATAATTATTTTTTGCATTATATAGGTTATAAAATATCCATTACAAGCCATCTAATATTAAATAATTTGTATTTATACTTCATAACATCATTTCAAAGCTATATGATTAGCTCTATGCATTAAACACAATATACAACGAAAAAATCTTGAACCCTCCTCTTGAGTTGACATAAAAAAAACTCTACTCCTCCTTTGACATGATTTTGTGATGTATCTATATAAATTCACATTATATCCATTTCAGTTCTCTAATATAAATTAGTTGGATATTAGTTTGAATTTTGATTAGTTTAATTATATAAATTTAATTATTGATAAAATTAGATAACATTAATTTATCAAAAAAAAAATTATTATGTTATTTTTAAAGTTGTTGAAATTAAAAAAAATTATAAAATTATATAATTAAATTATAATTTCATCTTTAATTATTAAATTTTTACTTTGATTTTTTTTGTAAGTTTAGCAGAACCTTTCTATTTTCCATTAATCAAAAAAGAGAAAAGTAGGTTATAATGAATAATGTTGGAAACCAGGTCTGTTGGCCACCTTAAAGAGTTATAGGCCAACCAAAATTCATAAAGTTTGACCCTAATACTGTTTGCTATATCCAATTTACTGTCCATTACATACAAGAACTTCAGAAATTAAATGATATGTATAATATGCATGTCAAAATGACAAAAAAGAGAAGGATTTCATAAAACTCAATCATCAGATCGATCGATATGTGTCGAGTCCTTAAAATTGGAGCTAGACGTATCCACTTGATTCATACTTTTCAATTAGCACTTCCTGCAGCCTAGGAAGAAGTTATGGTGGTGTTGCAGAAGGTGTATTTCTTGGATATCCCTTCTCATTTAAGCTAAAATAGAGGCAGCTTTTGCGTCCCCTCCAATTTCCTGAACATTGACTATGGCATTTGCCAGTCTATATTTCAATGTCTAATAAGTATGGATAGACTATTGAAATAATGACAGTCTACTTCTAGTATTACGTGGATCCCTCAGAAACTCCATTTCCTCCTCTTGTATTTCACCCTCCTCTTGTTGAAAATGCAGCAAGATGATGGAGCTTGGTGAAATGAAGTCGCCTCACCAAGTGGGCCCGCAAGCTATTTTTGGAAAGTGAAAGGTCTGGTAAATGCCCATGCATTCAAGGGGTATGATGTGGTCTTTAGCGAAGGAAAGGCTTTCCTACGCAGGAAGACCACTGGAGAGACCCGGAAGATAGGGGTTCGAACCAAGAACCTTTATCAGTTGCAAGTAGATGGTTGTGCAGCAATGGCATGAAAAGCAGGAGAAGTGGTGAGCCGGGATGATGAGGGCGAACTGTGGCATCGGAGATTGGGCCACCTTCACCATGGAGCTTTGAAGATCCTGCAGCAGATTTCTACTGGGCTTCCTAAGGGCACCCTTGCGCAGTTAGATCAGTGCAAGGGGTGTACTTTAGGAAAGTTCATGAAAGCCACCTTTCACGAGAAGGATAGTCGCGCCACGATGATCCTTGAGAGAGTTCACACAGATGTGTGTGGTCCTTTCTCAATAGCTTCGACAGCAAAGCACAAGTACTATGTGATCTTTGTTGATGATTTCTCTTGAAAAGTGCTAGATCTTCACCATGCGAGAAGAAGAAGCGTACATTAAGCTAATTTTGTGAAGTTTTAAATCCTTTGGGTAGAAGGAATGGGGGAAGAAGGTGAAGGCTCTCGGGAAGCTGGCTTGATAGTGATGAATTCATCGGCTGAATTCGAGAGTTGCGGCGCGAAGGGCTTCGGAAAACTCATCGCACCCCATAACCCACAGCAGAACGGGGTGGCTGAGCGGAAGAACAGAACTATTGTGGGTGCTGCACGGGCGATGTTGCATGATCAGGGCCTACCCCTTCACTTCTAGGCTGAGGCATGCAACACAGCATTATATGTGTAGAACTGTTGTCCTCACAAGATTCTTGGCATGAGTACACCAGAGGAGGCTTATTCTGGCAAGAGCCCTGAAATTTCCCATTTGCGGATTTTTGGCTCTCCTGTCTACATGCATGTGACGAAGGATGAAAGGAAGAAGCTAGATCCAATCGCCGAGGTTGGAATATTTGTGGGGTACACTGATACACCACACAACTATCGGGTGTATGTGTCAGACAGTCGCAAGACTGTTGTGCGACGTGATATTAAATTTCAGGAGGAGAAAGCCATGCAGTGTTCGCTTGAGAGGGAGCCACAATTGCATGCAGAGGAGGAGTTGTTAGCTCCCAAGGATGAGTCTTCGGATGTGGATCAGCCAGTAATTCATGATAGATCCAAACACATCGACATCAAGTACCATCATATCAGAGACTGTGTTCAGCGGAGGATCATGATGCTTTCATATATTCCCATGGAGGATCAGGATGCAGACATCTTGACGAAGGCGCTCACCAGGAGCAAATTCGAGTTTCACAGAGGCAAGATAGGGGTTGTAGATAATCCATATCTTTCTGAGAGGGAGTGTTAAAAATGCAGCAAGATGATGGAGCTTGGTGAAATGAAGTCGCCTTCACCAAGTGGGCCCGCAGGCTATTTTTGGCGCAAAGTCTATTTTTAGACATATGGATCATGGACCGGGAGCTGCAATATGCTATTCTTGGATGATTGGTTGAGTTGGTAAAAATAGATGGACCTCTATTTTTAGCATTTAGGTCGAAGTCTATTTTTAGACTGGCGGGCTAAAAATAGAACAGTCGAATATTATTTACCCTTAATAATATTTGGACTCTAAACTTCAGTTTACTCTCTTGGAGCACTTCAGTTTGACCCCCGGATGTGGGGCATGCAGCTGCCAGAAGGATTTACGCTTTTCCTATGGGTTAGTTGAGCTAATTCATGGTTGACTTCAGTTAGAGCTCAAGTGGTGGAGTTCGGTGGAGTTGATGCGACAATTAATGGAGATGGTGTTCTGGTTAACTAGTTGAACTAGTTGTATTTAGTTTAACTGGCTAATACACTAGAGATGAGTTGTGTAAATTAAATATTATTTAATTCACTAATTATTAACTCATTATTCAACTAAAGAACACATCAATTTAACTCGGTGCATGGACAATTCAGTGGCGACAAGTGAAAGAGGTAGATGAAAGGGTTGAGATAGCTATCAATTGTGACATTAGTTGTGCATGAGATTTGCACCACACTTGGAGGAAATTACCAATGAGAATTGCGCAGTTGGAGCTAGTGAGATTCAAACTTGGATCTCTCATTAGACTAGTGTTGATTGCGCAATAGAGGCAGGCAATTAGTGGATGAGTTTTGAACCTTTGACTTGTTCAAAACCAATCTAGTTTGTGTGTAGCTTTGTGAGATAGTACTGAGTACTTGTGACAAAGTTCATCACCCTATGACAAAAAAATGTATTCCATTGTGCAAGCCTATCGACACCTAGTTTCACCTCCATCTCAAGAAAGAACAAAGGGGAGAAAGGCACAAAGCCTCCGAAACCCTCCACCAATACAACCCCCACCAACACTGCCTTGACCTAGCAAAACAAATTTGAAGTTCTGAGCAATCTTGACTCATTGGAGCATCCTATAGTCTCCCAGGCCCCCACTGATCAAGATCCGTCATTATTAAGTCAATATTTTGTTTTCACAGTCACGCTCCCAACCTGAAATGAGTTATTTTACTCGAGAAGGAGTACCTGACATGTAGATATCAAAAATATTTTCAATAATTTCTTCCCCTCCTGTTTGGGCCCTCTTTGGACTTACTCTTGTTCTTATTTCCTTTTTCCTATGCAAAATTTTACACTGCTTGACCTTTCACCATTCTGTCTTGCAGGTGGAGTACCAATCGTTGGATTAACTGACACTGTCGAGGCGAGTACGAAACCATGGCTAGACGAACACCTATATATGATTTAAAAATACCTGTGAAGTGTAACATAATTTCAATAATTTATTTAGTTAAATAACAGAGGAAAAGATCCTGATTACCGAGAGTAGCATCCTCATTTTTAGCAATGTAATGCATGTCATCATTCCTTATTCCAATCATCCGTAGAGCTATGAAGGTTGCAATAGGAAGGCTAGGAGAGGCTATCATTTTCCAAAGAAACAGAAATTTCCTTAACTATTGCGAAAAATCATGCATGGATAGAGTGTTTCCATTCTCCTGCATCATGTGTACTAACACATGGAAGAGACTCCACTTAATAGGATTGAAACCCCACAGAATAGGACAAGAACCCCACCGACCAGACTCAAATCCCATAAATTTGGACAAGAACCCCTAGAAATTGGACCGAAACCCAACAAAACAAATGGATTGACAACAATCCAACCCTTTCGAGACCAGACTTTAGTAGTTCCACCATTACAATTAGGGCCCAAACCCCTCCTCTTTGTAACATTGTAAAAACGCTGAATAGGCAAAACCTTGGATGGGGTATCTAACAAAGTGCTACCCATGAAAATGTCATTGGAGGCCATACACTGAACTTCATAGGATTGGCAAGCCAAGCTGTGAAGGTTACAGACAGGGCAGAAGGCCAGTCTAGTAATGGAGATGGGGAAATGAGTAATAGGATAAGAGATGAGGAAATTCAAGATGGGGAAAAAGCAACCAGAGCCGATAGGAGGCCATGCAGAGCCAATTGAAAGACAATCAGATTTAAATTTGGTAAAATAAGGGTCGAGGAAATGAGCGACCTTGGTAGAAACTGGGACGTTAACACCAAGCTCCTTAACAATAACTAGAATATACTAGAAAATAGAAAAATAAAAACCCTCATCCCCCATACACAAGAGGTAAGTAGGTTTAGAATAAAAAACACAGAAGAGGATAACAAGAAAATTTTCATATACTCCCCAATCCTTAATACAACAATAGTTCAAAGGCTTAACGACTGTAAAATTCCGCATTAATTTCAGTAAGTTGTCCCAAAATCCATGTACATCAAACAAAACCCCCATAATTTTTCATATCTTTCATACGCGGAAAATAGAAATGAGGTGAAGACATGAATTATGTTTCCTATCGCAGCAACAGACATGATACAAAGGCTATGAACATACCCGAATTTAAGCACCACATAACCATCACCCAGCCCTTCAACTGCTCGCCGACTTCCTTTTCTAATCTCAACTTCACGTTTAACTACCAGACCATATTACCACCTTCAACATTACCACCTTTAGCCTTCATAACATTCCTTACATGCCAACCCTGTTTCCAACACCCTTCTGACACCGTGAGTTTTCTACCACCCGCATTTAATTCCGTCATTATTTGGCGTGGGTGGTAGTACCCACCATCGTCTCCTCATGTCCACATCAACTATCCATGTGGTACGCATGAGCTTGTGCCACCTCGTCATTCGAATTAACCATTTGGCACCCCGATCAGGGATCCCGAGTATCCTCGCTATCCCTATCAACAATTTCCTATAGAGATTGTAGCTTCTCCACCTATACCATTTTGGCTTGGTTGATGTCCAGTTGTCACACCCCCGTGAGTACAACTCTAGTTCTCCAAGTAGTCAGTTGCTTCATTCCCTGATCTGCGAATATGTGATGAGATAAGGTAACCAATGCTTGGAAGAATATCATTTATTTCCTGAAATAGACGAATTGTTCACCAGCTTCGACTAATTTTCTCCCAACCTGTCCGCTACTGCAACTTCTACAGAACACTTGTTACCATGGCTGAATCCCCCTCTACTACAGTCCTCTGATATTGTTCTCTTACAACTATCAAAATGCCTTGTTTTACCGCTGTGATTTTGGCTTCGTTATTTGTAGCGAATCCAAAATTGGTCACATAAATTCTACTTACTAAACCCTTTGAATCACGAAATATACCTCTTTCTCCTGCTTGACCCAAATTACCTTTAGAGGCCCCATCATAGTTAAGATTAATAACCTCCTATTGTAGAGCATTGAATTAATCGTGTGGATGTCTTCCCAAAGGTTTTTGTTTCCATGAGGCTGGGGCGAGTATTTGGGGTTTCAAGTTAAGCATACCTAAAATCCTATCCTCATGCCCATTAGCTTTCTAGCCAACTTCATGCCATTTCTCGGTGAGGACAGTTTCTCTGATATTCTCAAGAACCACTTTCCATATCTCTTCAATTTGTCGATACTCATCTCTGAATGTTCTCCAATTTATTTCTTTCCAGGCGACCCATATGAGAAATCCCATAAAGAGTCCCCACATTATGTTAAGAACAAGGCTTTTATACCCTCCTTTTCTCTAGACTTCAATTGTATGTCTGAGGCTCTTGTTGTCCCTATCTGTTTATTGAAAGAGGGAGGAAAGGTTTTTCCACAAGGTCTCAACGACAAAGAAGTTATTCAATAGGTGTTCCAATGTTTCTACATTCTTCTTACACATAGTATATGTCAGTCGGCCAGGAACTTTTAATTTCCTTACAATAGTTAAGGAAATTTCATTCTTCTGTTCTGAAATTATTTTCCACAAATCTCTACCCCATTGTATCCATATTTACCAGAGCTTAGCTCCCATAACTTGATTTAGAAAATATGGATCTCTTAACCCCAAGCCTCCGGTCCTTTTTATTTTCGTAAGCTTATCCCATGAAAGGAGAGCCCATTTACAGGCTTGTTGAGATCCTTGCCATAGGATGTTTTTAAACGTCTTAACTATATCATTACAACAGATTTTAGGCGTTTCCAATCCAGAGAGTTGATAGATGGGAATGGATTGTAAGACTGTTCTTAACATAACAACTCGACTCAGAGCATTAAGCACTTGAAATGCCCAATTTTGAAGTCGAGCTTATATGTGATTAATGAGATATTTCCACCCAGAGACCCGAAGAGAATATAGATTGAGAGGGATTCCTAAATATTTCATAGGGAAGGATCCGATGTTGAATCCCAAGGTAGGCAATAGGAATCTTTGGGAGAGAATATTAGTATTAAATATAAACACATTTTATTTTTCATTATCCATAAGAGTTCCAGAGGCTTCCATGAAATCTTTAAGAATGGATAGAATTTCCTTATATTCTTTTAGAGTGGCTTGACAGAAGAGCATAATGTCATCTGCAAACTGTTGGTGCGAAAGTTTTAAACCTGCCCCCCAAAGATTAAGGCCTTTAAGTTGACCTCCCTGGATCTTACTTTTAATATGTCAACCAAGGCCTTCTGCTGCAATAATGAAAAGGAAGGGGGAAAGTGGATCCCCTTGTCTTAAACCCAGGTAGCATTAAAGGGAGTTGAAGGAACTCCGTTAAGAAGAATAAAGTAATTAGGAGAAGAAATAAAAGGCATTATCCAATAGATCCATCTTAAATCAAATCCAAACACCTCAAGAATAGCTTTAAGATAATTCCACGACCTCCGGACAGGGCTCCTCTGCACGACAACAAAAAATGGATAAGGTTGTGGAGGAGTAGGGGGACATCTTCACCTCACCCACAGGGGTTCCTCTGCACTGTCAGGTCAAGCACCCAATTGATCTGACCCCAGGTGCGCCGCTACCCAATGGACTGATCTATCGGCGCTCTGTTCTGGAGAATGATGAAATCAAGAGGCAGATTCAGGAGCTGTTGCAGAAAGGTCACATCAGACCAAGTTCATCACCCTATGACAAAGAAATGTATTCCATTGTGCAAGCCTGTCGACACCTGGTTTCACCTCCATCTCAAGAAAGAACAAAGGGGAGAAAGGAAAAAAGCCTCTGAAACCCTCCACCAATACAACCCCCACCAATACTGCCTCGACCCAGCAAAACAACTTTGAAGTTCTGAGCAATATTGACTCATTGGAGCACCCTATAGTCTCCCAAGCCCCCACTGATCAAGATCCGTCATTATTAATTCAGTCTTTGATTACAAACAACGCCCCAAGCACAACCTCAGATACAATCCACGCCCAGGCACCGCAACACAAACCATAATCCTCTCCCATTCAGATTAATACTAGCCACACCTCACTGCAAACCCCTCAATGCACAGAAATGCAAACAGAGCAGCCATCCTCAACCACTTCAAACAATCCTCTGGAGAAGACCCTAGGCGATCTAGATCTCCAAAAGGTCAATGAGAAATGGTCCAAACTGGGAGTCGATGCCATTCCCCAAGAACACTTGGAGAAGATAGAAATGGCATACCTTCAGCTGGAATACATCAACCAAAATGCAGCCAAAAGGCAATGGGGAAATAGCAACCAAACGGGCATTCAAGCCAACCTGGATTTGGATCAATACAAGCCACAAGGACCAGGAAGAAAAAGAGGGCGCAAATCCACAAGACACCAAATACAAGAACCAGGCAGATGCCTAATAAATGAAGGAAAAATCAGGGCCTTGGTCCTATCTGCTCCAAAGGTAGCTCAATGAAAATCACAACCTAGAACATCAGGGGGCTCAACGACACCACCAAAAGAAGGATCTCGAAAAACCGCTTATTCTCGCTACACCCAGACATCATACTTCTTCAAGAATCAAAATGCTCTCCCAAAGGCACAAAGACACTCAAAAAACTTGTTTCCAACAGTCATCACTGCATAAGCATAGATGCTATCGGGCAAGCAGGAGGGTTACTCACGTTTTGGAACAAAAGAAAATTCTTCTTGCAGAATGCTCTGTCCACCAAGCACTCGTTATCGATCATTTTCAACATGCCATACTCAGGGAAATCGATCTACATCACCAACGTGTATGGACCCCAACGAATCCAGGAAAAGCTGAAGATGCTGCTAGACCTGGACGAAGTCAGACAACACCATGGGGCAAACCACTGGATTTTAGGCGGAGACTACAACATGATCACCAATCTAGCAGAAAAAAAGGGAGGCTTACGAAGATTGGATAAGGACTAGGAAGCATTCAACACCTTTATTGTTGAATCCAAACTCATTGACATCTCCACAGTCAATGGTCTGCATACCTGGAATAATAAGCAAGGAGGAAACAGTCAGATAGCATCAAGGCTCGATAGGTTCCTCATGTCGGAATCCATTCTGCTGCAAAATATCGACATTGAGGCCAGAATTCTGCCTATCAGAGGATCTGATCACTGGACAATGCAGATTCACTTCACCAATTTGGATAAGCCCCACAATAGACAATTTAGATTTGAAGCCTTCTGGACAGAGCACCCATCATTCATGCAAAACATACAATACTGGTGGACTCAAGCCACCATAAGGAGCGACAATATCATGTACATATTCCAGCAGAAGCTCAAAACAATAAAAATCAACCTCAAACGCTGGAACAAAAACACCTTTGGTGACATATTTCAAGCCAAAAAAGAACTCGAGGAAAAAATGGCAAACCTCCAGCAATCTTTGATCAAAGAAGGGCCCAATGATGAAAGAATAGCCCAAGAATCAAATCTGCAAAGGAAATGGGAAGAACGGTTAAAACAAGAAGAGCTGGTATGGAGGCAGAAGTCGAGGGTGCAATGGTTAAAACAGGGAGAACGCAACACTAGTTTCTTCCATAAGTTAACCATCCAGCATAGAGCACATAATCGCATCCTCTCCCTCAAAAAAGCTGATGGCGATCAAGTTTATAAAAGGGAGCATATAGGATCTGAACTCAACTCTTTTTTCACTTCTCTTCTCAGCGATCCCATTCAAGATAGAACCCGAGCCATCAATGAAATTATCGCTGCCATTCCCAACTTAGTTACATAGGAGCAAAACTCCCTCCTTCTAAGAGAATTCACTGAGCAGGAGATTGAAGAAACAATCTTCAACATGGCCTCGAAAAAGGCTCCCAGACCAGACAGCTTTACAATCAAATTCTTTAAAGCTTGCTGGCCCATTATTAAGGCTGACCTTCTCAACCTAGTAAGGAACTTTCACAGAACCAAGAAATTTTTGCCTGCCATCAATGCCACATTCCTCACCTTAATTCCCAAATCAGACCAGGCTGACTCCCCCGACAAGTTTCGTCCCATAGCCCTTTGTAATTTCCTTTACAAAATACTTTCCAAACTGATGGCTAGCAGACTTAAATCTGTCCTCCCCTCAATCATTTCTCAGGAACAAACTGGCTACGTTGAAGGTAGGCAGATCACTGACAGCATAATCCTCACTCAGGAAGTGTTGCATTCTCTCAAAACAAAAAGGACTCCGGGTATGCTTATCCAGCTTGACCTTTCAAAGGCCTTTGATAAAATCAACTGGCACTATATGAGAGCAATCCTCCAGGCTTATGGATTTAGTCAGCAATGGAAAAATTGGATAATGGAACTGGTCTCAGGTGCTTTCTTTTCAATGCTACTGAATGGAGGACCCCTTCAACCCTTCATTCCGTCCAGAGGTATAAGGCAAGGAGATCCCCTGTCTCCATTTCTCTTTGTCATTATGGCAGAAGGGCTAGGAAGATCCTTAGCCAAGGCAAAACAGCAGAATCAACTCAAAGGCATCAAACCGGTACACCAAGGACCCACAGTAATGCATCAGCAATTCGTAGATGATACAATGCTCATGGGTGCCCCCACAGTGCAGGAAGTTCGAACCATCATATTTTGTGGAAAACATGAGGTCACCTCTAACGATAGAAGAATCTTTGGATTTTAAAGATCAAATAGAGGATGATGTCATTAGTAATTTCATTAATAAATCACAAACTGCATCTCACTTGCAATGTCACATGATTGAGGCAGCATTCGACAATAAAGAAGAAGAAGATCCTTTTAAAGACATCCATGATCAAGCAATACCTACTACATCTGTGAATAATACTAAGGTTGTAGAAATTGAACCAAGAAAAACCTTGAACATTAACAAGAATCTCACTGCTGAACAAGAAGAGAAATTGGTCCAATTATTACGAAAATACAAAGCAGCCTTTGCATGGGATTACCCCGATATGAAAGGAATTGACCCACAATTATGTACTCACCACATTTACATTGAAAAAGACGCAAGACCCATTCATCAACCTCAAAGGAGACTGAATCCTCACCTTAAGGATGCTATGAAAGATGAATTACAAAAATTATTGGATGTCAATTTTATCTATCCAATATCTGATAGCAAGTGGGTCTCCCCATTAGTGGTGGTACCTAAAAGAATGGAAAGTGGAGGATATGTGTAGATTACTGTGAACTCAATAAAGCAACACAAAAAGATCACTTTCCTCTTCCTTTCATTGACCAGGTATTAGACACATTGGCAGGAAAGAAGTTCTTTTCATTTATGGATGGCTTCAGTGGATACAACCAAATTCAAATTGCCCCTGAAGACCAGGACAAGACTACTTTCACCTGCCCATGGGGTACATTTGCCTACCCAGTCTTACCTTTTGGCCTATGCAACACTCCTGCTACATTTCAAAGGGAAATTCTTAGCATCTTTGCAGACTTAATAAATGAAGGTCTCGAAGTATATATGGATGATTTCACTCCTTATGGGGATGATTTTGAACCTGCATTGCAAAATCTAGAAAAAGTATTGCAAAGATGTATAGACACTAGGCTTTGTTTAAGCAATGAAAAATGTCTTATGATGATGACTGAAGGAGTTATCTTAGGCCATTATATTTCAGCAGAAGGAATTCAAGTAAATCCAACTAAAATTCAAATACTCTTGTTAATTCCTACACCTACTACACAGACAGAGGTACGTAGCTTTCTTGGATTTTCTGGTTATTATAGAAAATTTATAGAGCATTATTCTCGAATAGCTGCACCTTTATATGCACTGACTGGAAATACTGATTTTGTTTGGACAGAAAAATGTGACAATGCTTTTAATGATTTGAAGAAGCTCGTTGCAACAACCCCTGTGCTGAGGGGCCCAAATTGGAATTTACCATTCCAAATTTCATATGACGCCTCAGACACAGCAATTGGAGTAGTACTTGAGCAGGAGGAAGACAAAAAGCCATATGCAATTTACTACATTAGCAAAAATCTAACCCCTGCTGAATTAAACTATACTGTGACTGAGAAAGAATTTTTGGTTGTAGTTCACGCTATAAATAAATTTAGGCATTACATAACTGGGTATCCTGTAGTGCTTTACACAGATCACTCTGCCATTAATTTTTTAGCAAATAAACTTGTTACGAATGGGAGAGTAACTAGATGGCTGATTTTACTGCAGGAATTTGATATCACGATCAAGGATTGACCGGGCAAAGAGAACCATGTAGCTGACTTTCTGTCTAGGATGCCAAAGCCAACAGATGTAGAACCAGTTGAAGATCACTTCCCGGATGAGCATCTCTTCGCTGTTACCACCAGAACACCATGGTATGCTGATATAGTGAACTATTTGGCAATAGGTAAATTACCCAAACATCTATCCCTTAATGAACGAAAGCAAATAATACATCATAGCACCCGTTTTTCATGGATAGGAGATTACTTATTTCATACAGGTGCAGATATGCAAATAAGAAGATGTGTTAGGGATGATGAGGTATATGATATTTTGAAAGCGTACCATGATGGACAGTGTGGCAGACACTTTGCAGATCGTAGAACAACCCATAAATTCCTACGGACTGGCTATTATTGGTCTAATATCTTTAGAGACACAAAAAAATTTGTGCAGGCCTGTGATAGCTGTCAAAGGGCTGGTCGACCTGGGCAGTCTGATGAAATGCCCTTGAACCCTCAACTAGTGATTGAACCCTTTGAACGTTGGGCCCTTGACTTCGTTGGTCCTATTAGCCCTCCATCGAACCAGAAAACATATATCCTAGTTGCTACTGAATACGTTACTAAATGGGTTGAAGCAGAGCCTCTTTCAAAAGCTACAGAGGATTTCGTGATACATTTTCTTTTCCAAATTTTCGTGCGGTATGGCCTCCCACGAGACATAATCACAGATGGGGGACCACAGTTTATAGGTAACAAATTGGCTGAAACATTACAAAATTACCATATTCAACGTAAAATTACAACTCCCTACCACCCACAGGCCAACGGCCAAGTCGAAAGCACGAATAAGGTAATCGAATCTATACTGACAAAAACGGTTGCTTCACATAGGCAAGATTGGGCCTAGAGACTACCAGAGGCATTGTGGGTGTACCGAACGACATGGAGACCTACCACAGGACATTCGCCATACCAGTTGGTATTTGGAAAATAACCCATATTTCCTATCGAATTTGAAATTCAGACATTACGAACAGGTCAAACGATAGGTCTGAATTTAGATGAAGCCCCGACAAAAAGACTACAGCAACTGAATGAATTGGATGAAATCAGACTCTCTGCTCTTCAGCGCACCGCATTAATCCAGCAACAGAGAGAAAAATGGCATGACGCCCACATTAAACAAAGGATCTTCCACGAAGGAGATTGGGCACTTCTATACGATTCTCGGTTTCAGGATTTCCCTGGAAAACTCCAGACTAGGTGGCTTGGACCCTACGAAATTCAGAAAGTGCATGATAACGGCACTCTCACACTAGTCACCATTGACGGATATGGGCATTCCTTTAAGGTTAATGGCCATCGAGTTCGATTATATCGTAAGCCGCTTACCCGTGAATCGTTTTGCCAGCAGTTAAGGGAAGAGTCCACCATTGAAATTCTTGCTGAAGGGGAGAATCCCTCTCCCGTGCCAGTTTGATAAATTGGTTTTTTAAATTTTTGTACATAATGCATTCTTTTTTTTCTGTTTTTGGTTTATGTTTTTGAAATTCGTTTCCTTGTTAATACTTCTTTATTTCGTTTGAATTTAGTTTCTTTAAAAACTAAAAATAATAAAAATTCTGTGTTTTTTTTCGCGTTGTTGTTCCTTTCTAACGGAACATCACTTCTGTTGTTCCTTTTGAAAGGAACATCAGTTTCGCAGATTTTTTTTGATGTTCCTTTCCAAAGGAACAACACCTTCGTAGGATATTTTTCTGTCGTTCCTTTCGAATGGAACAGTAGTTTCGCGCAGTGTTTTTGCTGTTCCTTTCAAACGGAACAACATGTCCGCAGAGCATTTCCTTACTGTTCCTTTTGAAAGGAACAACAGTTTCGCAGATTATCTTTGTTGTTCCTTTTAAAGGAACAGCACTTTTTGAACGATTGTTTTAAGTTTGTATTTAAAGCACGATTGTTTTAAGTTTTCAATACAAAAATACAAAGAAAAAATAAAGCACTTCCTCAAGTATGTATGAAGGACAATGGTTCCATGGGTTACAAAACAACTCTGTCAAGGTTATGGACACCTGTGGGCAGCAGAGCTCTGTTAATGGTATTGAAGTCATACTTATACAAATAAATAGTTATTTAACCCTCTTTCCTATAATTTTTATTGAATATCAAACGAAATGCATAAAATTCCTTAAGTTCTATCCCCGAACCATCACACATGAAAAATATTATAAATCGGTCATATTACTTTAATGTGGTAAATAGCGCAATTACATTAATATTTTGCTGTCCCTTCACCTCATACTTGAATTATTACAACACGATTCCCTCATTATTACCGATTTATCTTACGCATCGATTTCAGTAATTACTTAATTTGATTGACTTTATCATGATTGCGCCTGTTTTTTCACTATCTTCCTATTGTTGTTCCACACATGCCACCTTAATCGACGGTTGAGGTCGACCTTTCATTCGTTTGGGGGGCGGAAATATCTGCATGCAGATCAGAGAATTGGAAAAACTCTCGAACGAGAGTTGGAAAACTCTCGAACGAGAGTTGGAAAACTCTCGGACGAGATTTTTTCCAACTCTCATCCGAGAGTTTCTCCAACTACCGTCCGAGAGTTTGTCCGAGAGTTTTGTGACCACAACTCTCGGACGAGAAAATGTGAAACTCTCGTCCGAGAGAATTTTAACTCATGTTAAACCCGACCAAACTCTCGTCCGAAATATTTAAAATTTCTCGGACGAGAATTTTGAAAACTCTCAGCCGAGAAATTTAGTTGACTTTTTTCTCGGCCGAGAAATTAAAAATTTCTCCCGAATTCTAACCATCCGCCAAAAACTGTTTCCCAACTTCGCGATTTGACCCATAGACAAGAACTGGAGATTGGTATTTGTATGGAAAACACACATAAATCAGAGTTTTTGGGTCTAATCTGTTGCCCTACAAACTACCCAAATATGTACCAATGAGGGTTTTTGCCTTGGAATACATCAGGAAAATATTAAATTCGGATTCTATCAACTTTCTAGCAGCTAAGAAGAAAACACAATTTAAGCTAAAGAATCAAGTGGGACCCTTTATTTGTAATCATAGAGATGCAGAGACAGAAGCAGCCAAATAGTTACTAGAGTACAAATTTGAAGAGAGTTTCTCCTAGAAATATGATCCATAAGGAATACTGAGCAAAATGAGGGTTAAGTGCAAACTAACACCCTACATTCATGAGAAAAAACCAGAGATTGAGAAGTGTCAATTAGATTGAGTGGATAGAAAATACTTTGATAGATGCAGTAAAGCAGGGTGATACTAGTCACACCTTACAAATTGCAAATCAAGCAGAGAAAGCCACCAAAAGGGTCAGAGAAGAAGGAACTTACATTGCAGAGACCACAACTGAAACTAGGTTCAAATTAAGATATAATAAAAGGCCTAAGATAGACTCAGTTGATAAAGGAAAAGTGACTATTGAGGTTGAAGACATAGATGTCCTAGTAACAAACACAGATGCTACTACAGTCATCACAAATGAGCCAGTTACAAAGAATTTAAATGAAGAACAGATTGATAATTCAAATGCACATATGATA